>CM035843.1:369276636-369819136 GCA_020510985.1 Pholidichthys leucotaenia | reverse complement strand
GAATAACCCCATCAGCATCACCCAAAACTAATTCATCATCAGATTCGTCAGTTTCAATATCATCACTTATATTGCGGTCGTCATACTCGATAAAATAATCGCTGTCCGAATCACTCTGCTGTCGTTCAGCCATTTCTGCAGGCAGGTTATCATCCATTTCCTGCAGCCATTTCCTGTTTCTCCCTGACCTGACGTCACTGCTGCACGCCCCTATCGAGAGATGGCGGTACTGCAGCATCACTAAGTGAAATATGGGCTATTAACAAATGAAGTCATTTATGGAGGCTGGTGACACATTTTAAATCACGGGAATGGCCAGAATGGAATATTTTCATACAATCAGTTTATTGGTTCAATAAAAAAATGTCACCGTCCGAGGACTTTAAGGATGTAGGGCCTCTAGATGGGGTGAGAAACCACAAGCATAAAGGTGGGTCTCAAACAGATAAATCCCAAAGACATAAGGCTGCGTGTCCACTAAATGCATTTTTTGTCACTCGACCACCCTAAACATCTTTTTTTTCAGCGCTTGTGTGCTGTGCTCTGGGAAAAAAAAAGTCTGTGTCCTGTATCCTAGCAACAGCTTCACTCACAGCTCAGTAATTCCGCTTTTCCTATGGTTAGACTTTCCACTTATTTTTTAATAGCAGTCTTTAAATAACAATGTACAGGAAACGTATTCTGACATTGGTAGCAGCTCTGGATGCAAAATATGATGACACGGAAAACAGGAGTCTGGGTACAGACTGCACCAGCATCCTATGTCCCGCCCTTCTTTAATTCTGATCAGCTGGTTAGAAAGGTCTGACATTGATAAGCTCAGCTGTAGTCTGAAAAGCTGAACTTTTTTCAGCCCTGAGTACCCCGACAAAAAGCGGCCACTGCTGAGAGCATTTCAGCGCCGAGGGTGCTCAGTGCTGTGGACGCTGGACTGCATAGAGAATGAATAGAAAATAGTCACCCACAGCGGAAAAAAACACGTTTGGTGGACACGTAGCCTAAACAACTAGCAACAAGCAGCTAAATTGGTGAGAAAATCAGGACCCTACTGACACGCTTACCTGCAGCAGTAGTGGTAGCAACGTTTAACCAGGAAGTACAATGCACGCTGAGAGAGCAGACCAGGGAGCAAAAGCCTAAAGAGAGACCAAACAATCTAAACAACTAGCAACAAACTGCTAAATTGACGACAGAATCAGAACTCCGCTGACACGTTTACCTTCAGCAATGACGGCAACGCCTGACCAGGAAGCGCAATGCATGCCAAGTATCAAAGAGGGCAAACTAGACACACCCACTTGCCTTTATAGTAAATCACTCTCATTCATGAGCGTCTGCCAATTAAAGACAGAGGGACACTTTAGAAATCCCATTCTACTACACTAGCTTCCAATTAAGCCATATTCTCCTAGAAACATTACTGAAATATAGGCTGCGTTTTACAGCATAGCTCCATGTGTCTTCCTGCTTTCACTCCATGAAGCCACACCCTGCTCATGACGTATATATGGCGACGACAACTGCAAAACCTCAATACCCTTTATAAGGGAGTTTTTCCTTTCCACAGTCACCTAGTTCTTCCTCATAGGGGATCATTTCACTATTGTAGTTTTCACTTAATTATTCATTATGTGAGTCGTGCCTTATGCATCTACTTCTCTGAGACAACCTTTTTTGGAATTAGGCACTATATAAACAAAGTTGAAATGAACTGAATTATAGATCGCTGTAATGAAATACGTTTTAATTTGTTTTTAAACACCGTAATTATGACTACAGATATTTTTGGATTTCTGTTTTTAAAAGGAATAACTACAAACAGCTCCTAACTCACTGTGGGATTTTGCTCTTAAAAAAGTTAAAGGCACCAGAAAAAGTGGACTAAAATCGGGTCTTTTTTTTTTCTTAAAAAAAAAAAAAAAAAGCTGATTTCAAAGCATATCAATGAACTCAACTGATGTGGATGTGACTGCCCAATCATCCTATTAACCAGATCATTCATAGTGGCGGGGGGGGGGGGGGCACTGAAAAGTTCATAGTGCTCAAATTTGACCAAATGTGGTTTATTTTTCAACATGGTCTCCCCTTCGGTCCACACACTTCTTCCATCAGTGTTGCAGCGCTTGGATCCCTGCGGTTGGAAAAATAAATCCCATTCGGTCAAATTTGACCACTATGAACTTTTCAGGACCCCCCCCCCCCCCAATATGTGGAATAAGCATGTTTGTTTGTCCATTACTGATCTTTAAACAGTGCACAAAGCTGATCTTGCTACACACCACAACTGGGTCACTACATGAGTAACAAAAACAAGCATACCCCTTTGGATGCACTTCTGATCCTCACATTAACTCACACCGAGACAGAACGATCAAAATGAACAAACACGCCACATGTCCCAAGGAGGGCCGAGAAGAGCCACAGCAAATCAAACACCCCTTTATGGGATACCTCAACCAGTGGAGGAAAGATAGCACACACACATCTGAATGGAGGGGAAAAAATCAAATACACTGTTGTCATCTGGCAGGAGAGGAGATAAAACTACACACTGACCTCTGACCTCTTGCACCGACACTCCTCCCCTTCCCCTCAGCAGCAATAAGCGATCTGCTGACCTACAGAGTCAAGCAACCTCCCCAAAGACCGAAGAAAGGAGAGCTCAGCTGCCTCATAGCTCAGAGGACATGATAGCAGACCTGGCATTTGTTTCTATCCCCCCCTTTCTTTTATTGGGTGGAGTGGTGATATTAAACATGCAAAAATAAAAACACAAGTTTTTAAAAAAAAAGTTGTGGGTGTAACAAAAATGATAAAAATGTTACACAAAGCCAGCAGAGAACACTGAAGAGAAAAGGCATTCCAAACACACAAACATAGATGGACAAGGATGCAAAAACAAGAGATTTTTATTACAGGATACTGAACTCTTTTCATAAATATGATTTAATCCAGCACGTTGTACTTCATCGGCTACTGCTGCAGTAAAATGTGAAAAAGAGAACATTAAAGTAGGAAGCAACAGAACAAGTTTTTAAAACAGACATGGTGTCTTTATTGTATGTAAGAAACTAACTGGAAAATGTGTCTATGAAACCTGAACCCAGATCTGCTTACCAGGATTTTATAGCCAACTAAATACTAATACACCAGACCACATACGTGTATTGTGGAGACACACTGGGAGCTACTGCAAGACTGTTTTGCAGGGATGTTAAGTCTAAACTCAGATGCTGTGTTCGAAATATTCACTCCTTTCCCATATACTGCACTATATAGTGAATCAGCCATCTTGTAGTGCTGTTCGAAATCTTAACTGAAAATTTCATTCACTATATAGTACACTCAAAATATCCCACAATGCATTTTGAAAAGTAGTGTACAACAGATGGTTACTACATGAGCCAATATATCCCATAATGCAATGCGCAGCCAACGGAGCAGTGAGAGGAGAGCTTGACGTCACAACATAAAATACCTTAAGGTATTTATATTTATTAGTTCAGCAAAAACGATTTGATTTAATACATCCATCCATCTTCTTCCGTTTAATCCTTGTCGGGTCGCGGGGGGGGTGGGTGTGCTGGAGCCTATCCCAGCATCTCCGGGCAAGAGGCAGGGCACACCCCGGACAGATCGCCAGTCCATCGCAGGGCCAACACAGAGAGACAGACAACCCTTCACTCTCACAGTCATACCTAAGGACAATTTAGAATCCCCAGTTGATGCCAGTTAACCTAGCTTGCATGTTTTTGGCATGTGGGAGGAAACCAGAGAAATCCTGGAGTAAACCCACGCAGACACGGGGAGAACATGCAAACTCCACACAGATCACTATTGGTCAGGGGCTGGGATCGAACCCAGGATCCCCCGGCCAAGGGTGAGTTGCTGTGCCACCGTGCTGCCCAATTTAATACATATTTACTACAAATTACATGCAGGTATTCATTTTTTTTTTTACCACCGTTAATCTGTTAGGTTTTACTGTCTCACGTGATGATGTCATTAACCGTGCCACGAAAACAAGCCAGTAGTGTCCGAAAGCTGTTCATTTTATTGTTATATTGAGTTTACTATATAGTCCACTATATCTAAATTATCTAAATTCACTATATAGCGAGTAGGGAGGGAGTGAGTGAGTGAGAGAGTGAACATTCTGCACACAGCCAGAGTGTTCAATGTCATAAACGAGGCTCTTAAGTTTGCTGCATCATTACCATGGTAACGCATACTCCAAGAAAAAAAAGTGCTCTGAGGGCAGTTACTCTATGTTAAGATTTCTTTCAATAACTATAGGCCATTTAATCTTTACCTTCATTTTTCAGTGACTGATTTTTTTTTTTTCTTTTTAAATAAACGAGGTGGACTGACGGAGCTTGGACCACAGATGACAGTCAGGATCCTCTCCTCCCCCAAACACACTTTAAGATTGCAAGATAGGCCTCTAAAACAAAAGCATGCATGCAGTTTCACTGACAATTATTTATGGAACTTGAGTACACAAGAGGTGGGTATCTGAGTGTGGAGAATATAGGATACAGAATCAAAATTTTAAAAAAAAATGAATCTAGAACTTAACTGAGGGAAATGGTAAATGGTGTTTACTTATATAGTGCTTTTTCTGATCTCGAGATGACCAAAGCACTTTACAGATCCTGCGATCCATCCATTCACACACTGATGGTAGCAGAGCTGCCATGCACCGGTGCTGGCCTGACCCACCAGGAGCAACTGGGGGTTCAGTGTCTTGCTCAAGGACACTTCAACATGCAGATTGCAGACAGAGCAGGAATCAAACCCTCTGATCAGTAGTCGGCCATAGTGGCTGTGGTGCAGGTGTGGGCTCTCTGAATATTCAAGATTCAAAGATTTTATTTGTCAATACTACTCTACATACAGGAGAATTGAAATGGTGTTTCTCTTCCTCTTCGGTGGTGTGCGCAACATAAAAAAAGAAAAAGGAATAAGGCTGGAAAAACAACAGCAGTAGTCTATGTACAGTAATGCTCCCGTAGTGCAAATGGCGGAAAAAGATAGACCTAGACATCCCATAGTGCAAATAAAGATAAGTGATGAAACCCAACAATCCTATATACAGAAAAAGTAGAGCAGTAATACTCGTAGTTGCAAGTTCAATGTGGTAGTGTAGGTGCAGACAGTGACAGATAGGACTGCACACGATCAGTATTGCAATAACAGACAGCAGCAGATATGGCATTTGTGCAAATGGTTGCAGTAAAGTGCGGATACATACAGCAGCAGTGTACTGCTGGTGTGCCAGTGTTTCTGTGCAAACAGCTGAGGTAGTTATTGTGCAGGTGAGTGCATTACGGTCTGGGGAAGGGGGGAGAGTGTGGACAGAGTTCAGGGTCCCAATAGCCTGATGAACAAAGTTGTTTAGCAGTCTTGTGGAGCGGGCCCAGAGGCTCCAGTACCTTTTCCCTGAGGGCAGGGGGCTGAAGAGGGAGTGTGAGGGGTGTGATGTGTCGCCTGCAGTGTTGATGGCTCTGCGGTTGAAGCGGGTGAGGTAGTTGTCCGAGAGGGGGGGTTGAGGGGCACCGATGATCTTGATGGCTATTTTCACTGTGTGCTGTAGTGTCTTCCAGCAGAAGGTGGTGCAGCTTCCATACCACACCATGATGCAGCTGGTGAGGATGCTCTCAGCAGTGCCCCGGTAGGATGAGCACATGATGAGGGGTGGGACTTGTGCTCTCCTCAGTTTGCGGAAGAAATGGAGGTGAGTTTGAGCCTTCTTGGCCAGTGATGTTGTGTTGTTGGACCAGGAGAGGTCCTCAGAGATGTGCACCCTCAGGAACTTGGTGCTGCTCACCCTCTCCACAGCTGCACCATCAATGATCAGAGGGGGATGCTGTGTGTGTCTCCTCCTGAAGTGGACTACAATCTCCTTTGTTTTTTCCACGTTCAAGAAGAGATTATTGTCTTTACACCACTGGACCAGTTGGCCTCCTCATTGTTTGTGATGAGGCCCACCACCGTCGTGTCGTCCGCAAACTTGATGGCTCTGTGGGTGAGATACACATCTGGGGGTGGGGGGGGCGCAGAGGGACACTGATGATCTTGCTGGCTGATTTCACTGTCATTTCAGTTTTCTCCAAGTGATACTGATACTCGGCTAAAAATGTATTATACACTCTTCACAAAAAGTTTGTGATATTTTGCTTTTGGGTGAAATTTATGGAAAATGTAAAAAGTTCACACTACAGTGATATTATATCATGAAAGTAGGGAATTTAAGTAGAAGGTGATTTCCTCATCTCAAACAATTTATTGACACAAAAGCCAACAACAGTGGTGGGTACACCACAACAAAAAATGTCAATGTCTCAACTTGTCACGTGCCCTTGAGCATCAATTACAGCTTGGCAACAACATCTCATGCTGTTCACAAGTCAACTTATTGTCTGCTGAGGCATGGAATTCCACTCTTTTTGAAAGGCGGCCCTCAGGTCACTGAGGTTGTGGGGTGCAGGATTACGAGCCTCTACATGGTGACTCAGCTGATCCCATAGGTTTTCAATGGGATTCAGGTCTGGAGAAAGCACAAGCCACTCCATTTGAGGCACCCCATCCTCCAGTAGCCGTTGCCTAATGATGAGATTTCGATGAGCTGCAGCATCGTTGTCCGTGATGAAATCAGGCCTGTATTGTTCATGCAGGGGCACAATGACTGGATTAATGATGTTATTCAGATAGTATTGGCTTGTCACTGTACCATTCACAATGTGTAGGGCAGTTCTGTATTGACTAGACACACCTGCCCAGACAGTAACACCACCACCACCAAAGGCTCGTCTGGTGACAAGAGTGGCTGATGCATAGCGCTCTCCTTGACGTCTCCAACACCGTTGGCGGCCATCATTTCTGCTCAACGTGAATCAACTTTCATCAGAGAACAGCACTGAGGCCTACTGGTCCCTTGTCCAGGGTAAAAGCTCCCTGGCCCATGCAAGACAATGATGCTTTTTACCTGGTGGTGTGGTCAGGTACCCTTGCAGGTCGTCTAGCATGCAGACCATGCTGATGTAAACAGTTTTGAATGATCTGACATGACACTTGGGTGCCTCTCACCTCCCTTAAATGTGCTTGGAGTTGAGTAGCATTCATCTTCCGGTTTTGCAGGGCACTGTTCCCAATGAAATGGTCATCAGTGTGGATGTGGCCATAGGACGTACACTTCTATGCCTTTCTGTCACTCTTCCAGTCTCTCTGTATCTCTTTTGCAACCTGCTAATGACACTCTGTGACACTCTAAGCTCAGTGGCCACTTCCCTCCGAGAACATTCTGTTTGAAGCCTTGCAATGACGAGGTACTGTTGATCAGTTGTGAGGTGTCGTCTTGGTCTCATGATGTCAAAATGTGAACGGCATGATGAAGAGGACTGTTTAAATACCAATTCTAATTGAACCAGAAAATTTATTGGTCAATTCATGGATCAAACACCTGTTGTGAATTTTGTCGTCAAGCCCCTTGTTAGAGAACGGCAAGTTATGCAAAAACTATTGAAACATTGAATAAGCGCTGTAAAAAGCGCTGTACTGCAGCTGGATGCATTCTTCCGGCGCCACACGAGTCGGCTGCCTTTTGCAACAGCGGCTCAATTCTGAGTCTTTTTTTTTCCTTCCTCTCTCTTTTGATCCGGTGACAACTCTCTGATCCGGCACACCTTTCACTCCATTTATATCACGGACACACAGATCGCCCCAAATGTCTCCCGAGCCGGTGGACGGAGCCACTGTTTACAGCAGGAGACGGTACAGCAGGGAAGCGCTGCTAGCACTCAACCGCCACCCGGTGCTAATGGAAAAATTCGACATACCGGGAGAACTGAGGTGAAAACGCCATGGGTGCCGTGCTGGAGTTAGGCGGAAGGCAAGAAATATAAGGTACAGACCCACCCTTCCATCCGTTGTTATGGGGAATGTACGATCGTTACTGGGAAAGGTAGATGAGCTAGCGGCTATCTCCCGCTACGGTAGCATATACCGGGAGTGTAGCCTGTTTCTACTCACAGAGACTTGGCTAACCAAATTAGCAGCAGATGCTAACATTGAACTGGAGGGTTTCCACGCGATACGGGCAGACCGAACATCAGACAGTGGCAAAGCAAGGGGCGGTGGAGTGACAATGTATGTTAACAACAACTGGTGCAGACCGGGACATATCACTGTTAAACAACAACACTGCAGCAAAGACATTGAGTTGCTAGCTGTTAGCATGCGGCCTACATATCTCCCGAGGGAATACTCACACGTGATCTGCATTGTTGTTTATGCAAATCCGACGGCGAACGCTGGGACAGCGCATGACATCATCCATTCAGTAACTGGCAGGCTGCAGACAGAACACCCAGATGCTCTTCTCCTCATCTCAGGGGATTTCAACCATGTTTCACTGTCTCCCATTCTACCCACGTTTACCCAGTTTGTCACATGCCACACTAGAGACCATAAAACACTGGACTTGTTCTACGCAAACACTAAGGAGGCGTACACCTCATCACAACTCCCCCCACTCGGGAGATCGGATCACAACTTGGTTCATCTCCGGCTGGTGTACAAACCCCGAGTGCACAGACAACCTCCGGCCATGCGCACAGTGAAGTTATGGTCTGAGGAGACAATGGACACTCTAAAGGGCTGTTTTGAAACCACCGCCTGGGAGCAGCTCTGCAATCCACATGGTGAGGACATCGATGGCCTCACTCACACCATCACGGACTACATCAGCTTCTGTGTGGACAACACCGTTCCCACCAAGACCATACGGTGTTGCTCGAACAACAAACCCTAGATCAACCCTGAGATAAAAACACTTCTGAGAGAGAAGAAGAGGATCTTCAGGTTGGGGAACAGGGAGATGCTGAAGTCCGTACAGAGGGAGCTGAGGAGAAAGATCAGAGAAGGCAAGGACAGCCTCAAGAAGAAGATGGAGAACAAGCTGCAACAGAGCGACATCAGCGGGGTCTGGAGAAGCCTTAAAACCATCTCTGGGCTCCAGAATACCTCCCCCCAGGCCACGGGGGCAGGGAGTGGGCGAACAATCTGAATCTGTTTTTCAATAGGTTTGACCAACCGCCCTCCCCCCTGACTGCACAACAACCACTGCTGCCTCAAAAGACATCAAGTCCTGCTGCCCACTCCAACAACACCCCCCCCACTCCCAACACACAGCCCCCCAACCTGACCCTCACTAAGACCCAGGTGAGGACGGAGCTGAGGAAGATCAAGGCGAGGAAGGCGTCGGGACCGGACGGCATCAGCGCAAAGCTCCTCAAGTCCTGTGCAGACCAGCTGTATGGGATTGTGGAGTACATCTTCAATCTGAGCCTGAAGCTGGGGAGGGTACCACAGCTGTGGAAAACATCTTGTGTGGTACCTGTACCAAAGACTTCCCACCCCAAAGATCTGAACAGCTACAGACCAGTGGCCTTGACGTCCCACATGATGAAGACCCTGGAGAGACTGCTCTTTGCTCACCTCCGCCCCCTGGTGGGACCAGCGATGGATCCACTCCAGTTCGCCTACCAGCATGGCATTGGGGTGGAGGATGCGGTGATCTTCCTCCTTCACCGTTCTCTGTCCCACCTGGAGAAGCCCGGGAATGCGGTGAGGATCATGTTCTTTGACTTCTCCAGTGCTTTCAACACCATCCAACCGATGATCCTGAAGGACAAGCTGCTGCGCGCAGGGGTGGACCAGCACCTGTCATCATGGATCCTGGACAACCTCACAAACCGGCCTCAGTTTGTGAGAACCCGGGACTGTGTGTCCGACACGATCATCGGTAGCACAGGGGCCCCCCAGGGAACGGTTTTGGTTCCCTTCCTGTTCACCCTTTATACTGCGGACTTCTCACACAACACAACACACTGCCATCTACAGAAGTTCTCTGATGACCCTGTGATCATTGGCCTCATCTCCAACGGAGATGAAGCTGAGTACAGAGGGCTTATCCAGGACTTCGTGGACTGGTGCCATCGGAACTGCCTCCAGATCAACGTGAGGAAAACTAAGGAGCTGGTGGTGGACTGCCGCAGGCAAGGACAACCCCTCACAGCACCAGTAAATATACAGGGAACAGACATCGAGATGGTGACATCCTATAAGTACCTGGGTGTTCATCTGAACAATAAACTAGACTGGTCACACAATACTGACGCACTCTACAAGAAGGGACAGCGCAGGCTGTTCCTACTGAGGAGACTCAGGTCTTTTGGTGTACAAGGGGCGCTGCTGAAGACATTCTATGACACGGTAGTGGCATCAGCCATCACTTTTGGAGTGGTCTGCTGGGGCAGTGGCATTACAGCAGCCGATAGTAAGAGACTGAACAAACTGATCAAGAAAGCTAGCTTTGTCCTGGGGCAGCGCCTTGACCCAGTGGAGGAGATAGGAGAGAGAAGGATGGTGGCTAAACTGTCATCTCTGCTGGAGTCCGAGTTCCACCCTATGCAGGACATACTGAACGCACTGAGGAGCTCATTTAGCAGCAGACTACATCATCCTAGGTGCGCAACCGAGAGGTTTCACAGGTCCTCCCTACCTACGGCTGTCAGACTGTACAACCTAAGCAGGGCTGCTCGCAGAGAAAGCAAAAAGACGTGACAACCTAATAGTTTTGAATGCAAAAGACGCAATAGACTTACACAATGGTCCCCTCCGGTATACAACTAGGAAAATACCGGTCGCTATGGAGGGTGAGAATATGTATGGGTACATAATCATACCATGTAGGATAACTAAGTAGACGGTTGTGCTGTTTCATTCCATCTAGCTACAATGCTCCGCACGGTGTGTGTTTATATATTTACATATTTATTCCATCTAGCTACAATGCTCCGCACTGTGTGTTTATATATATATTTACTCCATCTAGCAACAATGCTCCACACTGTGTGTGTTTATATATTTACATATTTATTCCATCTGGCTACAATGCGCTGCACTGTGTGTGTTTATATATCTACATATTTAGAATCAGAATCAGATTTATTGCCATTGTTCATGTAGTACACAAACTAGGAATTTGTCTCGGTGCAATGCTGCAACATTAAACATGATAAAATAAAAGAAATAAACTATACATGCAATAAAGTGTAGAATAAGAGTAAGTGATACTGGTCAGCAGTTAAAATATATTAGCGAGCAGCAGATACTGTGGAGAACCATATAGTGCAGTCGGTAATGCAGGAAGAAAACAGTGATGATTGACATGAGACTGGTTGAGCTGCTGTACATAGTGCACGAGAGTCAATAAGTCACTTAGTGTTCAGCAGTCTGATGGCAGAGGGGAAGAAGCTGTTCATGTGACGGGAGGTTTTAGTCTGGATGGACCGAAGTCTTCTACCTGAGGGGAGGGGGGCAAACAGTACGTGACCAGGGTGTGAGGGATCGGCTATGATCCGGCCAGCACGCCTCCGGGTCCTGGAGATGTACAGATCCTGGAGAGATGGGAGCTTGCAGCCGATCACCTTCTCAGCAGTGCGCACGACGCGCTGCAGCCTTAGTCTGTCCCTGGCAGTGGCTCCTGCGTACCACACGGTTATGGAGGTGGTGAGGATGGACTCGATGATGGCTGTGTAGAACTGCACTAACATCTTGGTGGGTAGCTTGAGCTTCCTCAGCTGCCGCAGGAAGAACATCCTCTGCTGGGCTTTTTTGATGAGTGAGCTGATGGTCGGCTCCCACTTGAGGTCCCTGGTGATGGTGGTGCCTAGGAAGCGGAAGGAATCAGCAGTGGTGATGGGAGAGCCTGTGAGGGTGAGGGGGGGCAGAGGGGTTGTGACTTTCCTGAAGTCCACAATCATCTCCACTGTCTTCAGAGCGTTCAGCTGCAGGTTGTTGTTGTTGCACCAGGACGCCAGCTGGGCCACCTCTCTCCTGTAGGCGGACTCGTCGCCGTTAGAGATGAGCCCGATGAGGGTGGTGTCGTCCGCAAACTTGATCAACTTGACAGACTGGTGGCTGGAGGTGCAGGAGTTGGTATAAAGGGAGAAGAGTAGGGGGGAAAGTACACAGCCCTGGGGTGATCCAGTGCTGATGCTAGTAGAGTCTGAGACAGTCTTTCCCAGCCGCACATGCTGCCTCCGGTCCGTCAGGAAGTCGGTGATCCACCTGCAGAGGGAGTCAGGCACGTTGAGCAGGGACAGCTTGTCCCGGAGCACAGCGGGGCGGATGGTGTTGAATGCGGAGCTGAAGTCCACAAACAGGATCCTGGCGTAGGTTCCCGGGGAGTCCAGGTGCTGCAGGATGGAGTGGAGGGCCAGGTTGACTGCATCGTCTACAGACCTGTTGGCTCGGTAGGCAAACTGCAGCGGGTCCAGGAGAGGGGTGGTGATGGACTTGAGGTGGGGCAGGACCAGGCGCTCAAAGGACTTCATGACTACAGAGGTGAGCGCTACAGGTCTGTAGTCATTAAGTCCAGTGATCCGTGGCTTCTTGGGGACAGGGATGATGATGGAGGATTTGAGGCAGGTCGGCACGTGGCATAGCTTAAGGGAGGAATTAAAAATGTCTGTGAAGATATTTTTAATTTTTATTCCATCTAGCTACAATGCTCCGCACTGTGTTTATATATTCATATATCTATCCCATCTAGCTACAATGCTCCGCACTGTGTTTATATATTCATATATTTATTCCATCTAGCTACAATGCTCCGCACTGTGTTTATATATTCATATATTTATTCCATCTAGCTACAATGCTCCGCACTGTGTGTCTATATATATATATATTTATACTTATATGTACATATGTATACTTGCTGCTCTTGTTTTTTCTCTTGCCTTCTGATTGTTGCTCTGAGTGTTGCAATCCCTGTGCTGTTGCAATCCTGGAATTTCCCCATTGTGGGACTAATAAAGGCTTATCTTTTCTTAATAGTTGGAAATGTGCATTCAAAAGGTTAGAGAAGGTGAAATTAAGTTCACCTGTAAAGGTCATAGTGCATTTTAGGTGCATCCTGAAATCTCACCCGAAAGCCGAATATTCCTAACTTTTTGTGAGTAGTGTATGTGCAAACCTTTGAACTGTACATACTACCAAACCATAGTGCACTGATGAAGAGCAGCATGCACTGTATATCTGGTGGATCCCCATTTGCAATTTTTTCCCCCTCTGTTGGTTTGCAGCTTAAAAAAACAACACAAAAACCATAAGCATGTTAATAAGAGATGTATTTTACACACATACTTTATTGGAGTTTGCATGGGGATCTATGAGTTACAGTATCCCAACAAAATCTAATGATCCTGACAAACAAAATCCTGATCCCGGTTTGGGATTTCTCAGAAAGACTGCCTATCTTCAACGTGCTTTGCAGCAGTTTTCATTGTGACCTGGTTGATTTTGTTCAGAGGCCAAGTGTGTGGGCTATTTTTAAGCCCTAGCTCTTCATTCATATCTGTCTTTCCATGCCCTGCTGCATGGCATGACACTGCTAGCGGTGTGTGACTTTTGAGCAGTCCAGACTGACTGGGTACAGCATGGTCATGAGACTATTGTCTTGACTAGGGCTGCAACTAACGATTATTTTGGTAGTCGACTAATCTAACGACTATTTTTTTGATTAGTCGATTAACTGGAGTGGTGGCCTAGTTGATAGAGCATCCGCCCCACAACCAGGAGGTTGGGGGTTCAAGTCCCAGCCGGGTCATACCAAAGACCATATAAAAAAAAAAAATGGTACTTCCTGCCTTCTAGCTTGGTGCTCAGTGTAACAGAATGGGGGAAGGAGAAGTTATTTGTGCCAGCGCCTTGCCTGGCAGCAACCCCTCTGATTCTAGATGTGATTAGCATTGTAGATAGGAGAAACGTAATTTCATTCTACTGTACATGATTGGCAACAGAGATGGCTTCTTAATCGCAGTCATTTCTGTCATGTCTGCCAGCTCAGCTTCCTGCTGGTTCAGCTCCTGTTCGGGGCTCTAGGTCATGTTTTACCTCACCTGTTTAAGCCTGCACACCTGTGAATATCACTTTGTTTGTAGCAACACAATTAAATAATAGATGTTAAAGTGTAAAAACTCAAATTGCAGCTCTGCTGCTCCATAAAGGCTATTGTAACTGCGTGTTAAAAACGAATGAGAGCAATATTCGGTTATGAGACGGTTATGCTGTTTCATCCCACCTAGCAACAATGCTCTGCACTGGGTGTGTTTATATTTATATATCTATATATTTATTCCATCTAGCTACAATGCTCTGCACTGGGTGTGTTTATATTTATATATCTATATATTTATTCCATCTAGCTACAATGCTCAGCACTGGGTGTGTTTATATTTATATATCTATATATTTATTCCATCTAGCTACAATGCTCCGCACTGTGTTTTTATATATCTACATATTATTCCATCTAGCTACATTGCTCCGCATTGTGTGTGTTTATATACTTGCATATTTATTCCACCTAGCTGCAATGCTCCGTACTGTAGGTGTGTTTATATATTTACATATTTATTCCATCTAGCTACAATGCTCTGCACTGTGTGTTCATATATTCATATATTTATTCCATCCAGCTACAATGCTCTGCACTGTGTGTCTGTGTGTATATATATATTTTATAGTAATATGTACATATGTATATTAGCTGCTCTTGCTTGCTTGTTTTTTTTTTTTGTTTTTTTTTCTTGCCTTCTGATTGTTGCTCTGAGTGTTGCTATCCCTGTGCTGTTGCAATCCTGGAATTTGTGGGACTAATAAAGGCTTATCTTATCTTATCTTATCTTATTCAACTCCATTAAAGTAAAAAAAGAAAATAACAAGCTAGTCCATTCTGTTTGAATCCTTGCTGGGTCTAGAAGTTTAAAAGTTTAATTAGACTTAAAAATTAAAATAACTTCTTCAAGTCCAAAAAAAAAAAAAAAAACACTTTAAGTATCAGTGCAGGAATGTGAGCCTTCACTACACAAAGTGAAATATTTAAGTCGTTTTAAATTTATTTGTGATGATTAATTTAAAAAAAAGATAACCATAAATTACAAATCATGATATTCTAATTTATTGAGATGAACCAATATTCAGAATGAAGGCTGATATTACGGTGACAATAACAGAGAATCCCAAAAAAAAAAAAAAAAAAAAAAAAAAGAGTAGCTGCTCATGTAATTCACCCATGTACTGCAGTTAACATATTAGCCAGCATAATGGAAGCAGCTCAACTGTCAGCAACTATCATAAGAAAGACCATTGCCCGACAGCGGGTAAACTAAACAGCATTTACTAATAGTGTGATCAGTTTTCTAAAGCTGAGAGAGAGTTGCTCATTGAAAATAAGAAGCGCTAACTTCACTCGGTAACCTTACCAGTGCAGTCCGCTGACAGGTGGCCGGAGACGGAGGAACGGAGAGGAAGAGAGAATGGATGCATCGCTGTAGTGCAGCTGTGATATGACAAACTGTTTTACAGTCTGTGGTGAGTGGATGTATTCTTGTGTGACTACATTACCCAGAACCCCTTGGGGATAAGAAGCAGGAAGTTACCTGCCTGCTTTCTGAGGAACGTGTTCCGTGTATTATACTCCCAATGTTAGCATTCATTAAAGCCGAGTTACTGCAGCCAAGTTGTCTCGAGCCATTCATGACAGCATTTCATGACATGGTGTCAGAAGCGGTTGCTTATTGAAAGAGGACCCCACCAACCAGAGCAGCATGTCAAAGTTCAGCGCACCAGAGCCTTTTGACTTCAGCCAGCTGACAGCATGGCCTATGTGGATACAGAGGTTTTCACATTTCCGCACTGCCACAAAGTTGAACAAAGAAGACGGTGTAGTTCCGGTGAATTCTCTGCTGTATGCCATGGGAAAAGAGGCAGAAAGCCATATTTAATTCCCTCACTTTTGCTGAACAGGAGTATGCTAATAACTACGACCAGTTGGTGGCTAAGCTAAATGAACATTTCATCCCTCGGAGGAACATAATACATGAGGGGGCCTGTTTTCACCAGCGCTCTCAGTAGGCTGGTGAGTCAGTAGAAGCTTTTGTGAAAGGACTGTATGAACTGGCCAAACATTGTGAGTTTGGGACATCAAAGGAGGAGCAGATTCAGGACTGTTTAGTAATAGGCATCGCAGACCATGAAATTTCCCAAAAGCTGCAGATGGAGAGTGAATTGACACTGGAAGAAGCTGTCCAAACTGCATGCCAAGCAGAGCTGATTAAGATGCAAAATATTTCTGCAACAGATACAGCAGAAGTTAAAAAGCCCTACACACAAGGGGAGTCCCAAAGAGGGGTAAGAGGCATTTTAATAAGGAGAAACTGTTACAGGAGTCTCAATGCACTAGATGTAATCATACACACAGTCAGCAGAATGAGTGCCCAGCACGCAACAAACAGTGTAGAAAGTGTAATAAACTGGGATATTTTGCAGTTGTATGCAAGAGTAAAGTAGTCAAAGCTGAAGCTGTTAATGAAAGGGCGGATAAGAGTGCCTTATTTTCTGGGGATAGTAGAAGACAGTGGCCACGGTTACATGGGCAAAATTTCTTCAATCTGATTACAATTCAGATCAGAATTTTACTGTTTACATGGATCCTGAAAAAGCTGATCTGATTAGGACGTGCGTTTCCATGTGTCACACATTTGAATGGAATAAATCATTTTGATATGCGCACGTCGACATTTTGACATTCCAAAAATAGTAGAAGAAAAAGCAACTTCCGGTGTTAGCAATCCCCGCTTCGTGTCGAAACTGACCTGTATTGTGTTATTCAGACTGTACTTTTGCTTCTGCTGGTCTCCAGAATGAAGCTACAAGTACATACTTCTGCATATGACGAACAGAGGGAGACAGCAGGACGATACAGACCAGTTTTGTTTTACTCCCACTATGTTTTCCGCTAGCTGCTGCTAAGGCGGAAATACGTCACGTCGACGTGCGGCTGGTGTACAGACATGCGCAGTAAACATATTTTCTGCCCTACGTTCGGAACAAGTGTTTTCATGCGCACCATTCGGATTAACAATCGGCATAACCCACCCCTCTCAATCGGAATGAAATTTTGATCCGAATGAGCTTGATCGGGTTAGAATATTCAGATTGTCATGTTTACATGAAGCATTTTTATTCCGATCAGGCTTTTAATCCGGTTACTTGTGTCCATGCAAACATAGCCAGTGACTCAGATCAGCAGTGGCAGGTAGATTTGACAGTAGGGGGTAGTATGGTGTTATTTAAGATAGACAAGGGCTGACATTACACTAATGTCACACAGTACATACAGAAGCCTGAAACAGCACCCCCCCTCTGTTAGAAACAGGTATAACGCCAAAAAGTCCAGGAGGCGATGTGAAGATAACGGGTAAATTCCCAGCTCAGGTTTTGCATAAGGGGAGAAATATAAATTGTGGATTTATGTAGTGAAAGGTTCCTATGCAAACAATCTCTTAAGTAGGAGTGCATCAGTCAACATGGGGTTAGGTCGCAGAGTAGAACAGTTTTGGGGGAAATAGGACTACTGAACTGCAGACCAGTTAAGATAGAGCTAAAGCTAAATTCTCAGCCATATAGTCTGGCTACCCCACATAGAGTGCCTTTTTTATTAATGGAGAAAGTTGAAGCTGAACTTAAGAGAATGCAGAAAATAGGCATCATCTGAGAGGTCACAGCGCCTACAGAATGGTGCGCTCCCATGGTTCCTGTAGCAAAGAAAAATGGCAAGTTGAGAATCTGTGTGGCCTTTAAACACCTAAATAAAGCAGTAAAGAAAGAGTTGTTTATCCTACCTACCCTAGATGAAATAACACCAAAGCTAGCAGGAGCAAGCATATTTTCCACACTCGATCCAACCTCAGGGTTTTGGCAGAGCTTCTTAGAGCCTGAGAGTGCAAAACTGACAACCTTCATCACCCCCAGAGGTCACTTTTGTCTCCAGCATTTACCATTTGGGATAACGTCAGCTCCAGAGATCTTTCAGAGAGAAATGAGCAACCTGCTGAAAGACCATGATGGGACAGTAGTTGTAATGGATAGTATATTAGTTTTTGGCCATGATAAAGCCAGCCATGACAAAAACCTGGAAGCAGTGCTCCAGACGATCTAGGAGTCTGGACTGAGATTGAACAAGGAGAAATGTTGCTTGGGCAAAAGTGAACTGCGATACTTTGGACACATTATCAGTGAGCATGGTGTCCGCCCTGACCCCGACAAAGTGAAAGCCATCGCAGAAATGCCCAGCCCCTCAGACATCACGCAACTGAGGCAAGTCTTGGGAATGATCAGTTACCGAATGAGGTTCATTCCAGGTTTCTCCACAAAGCTCCACCCCATCACAGAACTTTTAAAGAAAGAGACAGCATGAGTGTGGGACACACCTCAGCAACAAGCTTTTGACAAGGTAAAGACCATGTTAATAACAGATCCCGCACTTGCTTACTATGACATGAGATGGCCCACCATAGTCTCAGCAGATGCCAGCAGCTTTTGCCTAGATGCAGCTTTACTACAGGTCCAGAGAAAAGATTCTTCTTCTTCTAGCCTTGTGTTCACATTCACTCACCTCAGCTGAGCAGCGGTACTCACAAACTGAAAAGAAGTGTTTGGCTGCTGTGTGGGCATGTGAACGTTCTTCCAGTTACTGTATCTTCAGGGCCTGAAGATACAGACAGACCACAAGCCTCTGGTCCCACTAAACAACACATGTGATTTTGATAAAACACCAATACGCTGCCAGCACCTGCTTACTCGTCTGATACGTTACAATGCCAAAGCAATCAACATTCCAGGTAAATCACTGATAATAGCAGACACACTGTCACGCCACCACTTAAAGACAATATTCATTCAGACACAGAAGATGTCGTAAAAACCTATGTGGACACAGTGATCGACTCCAAGCCAAAATCTGAGCCAAAATTAGAGAGCATCAGAAAAGCTACGAGCTCAGGCCTCAACTTTATTCAGGTCATGCACCACATTAAACATGATTGGCCCCGTCATGTACCCAAGGGACTGAAGGAGTTTTATGCAGCTCGAGCCTTTCTGTCCGAGGTGGATGGATTACTGTTTTATGGAGACAGGACTGTAGTTCCTAGCAGTCTGCAAGAGGACATGCTTACACAGTGGGCACCAGGGCCTGACCAAATGCCGTGAACGGGCCAAAATGTCTGTTTGGTGGCCCAGCTTTGGAGTTGACATTGCCAGAGTGATTCAGAGCTGTAGATTCTGCCAACAACATAAGCCAACCCAGAGAAAAGAGCCTCTTATCACAACACTACTCCCGCCAGGTCCATAGTTCAGAATTGGAGCGGACCTGTGTGAGCTCTCAGGTGAACATTACCTTGTGGTGGTAAACTGCTATTCAAGAGACACTGAACTAGCTCATCTCCAGTACACATCCAGCAAACACATCATAGCCAAACTAAAAGGCATGTGTGTTCGATGGGGCATCCCAAGAGAGCTTGTTTCTGCCAATGGGGCTCAGTCCAGTTCAGCTGAGTTAGCCCAGTTTTGCTCTGACTGGGGTATTACTCACGTCACCAGTAGCCCACATGTTCCCCAGTTGAATCGTGCTGCAGAGCGAGCTATAGCAACAGCAAAACAAATTTTACATCAGTAAGAACCCTATTTGGCTCTAATGAGTTACAGAGCCACCCCAGTAGCCACTATAGAGACATCGCCTGCCCTGTTAATGACAGGACGTCAAATCCAGACCACAGTCCTAGTCCTTGAGAAAACACTGCAACCTAGACTCATCAGTAGGGGAAGCGTTGCAGCCCATGACACCAAGGCAAAGGCAGCCTATAAGTTCTTCTATAACAAGCATCATTCAGCTCGTCCCCTTCTGGCACTGCAGCCCGGTGAAGAAGTGCTTCTCAAGTTAGATGGAGAGAAAGAATGAGGCACCCCCAGCACCACTGTAAGCACAGCAAAGGAGCCTTATTCATATTTGGCGCAAACACGGGTTGGAAACATTCTATGCCGAAATCGCAGACACCTGCAGACAGTGCCAGCCCCAGAGCTCCAGCAAGATCATCTCACGAACTGTTCTTCACCACAGAAGCCTGGAGAACCCATCAAAGCCTCATAACCATCTTCACCTACAGTGATAGACAAGGTTCCCTCAGGGCCCAATTCCGGGTTCAAAACTACCAGGTTTGGTAGAGCCATAAAGCCTCTTCTTCATCATCTGGACTAAAGGTGACAAGGCTAATAAATGAAAAAAGGGGGACTGACAGATTTACACAAATGGATGTGAGAAATCTAATGTGTTTGCAGTTAAAGATGTGCCTTGTTATATTTCCGTACACAGTTATACTAAGTTGGAGTAATGGTGGAATGTTGAACAATTCTGGGTACAGAGTACAGACTGGTTTTGTACAGTTAAAAAAAATGGACTTTGTAGTTCAAGCCAAGTCTATGTTACATACTTTTGAAGAGTAATTAATCATTTTTATTAGTTTAACATTCTTTTGAAAGAGGGGAGATGTAGTGAATGGATGTATTTTTGTGTTACTACATTACCCAGAACCCCTTGGGGATAAGGAGCAGGAAGTTACTTGCACACTTTCTGAGCAACGTGTTCCATGTATTATGCTTCCGATGTTAGCATTCATTAAAGCCAAGTTACTGCAGCCAAGTTTTCCAGAGCCAATCATGACAGCATCTCATGACAGTCTACATTTAACTTGTTTCATTTATTAATTTTCTGTAAAATCCACCCATACTTTGGAAACTTTTGGCCTTCTCCATGATTTTCTCTCCGTGTCACCATGATGCATTCCTCTTCTTCACTGGAACAGTTAAAATGAACATTTCCGCGGCATGCATATAAACTTTAAAATTAAACGATTTGTCGACAACAAAAATCTGATGATAAAATACTGAGCAGCTTTTATTTTCATTTGCATTTTCAGTTTCAATTGTAAAACTTTTGACTTTGAAGACCCCCCCCACCAAAGTTTACATGAAAATCTGGCCCTTGAGAAGTGAGGAAAAAAAATTTGTGGCCCTCACTACCACCAAAGTTGCTCATCACTGGCATAGAGCCACTCACACGGTGTCGTTAGCATTGCTAGAGGCTACTTAGCACTAACTTTGTTGGGAGCTTTGTTGCCATGTTCAAGCACTTCCGAAGATTGCAGTAGGTCTCAACCGGCACTTGGCTTCCAACCCACCAATATGCTTTTGTCCTTAACCGTGACAAAGAAAAAATAATCTGTCTATTTCCACGAAAACAAAGTGGCTTCATCTTTTCCTTTGCTCAGTAGTGAAGACTCAGCTCTATGCAACAGGTCATGTTGACTAACGGCTAGTCTCCACTACGATAGGGTCAGTTTGTACATTCAGGTTCAGGTTACTTTATTTGTACCCGTAGGTAGATTTGTTTTGCAGTCTGGTGACATCCATATTTACAAGCCACAATTACATTCAACATAGACACAAACACAGGCACACATGAAGCCGAC
Organism: Pholidichthys leucotaenia; assembly: GCA_020510985.1. Classification (NCBI taxonomy): domain Eukaryota; kingdom Metazoa; phylum Chordata; class Actinopteri; order Cichliformes; family Pholidichthyidae; genus Pholidichthys; species Pholidichthys leucotaenia. The sequence continues at coordinate 369,797,699 of CM035843.1, read as the reverse complement.
TATAAACATGACAAAAATACTCATGGCTCCATCAATCAGGGTATAAAGACAAAGAGATGAGAGAAAAACCAGAGGTAAGAGATAAGGGTCATATTAAAAGTTAAAAACTAGTCAAAGAGGTTAAAAACTCAAAGGTCTAAAACCCAATAAAATATTTAGAACCCAAATAACATCCTACAAAAATAAGTAAATATAAAATGGAGTTAATAAATAGGTACCTAAATTATGTGCAATATATTGTTACAACTTGTTCAACTCTTTGACAGCAGCAGGAACAAAGCTGTTTTTGTAGCGCTGGGTTTTAATTTTTGGGACAGCAAACCTCTGTCTTGAGGGAAGAAGCTGAAAGTTGCAGTACAAAGGGTGGGAGTCATCATTTAAAATGGAGGTAGCCATCCTCTGTACTTGTCTGGTGTACAGGGATGTCAGGCTCAGCTGTGACTCACCAAGCAAACAACTGGACCATCTGACTACCTGATCCAAGGATTTCCTCTGTTTCAGTTTCATCTGACCAAACCATGACACTAAAGAAAAGGATAAAACAGATTCAATAAAAGCCCGATAAAACATTGTCATTATGGTTCGGTCAATTTGGAAGCGTGCAAGTTTTCTCAAGCAATGCAAATGTTGCTGACCCTTTTTGCACACCCTTTCACAGTTCTCTTCAAAGTTTAAATTACTATCAATAATCGTCCCAAGATATTTGTAGGATTGTACACATTCGGTGGTCTGGCCTTTTAGTACGGTGACTTTGTGCCTGGGAGTTTTCCTCCTAAAGTCAATAATCATGTCTTTAGTTTTTGTCGTATTCAGCTGCAGGTAGGAATCCTCACACCAGTGAACAAAATCATCAACTACTGGGCCGTGGCCACTCTCACCATCCTGGAGGAGACCCATTCATTTATTTGTGCTAAAAATATCTATCCATATTAATAAAAGGAGTAACACATCTGAACAAATTTCAGTAACAAACGCATTACTGAATTTTTATGGCTCGGTGAAAACGGAGGCATACAGTAATCAGTCAAAGTGGGTGTGTGTGTTTCTGTTACCAGCTTTTCAGCAAGCCCAGTCAGAATTAATTGCAACTAAAGGCTTGTATTATTGTATCGCCATATTTTCTCAACTTAATTTGCCAGAATTCTGAGATAAGGCTTTGTTTTCGAAACAACAAATTTAACTCACCTTTAACGTCAATGGAGCCAGGGAAAAGGGTATCGTATAACTATGCCGGGCCACTACAGGCGGCAGTGTGACTTTTTTTTACAGCGCAACACAGTAAGTTTTTTTTTACAACACATGGAGTTGAACTGTTCAATTTGGTGGATCTTGGCTGCCGCCGACAGTACGGGCATGTGAACTGCAGATTATTTTCACCACGCATGCGTGTACTCCAAAACTACTTGATGGATTTGGATGAAATTTTTACCAGAGGTGGTCTTTGGGCTAGAGAGGAACCCATAACATTTTGGTGATGATCCCAGATTGCATACCTCCACCAAGACTCTTATCTTCTCACAGTGTGTTAGCAAGAATACTCCAAAACTACTGGATGGATTTTGATGAAATCTTTACCAGAGGTGGTCCTTCGGCTAGAAAGGAACCCATAACATTTTGATGATGATCCAAGAACACAAACCTCCGTCAAGGCTCTGGCACCGAGGCATCAGCACCTTGGTGCTTTCATTAAAACAGTACTTTCATTACACAGCACGTTACTGCAAAAGTAGTGGCGTTACAGTAATGCCTCGCAACACTGGCTAGAACTCCCTTTTGTCCGGTCATCAATATGGCAACCTACTTGACTCCAGTCAGGTGAGGAGGGACAACTCTTTTTTTGATTTACAGTACCATTTTGAAATGCTAGTTGACAGGATTACATTATGCTCCTTAAGAAGTTCTGTATGATGAAACTCTTATTTTAGCAACATCTTGAAGTCTCCGCTCAGTCATTTTCAGAGTGAATGGGGCTGCAGTTCACCTAGTTATCTCAAGGTGTCACTAAAATCTGAGCTTCAAAAAGTTCACAGTACCAACAATTGACATTGTATCATAAGATTATTGCTTACTAGTGTCAGTGCTAAAGAGCTGGGATTGTAGTCCTGCCTGTTTTTTGTTTTGCTGTTTTTTGTTTTTTTTGGGGGGGGTGCAAAAAAGCATAAAAATCTTGTAGTCACAAGGTCCTCCTTGGCCACAAAACATATTTCAACTTGAAAATTAAGGTACAACAGAAGTATGCCCCCTCCCGATCACATTTGAGCAGTTGGCAGATGAAAACTACGGTAGCCAGCAAGCATCACAAAGACAACACATGCAGTCATTAAGCAGAAAGCTCACAGGTATCCAGATACTGTGAATCATGTAGTGATGTCAGAGTCTGAACTGAAACATTCAATGTAGGGATATTTGTCTCAACCTGGCAAACAATACAATATAATGGGAGGCGGAGAGTCAGTCTGATGAATACTATCCTTTAAGTTATCTTTATCACCTTTAAGTATTTTTTTGCCACCAGACTGAATTCAAAGAACAATAAATACATAATGGTGCACAGAAAGAAATGCCAGTAAATGGAAATAAACACAATTATGCAGCAGCTACTTTCAGCTGAGCAATTTCATTGGACAATAGCAGTTTTGAGATGGAGCATAACATCCACTCCTTTTGCACAATGCCCATATTACTAGGGTTCACAGACAAACATTAATGAGCCTGTAAATGAATGTTACCAATTATAATGTCAGCATGTACAGTAGTATGAAAAAGTGTTTGCCCCCTTCCTGAGTTCTCATTTTTTTTGTATGTTTGTCACACATAAATGTTTCAGATCAAACAAATTTAAATATTACACAAAGATATCACAAGTAAACATAAAATGCAGTTTTTAAATGAAGGTGTTTATTATTAAGGGGAAAAAAAATCCAAACATACATGGCCTTGTGTGAAAAAGTGATTGCCCCCAAAACCTAATAACTGGTTGGGTCACCCTTAGCAGCAACAACTGCAATTAAGCATTTGTATTAACTGGCAATAAGTCTTTTACAGCACTATGGAGGAATTCTGGCCCACTCATCTTTGCAGAATTGTTATTCAGCCACATTGGAGGGTTTTCGAGCATGACCCCACTTTCTAAGGGTCATGCCACAGCATCTTAATCGGATTCATGTCAGGACTTTGACTAAGCCATCCCAAAGTCTTCATTTTGTTTTTCTTAAGCCATTCAGAGGTGCACTTGCTGGTATGTTTTGGATCATTGTCCTGCTGCAGAATCCATGTGCGCTTCAGCTTGAGGTTACAAACCGATGGCCGGATATTCTCCTTCAGGATTTTTTGGTAGATGGCAGAATTCATGGTTCCATTTACCACAGCAAGTCTTCCAGGTCCTGAAGCTGCAAAACAGCCCCAGACCATCACACTACCACCACCATATTTTACGGTTGGCATGATGCTCCTTTTCTGAAATGCTGTTACTTTTACGCCGGATGTAATGAGACACACACCTTCCGAAAAGTTCAGCTTTTGTCTCGTCAGTCCACAGAGTATTTTCCCAAAAGTCTTGGGGATCATCAAGATGTTTTTTGGCAAAACTGAGACGAGCCTTTATGTTCTTTTTGCTCAGCAGTGGTTTTTGTCTTGGAACTCTCCCATGCAGGCCATTTTTGCCCAGTCTTTTTCTCATGGTGGAGTTTGGAGTGAGGCCTGCAGTTCTTTGGATGTTGTTGTGGGGTCTTTTGTGACCTCTTGGATGAGTCGTCGCTGCACTCTTGGAGTAATTTTGGTTGACCGGCCACTCTTGGGAAGTTTCACCACTGTTCCATGTTTTCGCCAGTTGTGGATAATGGCTCTCATTGTGGTTCGCTGGAGTCCTAAAGCTGTAGAGTGTGGGGACAGTGTTTGGGGGTTTTCCTCACACCCAGAAAGCAGAGTGGAGAGAAGAATAATAGACTGAAGGAGGAAGGGTCTCCGGGAGTTATCAAACGGGACAGTTAGTTCTGTACACCCCCCAGGGAGAGGAAGATTAACCTGGAGTCAACCAGACAAAGATGTGCCTTTCGCCCCCTGCCACACCAAGCTGGCACCGGAAGACGCATTGTAACAAGGCATGCTCTGTGACATGTGTTTCAGGTTATGTCATGATAATGTGCCACACATTCTCTTTGTTCATACAATAAGGTGTTATGGGCAGAACCCTTGGTCTTTATGCATAGTAATAAAGGTATAAAAAGAGGAATGTACACTGACCAGGGGGCTTCCAGCCTCCGTGCTGCAGTGTGGAAGGCTTTATGCTGTATGCTGATATGTTTTTAGAGGAAGAATAAAGAATCTGTGTTGTCCCAGCTCGTGCCTTGCCTTCACATCCTTTTTCCTCTACACTGGTGACCCTCGATGTGAGATGGAGCGCCTATCCCCTTCACCACACTGTGGACTCGGAATTGCCATGGATCGCCTGCCATCCTTTCCCCACACTGGTGACCTGACGTGCCGGGGAGCGCCTATTCTGCTCCCTACATCAAGATGTGCCATGGAGGGTGAGACGAGCCCCGTTCCGGAGGCTACCTGGGAGAGCAACAGCACCACGGCCGCTGTTTCAGTCACACTCCCGCACACTGGCTCCATGACCCGACAGCGGGGTTTTAGCGCATAGAAGCCCTGTGCGCACTCTGCGGGATTACGAGGATGACACAAGATACGGCTATGTGGTCACTGCGCCAGACACGTGCGCCACACACACACATTCGGGGAGAGGTTTCCCGGTGGACTTCCGTGCCCAGAAGAGCATCCTGCCGGTCAACGCAGCAGGGTGGCAGCGGGCAGCGGTCCCAAGCTTACAGCCGCCAACGGATCCACCTTCAGGACATGTCGCCCACGGACACAATTGGGTTGACCACCTGTCCAGAGTTCCTTTAGGGCTGCGGTCCACACCTAAAGAAGATCTGACAGCCTCCCCGACAGAACTTATATTTTTTTCTTAGCTGCTACGCATCCTCGGGGAATTGGGCTGATCACCTTTTCCGGATCCTTTAGGGCTGCAACCCACACCTAAAGAAGATTTGGTAGAATGTGGTTCTCTCAGCCGCTGCAGATCCCTGGAGTTTTTTTCCCGAAAATCTGCCAACAAAATTTTTGCGTGGCCCGGAGGCTTTGAACGCACTGGGCCGGCCCACCTTCGTCCCAAAAAGCTTGCAGATGCCGGTTATGTCTCCATCAAGCACGAGGAAACCGGACCCCGCTGCGCCCACCGCACTATGGACCGTCCAATGGCCTGGAACTTGGAACGAAACAAAGTATCCCCCCCTCCACTTCCCCCTCCGCTTCACTTCCGCCTCCCAAAGAGAGCAGACGCTTTTTCCTTCTCTCCAGCTCTGACTTTTTATCTCCTTCCTCCCCTAACTGACTGGATCCCAGCTTGCTCTCATCTGTCTGCGTGTCTCTACTGCTGATTATCGAATGAAATTATGGATTTAATAAGCTGGGCTTTGAACGCAATTGCCACAATTTTTTCAACGAGGAAAAGTGCCCCGGGGGAGGTAGTTTGCCCTGCAGGAACTGCGGCTGCGGGCTATTTGAGGGACACAAGTAATTGGAAACTCTTGTGCCTGTCTGATCTTTCTATCGAAGATGTCGAAGATTTGTACGTCTTCGTAGCAATGGTCATCGGGATCGTTCTGATTGGATCTGGGATTGTCCTGGTGTACCATAAATTGATGAAGATGGACATAGCCTATCAAAATGCTGGCCAGGCGAGGCTTAACCATCAAATTGAAAAAATGGAGAGGACTCTGACAGCGGCAAATGGAGAACTGTCTAGGAAAATGGATTACATCATGATCACGCTGAGAGCCGTCCATGAAGGATTCAACGTCCAGCACTGAAGGATTAAAGTACTGAATCTGTAACAGAATATAAAGTCTCTTTCTCTGGGATCAGTACTATTCGACTAATCTGACCCCCTCACACAAGTCCTCCAGATTATCTGCAGTTTTTTGTTTCCAAAACATTTGAGCTGCATTGACTCTACGGACAGCCAGCTGCATGGCTCAAGGACAAATGCCAGCCGCTAAGACAAAACATCTCCTGCCAAAGAGACCTTGTTGTTCTTAACTGATACAAACACCTACACTCAACACTACACCCACACTGACTCAAATAAACTGATGAAAAAGATCATTCACTCACTGCTCCCTTTGTGTCTTTGTGTACATTCTTGTCTGCTAATTGTGCATTGAGGGCTTTTTTTCTTGTAATCATAATATTGATCATATATGACCGGTATTTTGACAATCAATGGTTTTTTGCTCTTTCCTATTGTGTTATCCTTTTCTTCCCTATGCATCCTGTACCCATCTGATGACAGGTGCGTTTTTCAGACGCTACCGCGTCACCGGAAATGCAGGTCGTTTTCTGTGTCAAGTCAAATCCCTCGTATGTTATCAGTTGTTTACTGTTAATGTACTTGGCAATAAATCCTTTCTGAGTTCTGAGTTCTCCCTCCACAGACTGATGAGCCCTCCGGTACACCCCGCCAGTCAGAGCAGTTCGACTGGATCGGTGACCCCCCTCTACAGCTGCTATGGATGCCGGGTCAAGCCCAAAGGACGGGGGGTTGAGGCCCAGGGCAGCTGTGTGGGAACACAGTGTTTGGGGGTTTTCCTCACACCCAGAAAGCAGGGTGGAGAGGAGAATAATAGACTGAAGGAGGAAGGGTCTCCAGGAGGTATCAAATGGGACAGTTAGTTCTATACACCCCTCAGGTAGAGGAAGATTAACCTGGAGCCAACCAGACAAAGTTGTGCCTTTTGCCCCCTGCTGTGCCAAGCTGGCACCTGAAGACGCAGGGATGTGAATATATTGTAACAAGGCATGCTCTGTGACATGTGTTTCAGGTTATGTCATGCCACATTTTCTCTTTGTTCATACAAGGTGTTACAGGCCGAACCCTCGGTCTTTATGCATAGTAATAAAGGTATAACAAGAGGAATGTACAAAGACCGGGGGGCTTCCAGCTTCCGCGCTATGGCGCGGAAGGCTTTATGCTGTATGCTGATATGTTGTTAGAGGAAGAATAAAGATTCTGCATTGTCCCAGCTCGTGCCTTGCCTTTGCATCCTTTTTCCTCTACAAGAGATGGCTTTATAACCTTTTCCAGACCGATAGCTCTCAATTACTTTGTTTCTCATTTGTTCCTGAATTTCTTTGGTTCACAGCATGATGTTGAGGTTTTGAGGATCTTTTGGTCTACTTCACTTTGTCAGGCAGGTCCTATTTAAGTGATTTCTTGATTAAGAACAGGTGTGACAGTAATCAGGCCTGGGTGGGGCTAGTGAAATTGAACTCAGCTTTCCAAAGATGTGATAAACCAGTTAATTTATGTTTTAACATGGGGGGGGGGGCAATCACTTTCACACAGGGCCATGTAGGTTTGGATTTATTTATTTTTTTCACCCTTAATAATAAACACCTTCATTTAAAAACTGCATTTTGTGTTTACTTGTGTTATCTTTGTCTAACATTTAAATTTGTTTGATGATCTGAAACATTTAAGTGTGACAAACATACAAAAAAAAAAAAGGAGAAATCAGGAAGGGGGCAAACACTTTTTCACACCACTGTACATACCATGATGTATACTGCATGTTTCTTTCCACAGTGGGAGGGTGTTTGAAAAGAGACAGTCCTTAAAATCTACTGGTCACCTAATTATCCAAAAATTTTCGAAATAGTTGATTTGCTTTAAAAAAAAAAATAAAATAAAAAAAAAATACAGCTTTTATCTCGTTTTTCTCTCCCACAAATGTTTTTGACTTTCTTGTGGAAATCATTCACATCACATTTAGAAAAAGCCAACCCATCACCATCCTTGAGACCAGCCCACGGCTCTATTATTGGCCTGCCTAGCTGTCTGTCATGTGTATGGAAGTGATGCTAAAGGTAGCCTATTAGCCCCTGAGCTATTAGCCTCCAAGCTAACACTGGTAACAGGAAGCTCGAACCGAGCACGGCTTATACTGTTATTTTCTTCAGATCTTAGTCACCCTAATAACTATCCTTGTTACCACCTGGTTCACCAGTTCACAGTCCACAATATACCTTGCATCGCTCCAGCCCATCTCCCAGTGGTTTCGCCGTGATTCCACAGCAGGTCACCGACGCCAGCATGCCGGTCACAGCAACTGCCTGTGCCGCGACCAGAGGCTGATGGCTCTCATGGCCACCTCCCCCAGCATCCTCCGGGGCTCAGCGTGACACCGCTCTACTCTTGCAGGCAATGTAGGGGAGCCACTTTGTGATGGGGATTCCTCAGCTGGCCGTGGGAGAGGAGCGGAGTCCCGTAGAGCAGCTCGGCCAGCAGCCTCGGGTTGTGGCGATCGGTCGCCTGGCGCGCAATGCTGGTGATTTGTTGTGGCATCCCGGCAAGGTTGTTGGGAGATGGGCTGGAGTGGCGCAAGATACACAAACAACTGCGGATTGGTGAACCAGTGCTGCTCATCCAAGCTGAAAGGAGCCGGCTAGAAGCTACTCAGCTAATGGCTAACTGGCGTAAGAGGGAGGGTGGCGTTGAACAGCTGAAGTCTGTTTCTTAAAGTGACAGGCTATAAATCAGAGCGTTTGAAGAAAGCCAAGAAAAATTTAAAAAAAACAAAAAAAAAACCCACATTTGCTTCAATAATTAAAAAATTAAAGAAAAGTGCGTGTGAGTGGGTATGTGTGAGAGCATGATGATGTGAGTGCGTGGGAATGGGTGTGTGTGCTGGTCAAGGGGTGCTGGACTGAGGGGGTGCCTCCTGGTACCTCCTGGTGGCATGAGCTCCCTTGGACTGGTCCCCTGTGGGGCTCCCACGCCTTGCTGCCGCCTTCCTTGGGCGTGGAGGCCTGGAGGCTCCTGGGGTGTGTGTCAGGGGCACTGGGGCCCCCAGACACCCCCACAGCCCAGAGAGGGGGCGCTGGCCTTCTGGTGCATGGGGCTGGCATTGGCTGCACAGGGGGTGCGGGGGCTGGCTGGTCCAGGGGCGGGCTGTGCCGGCTGCTTGGAAAGTGAACCGGCCGTCCCCGCCCGGTGGTTCTGAGCTCTTGGCACTGCCGCGTTTTTGAGTCCGTCCACTCCCTGTCACACCCGGGCGTATGGGCTTCAGTTAAGCTGGTGGGGTCCAAATTTGTCTGGCCCCACTTACACAAAGATGTGAAGGAGTGGGCGGCAACATGTGTTGCGTGTCAACGGTCTAAGGTTCAGAGGCACACCAAAGCCCCCCCCCCCCCGAACCTTTCCGGATTCCAAGCAGGAGGTTCAACCACATACACGTGGATTTGGTTGGCCCCCTTCCACTGCTGCAGGATTTCACGCGCCTTCTAACAATAGTGGACCGCACCACACGTTGGCCAGGGGCTGTTCCGCTGGCTTCCACCACGTCTGCCAATGTGGCCTGTGCGCTTTTGTCGTCCTGGGTCGCATGTTTCAGTTTCCCATCAGACATCACCTCAGACAGGGGTCCCCAGTTCATTTCGGAACTCTGGTCTGTGATGGCCGAGAGCCTGGGGGGTTCAAAATCCACCACACCACCGCATACAACCCGCAGGCTAATGGTTTGTGTGAGAGGTTTCACAGGTCGCTTAAAGCAGAGCTCAGAGCTTCGATAACAGACGCAAATTGGGTTGACCGCCTGCCTTGGGTTCTACTGGGGTTGCGCTCCACGCCCAAGGAAGATTTGGCAGCTTCCCAGGTGGAGCTCGTTTGTCAACCGTTGCAGATCCCAGGTGAATTTTTGCCGGAAAGTCCTGCGTCCAGGACCGACTCGTCCGTGTGCCTTTTTTCCAGGGCAGAGGCTGGCAGCGTTCCGCGGCCAGCACACCATTGTTTTCCCCACACTTTTGTTCCAAAGCGTTTGGAGAACGGCAAATTTGTTTTCGTTAGACACGACACACACAGAACCCCAATGCATCCACCTTACGACGGCCCGTTCAGAGTTTTGGAAATGGGGGAAAAACATTTTGTGTTAGATTTTGGGGGGCGTAAGGAAACCATCGGTATAGACAGGCTTAAGCCCGCTTATGTGTTGGCAGATGAGCAGGTGGTGCTGGCCCAGGCTCCCCGGCATGGACGCCCGTCTGCGGTGGGTCTGCAAGGTTGTGTTCCCCCTTCAGAGAACTGTTTGCAGGAGACCGAATTTTTCCCCTCCCTGCCCTTTCCTCCTCCAGAGGACTGTCCATCAGGAACTGAGTCTTTCTCCTACCCACCTTGACAGGGAAGCACTTCGATTGGCCCGGCAGCTCCACGTTACAGCCATTACGGGCGACAGCTCAAGTTCAAAGGACCAGAGGGTTAAGGAGGGTTAAAGCCCCTTCTGGGTGTCTGGGTGTTCTGGGGGGGTGGGGCTGTGTGGTGGCACAACGGGAGGTCTTACTCCCACCCAGTGGCTTGGGGAATAGGGGGAAGGGGGTGACAAATGGTAACGCAGGAGAAGAAAGGAGAAGATGCAAAGGTAGGCACCACAGCGCCAGGGGGGAGAAAACTATGTGAAGATGTGCTTTCACACCTGGAATGCCAGGTGTGAATGTGGTGTATTGTGATGTGCTCTGTTGTAATGTATGTACTCCTGGTGCCAAGGAAGAGAGTGCAAGCTGTATAAAAGGTTCACTTTGGCACCCAGAGTTCAGTCTGACTTGAGGATAGAGGAATAAAGTCTGTGTCTGCAATGCTCGTGTCTCGTCTTGTCAATCCTCTACACTCTGATCAAAAGAAAAGACATGTACAGTACATTCTGCATAAGTAACAGCACTAAACATGATTACAGTTTAGTGATGTGGGATGATGGGAGTTGTTGTTCGCTAGTCGTTTAAAAAAACTAAATATTACTCTGTTATTATACGACAGCCAACAACTTTAATTATGTGGAAAAATATCTTTTAAATTGGCAAACATTGTGTGTAACTCATGGCAAAATTTGATCAGAATCAAAATTTTGCTCTTGCTATTCATTTCAATGGAGAATATTTTTTGATTTAAGGTCCCATATGTACTGATCTGTATAAAAAAAAAATTGGATATCTCATGCCCCATTAGTAAGCACAGAGCCGAGTGGAGTCGGGCAGGCCACTGATCTCTATAGAAAAACTAGATGGATCATTGGCCGCCAGAAGTGAAGCCCCTGGCCGACCACTTAGACCTCAATAGCTTCCCCAAAAATTAACAGATTTTGAAGCTCTTGGTATGGAGACACAGTTTATAACCTTGCACAACCAGTGAACTATAGAAATTGAGCTAACATTATGTTTAGTAGCTGTCGATTTGGATGTACCAATATGGCAGCCAGGTGGCTTCACTTCTGGCAGCCAATGATCAGTCGTTTTTTTTTTTTTTTTTTTTTTTTTTTTTATAGAGATCAGTGGGGTGGGCATGGTAACCAGGAAATAGGGGTGTTTTGTGGGGAGCTGGGAGAGCCGTCACACAGACAGCAAAGCAAGCCCAAATAAGCAACTACACGTTAAAAAACCAAGCCCAAAAACCCGCAAACTGCGGACTGACAAGATTTGCAAGCGACTTTAGAGAAAAACAAGCCCAAAGTCACTTATAATAAGCAGACTTGGCAACTATGATAACCTGTACAACCCAATTGAAAAACAAACTGAAACCTTTTAAGGGGAAAAATATAGATCAATAATCTGTTTGCATAAATATGCACACCCTATTATAACTGGGGAAGTGGCTGTGTTCAGAATTATACAATCACATTCAAACTCATGTTAAATGGGAGTCAGCACACACCTGCCACCATTTAAAAAGCCTCTGATTAACCCCAAATAAAGTTCAGCTGTTCTAGTAGGCTATTCCTGACATTTTTGTAGTCGCATCTTACAGCACAAGCCATGGTCCACATAGAGTTTCCAAAGCATCAGATGGATGTCATTGTTCAAAGGTATCAGTCAGGAGAATGGCACCAAAGAATTTCCAAGGCATTAAATATACTATGGAACGCAGTGAAGACAGTAATCATCAAGCAGAGAAAATATGGCACAACAGTGACATTACCAAGAACTGGATGTTCCTCCAAAACTGATGAAAGGATGAAAAGAAAACTGGTCAGGGAAGGTGCCAGGAGGCCAACAGCAACACTGAAGGAGCTGCAGGAATTTCTGGCAAGTACTGGCTGTTTAATACATGTGACAACAATCTCCCATCTAGGGTGGCAAGACGGAAGCCTTATCTTATGAAGAAAAACATCCAAGCCCGGCTACATTTTGCAAAAACACATTTGAAATCTCCCAAACACATGTGGGAAAATGTGTTCTGGTCCAACAAAACCAAGGTTGAACTTTCTGGTCACTAATTCCAAAAGGTATATTTGGCACAAACACAACACTGCTCATTACCAAAAGAGCACCATACCTACAATGAAGCATGGTGGTGGTAGCATCATGCTTTGGGGTCGTTTTTCTTCAGCTGGAACTGGGGCCTTAGTCAAGGTGGAGGGAATTATGAACTGTTCTAAATGCCAGTCAGTGTTGGCACAAAACCTTCAGGCTTCTGCTAGAAAGCTGAAGATGAAGAGGAGCTTCATCTTTCAGCACAACAATGATCCTGTGGTGGACACAATACACAGGTCTAGCATTCTCTCACACCCAGAGAGGCAGGAGTAAACACAAGGACAATGGACCACGTGAGGAAGCTCACCGGGAGGTTCAGAATGGGCAGAGTTTAGACATCTCCTGGGGAGGGGAAAATTTACATGGAGCCAACCAGACAAAGATACACCTTTCGCCCCCCACTGCACCAAGCTGCCGCGTGAAGTGCAGGGGGGTAGATGTATTGTAATTTATCTAACAAGTGTTATGATAATTGTGCCACACATTCTCTTTGTCAACCTGTGATGTATTATGTCAGGTTCAGGGGTAACTGGTCAGTTCAGCTTAGCAGGTCAGATCTGAGATCTTTGGTGTCTCAAATGGCGAATTTCTTATAATTTTCCTTTCATCTGTCAGTGACCGAGAAAAGTAACATTTTTACAGAAATTCTCAGCTCATGCCATTACAGCCGTATCTCGTGGAGTGGCAGGGAACATCGAATGCTGGGGTTCCATCGGAATTCATGGCGGCAGCAGATCGCTGGCAGTCCACAACCCTAAAAACTGCTGCTCCAGCAGTCCTCCTCCTCGCCACTCCATGAGATACTTCCCATACAGATCTCAGGGCTGACTTTGGGAGCTGAAATGACTTGTGTTTAGCTCCAGATACAGCCAAGATAAAGGCTAGGAGCTAGCCAGTTAATGCTAGCAATATGATGTAAGAGAGGGCAGAGTTAAATCCAGTCTGAAGATTTAAACGTATATACACTCAAAATGGGCCATTTTCAGAAAGGCTGGAAAAACAAAAAAATTGCTGCAATAATTTAAGAAAATTTGAACAAAATACTGTACGTCACAAACATCTCATAAAGACATGCGTGAGCTGTTAAAATGTGGAAAAAGTGTAATCATTGACCGCTTAATAAAACTGAATAAAATTAATTGTAACCCAGCCACAGGGAGTGCACAAGCCACTATACTCCCAGTGCCGGTCCTAAGCCTGGGAAAATGGGGAGGGTTGTGTCAGGAAGGACATTTGGCACAAAACCTTTGCCGAATCAAACATGCGGATCATGACAAATGAGACTTCCATACAGGATTGGTCGAGGCCCGGGTTAATGACTGCCACCAGTTCTGTTAACTGACAGGGTGCCATTGGAAATTGGGCTACTGTTGGTCGAAGATCAAGGAGGAGGAGAGGGGGAAGGTGTGTTAGGAGGGAGAGGGAGAAAAGGAAATCCAGAAGGGTGAAGGTGAGAGTAAGGACTTTAAATGTAGGGAAAGGTAGAGTTGGCCGATATGATGGAGAGTAGGAAGACAGATATACTGTGTTCAAGAAACCAGATGGAAGGGAAGCAAGGATAGGAGCACTGGAGGGGGATTTAAACTGTTCTACCATGGTGTAGATAGGAAGAGCAATGGAGTAGGGGTAGTCTTGAAGGAAGAGTATGTGAAGAGTGTTCAGGAAGTAAAGAGGGAGTCAGACAGGATCATGAATTTGAAGTTAGAAGTCAAAGGTGTGATGCTGAATGTTGTTAGTGCCTATGCCCCACAAACTGGATGCCAAGTAGAAGAGAAAGAGGAATTGTGGAGTAAGTTGAATGAAGTGGAAGAGAGTGTTCTCAGGGCGGAGAGAGTGGTGATTGGAACGGACTTTAATGAACATATAGGTGAAGGGAACGGGGGTGATGTAAGGACCTGTACTTATGTGGAAGGATAGATGGTTGTGGATTTTACTAAAAGGATGGAAATGGCTGTGGTAATCACATATGTATTTCAAGAAGATAGAGTAACATAGGGTGATTTACAAGAGTGGAGGAAGGTGCACACAAGTGGACTACAAGTGCATCTCAATTTTTCTTTTTGCATTTTGTATACTTTTATTGATCCCCAGAGGGAAATTCAGGACATCCATCTGGATGATGAGGCAGCCACAATATGGCGCCAGTCCCTTCACCATTCACACACATATTCACACCTGGGGCCACTTTAGAGTTTCCAATTAACCTAACTTGCATGTTTTTGGCTTGTGGAAGGAAACCGGAGTACCCGGGGTAAACCCACGCAGACATGGGGAAAACATGCAAACTCCACACAGAAGTGTCACTGATGGTCAGGGGGTGGGATTGAACCCAAGATTGTCAGGGGTGGAATAGATCCTGTGACCTTACTGTGCTGCCACTGTGCTAACCACTGCTCCACCGAGCTGCCTGGTTAGAATATCACTGAATTAGAATGTCATTGAAAAGTTGATTTATTTCAGTAATTCTATTCAAAAAAATTAAACACATATATAGATTCATTGCACACAGAGTGATATACAGTATTTCAAGTATATATCAATCCATTTATCCATCCATCTTCTACCACTTTTTCGGAGGTCCAGGTCATAAAGGCAGCAGCTCAAGCAGAGACACTCAGACTTCCCTCTCCCCAGCCACCTGCTCCACCTCTTCAGAGAGGATACCAAGGCGTTCCCAGGTCAGCTGGGAGGCGTAGTCTTGTCAGCATGTCCTGGGTCTGCACCGGGGTCTCCTCCCAGTGGGACGTGCCCAAAACACCTCAAGTGGGAGATGTCCAGGAGGGATCCTGATCAGATGCCAAAACCACTTCAACTGGCTCTTTTTGATGTGGAGGAGCAGCAGTTCTACTCTGAGCCTCTTCCAGATGACTGAGCTCCTCACCCTCTCTCTAAGGGTGAGTCCAACAATACTATGGAGAACGCTCATTTCACCCACTTATATCCACGATCTCTTTCGGTCATTACCCAAAGCTCATGACCATAGGTGAGGATGCGAATGTAGATTGACCGGTAAATTGAGAGCTTTGTCTTAGAGCTCAGCTCCGTCCTCACCACAACAGACCAGTACAACGTCCGCATCGCTGTAGATGCTGCGCTGATCCGTCTGTCAATCTTGTGCTCCATTCTCCCCTCACCCCGAGCTATTAAACTCCTCTACTTGGGGCAGGAGCTCGTCCCCAACCCAGAGAGGACAATCCACCCTTTTCTGACTGAAGACTATGGACCTGGAGGTGCTGATTCTCATCCCAGCCGCTTCACACTCATTAGCAAACCGTCCCAGCAAGACCTGTAGGTCATTGCTCGATAAAGCCAACAGGACAACATCATCTGTAAACAGCAGAGATGAGATCCTGTGGTCACCAAACATGACGCCCTCTGTTCCTTGGTTGTGCCTAGATATCCTGTCCATAAAAGTTACGAACAAGATTGGTGACAAAGGGCAGCCCTGGTGCAGTCCAACTCTCACCAGAAATGAGTTTGACTGAGTGTTGACCAATACAAACCAAACTCTTGCAACGTTCATATAGAAATCAGATAGCTCATAGTAACAAGCCCGATATCCCATACTCCCGAAACTCCCCACAAGAGGCCACGGTCAAATGCTTTCTCCAGGTCCACAAAACACATATAGCCTGGTTGGACAAACTCCCAAAAACCCTCAAGTGTCCACCACTTGGTTCGGGGGTTGCCACCACGACACACACCAACAACCTTGCGGCCACAGCCCTGAGCATCTGCTTCAACAATGGGGGCAGAGAACATGGTCTATTCAGATTCCATGTCTCCAGTCTCTCTCGGAATGAGACTGAAGTTCTTCCAGAGGTGGGAGGTAAAACCCTGCTGGACAGAGGCCTCAGCCAGACAGTCTCAGCACACCCTCACTATACGTTTAGGTCTGCCAGGTCTGAATGGCATCCGTCCCTGCCATCTAATCCAACTCACCACCTGGTGGTGATCAGTTGACAGCTCTGCACCTCTCGTTACCCCAGTGTCCAAGACATACAGTCGCAGGTCTGATGACAATAACCAAATCGAGCCGCTACCTGCAACCTAGGGTATCCTGGTGCACATATGGACACTCTTATGCTTGAACACGGTGTTCATTATGGACAAACTGTGATTGGCACAGAAGTCCAGTAACTGAACACCACTCAGGTTCAGATCGGGCAGGCCATTCCTCCCAATCACACCCCTCCAGGTTTCACTATCGTTGCCCATGTGTGCATTGAAGTCCCACAGGGACAATGGAGTCTCCAAGAGGAGCACCCTCCAGCACCTTAGTCAGACTCCAAAAAGGGTGGGTACTCTGAACCCTCATTTGGTGCACAGACACAAATGACGGTCAAGTGTTTTCTTTTAATTTTGATGGTTATAGCTTATAGTTCATGAAAACCTCAAATTCAGTTTCTCGAAAATTTAAAATATTACATAAAATTAATATTCTAATTTTTGAGAAAATGAAATTGGGGGTTTCATTATATATAAGCCATAATCCTAAATGCAAAAGGAGCCCTGACCAAGTATTGAGTGTGTGCATGAAAATGCTTTTAGTAGGCCAACATTTCTATTAAAAAAAAAAATCAATTTTTTTTTTAAACTGATCTTGTGTAACATTCTAATTTTTTGAGAAACTGATTTTCAGGTTTTCATGAGCTGCAAGCCATAACCATCAAAATTAAAAGAAATGAACACTTGAAATATATCACTGTATTGAATCTATACGAGTTTCACTTTTTGAAGTGAATTACTGAAATAAAATCAACTTTTTGATGACATTGTAATTTAGTGAGATGCACCTGTATATTAGAGGGACAGCTCAGGTTGAGCGGTTTGGAGATCAAGTAAGACAGGCAAGGCTGAGATGGTTTGGACATGTGCAGAGAAGGGATAGTGGATAGGGATAGTGGATATATTGGACAAAGGATGCTGAAGATAGAGCTGCCAGGCAGGAGGGAAAAAGGAAGTCCACAGAATATTCATGGATGTAGTGAAGGAGGACATGCAGAGGGTTGGTGTTACTGAGAAAGATACAAGGGATAGGGTGAGATGGAGGCAGACGATCTGCTGTGACAACCCCTAAAGGGAGCAGCCAAAAGACGAAGAAAAAAATTAATTTTAGCATGGGCACAATTATTTATTGTAAGCAGGTCATTTAACAAAGATCAAAAGAGTTCTTCATCAAAGTGCCACCTTTTAGAAGGTTTTCTAGTCTGCAGGTAAACAAGTCACCAGAGCTGATGACTTGACTGAGAAATGGCTCCTCATTCTCATTCTGGAATTTCTCCATTGTGGGAGTAATAAAGGCTTATCTTATTTCTTCAAGGACAGGCTCTAACCTTTCATCAAGTAGTTTCAAAAATTTCCCTTGCACCATAAGGTCATGCTTGATGGAGAATCGCTGCTCCAGTTCAGCTACATACACTTTCAAGCAATTGCAAGTAGCTTTTTTGAAGAGTTGGACTGCAATGCAAGGAGTTACAAGTACGAAGAGGAAGACCCAGAAGAAACTGCCAGCCAGCAGTTTAATTTCTGCCTTAAATACTACACTATTTTCATGAAAATATAAGCCAAAAATCTGGAAATTCCCACAAGCAACACAATTATGTTCCTCTCTCAGAATTTCCTGTTTATGCTGGTATAATTCTGAAAATAGTTTTGATGGCATTGTGCAAGCCGTTAGAAAAAAAAAATCTTAAAATTGCTGCAGTCCCCTTTAACCACGGAACACAAACAGATGTGGTTTTCAGGAATCTGCTGAAATGGCTGATGCTGCCTGACAATATCAGCAATATGAAACAGAACTGTGGGTCAAAAAAAACTTCCACCCAAGGCACTTTTCATGAAGAAATTCTAAATATTACATCTTGAAATGTGTGAAAAACAAAAATGCTTTGGAACTTACTTTTGTAAATAGATCTTTAACAAGAAAAGCACCCATGCAGCTGCACTTACATTGTACCTTCTAATTTATACTTTCTTTGACTCCGATATTCCAGAAAACGTATTAGGAAAAAGTGACCTTCTCTCCCTCTCTCCTTCTGCCACGTTGTTTGTGCTTTCTGTCTTGCTCACTTACAACACGACTCAGCACTGACTAATCATCAGGGTGGTCACATGAAGCTCACGGTCACATGGACAAACACTTTGCTCTTATTTGAAGATGCACGTCTTTGTTGGTTCTCAATACTGGACTCCAAGACCAGATCACATCCATCCGATGTTTGGAAAACCAAAATGCCAACTTAAAACTTAGCCCATTCATTTTTAACTGAGTTCCTTTACTGTTGTGAAATTTAAGCAGACAGTCAATGACTGAGTAGCTTATTCTGGCCTCATGAAATCACCACAGGAGTGCTCAGATCTCCTGTTCAATGACCTTGACCAAGTACAGCCTAAACGGAGTCCCGTTTAGGATGTGCTTAAAGTCAAGGTCAATAGCCTAGGAGGAATATCATTTTTTATGAAATCATAAATGCCCAGATCTCTTGACCTTTGACCTTGAGCACAATTGACACCTGATACAGACCCATCTGAGTATCATTTTGATTACATTTGGTGACCATCAGGGCATATGCCTAGGAGGAGGAGTAATTCCCGTGAAATGTGGATGGACAAGCAAACAGACTGGTGCCACATCATCGTATTAGCTCCTTTAGGCTTCTGCAGAATGAGGTTAAAAACAGCACATATCAGCTGGTCAATATAATTTTTACATCAGCCACAAGAAAAATATTTTCTTTTAAATATTTGTTTTTTTTTTAGCATACATGCAATATTAAATTATGTGTATTATTATAAGGTGATTAGTGATATTTGGGCTCTTGAAATTTGTAATGAGTTTTCTGTTTTTCCCCCACACCAATTACTCAACAGACTAACCATTCAGGCAGATTGCTTGATTCCTCTAGAATATTTACAATCTCTGCATGATTGTACTAATTCATCAAGTGTCCCGTGTCATGCCAGGAAAAAAAAAATAGTCCAGAATTATGTGAGATATACCGTATTATTGACTGCGGATTAATAAATGAGCTGGGACCACAGATGCATTACAAAAATACATAAGTATCTGCTCACATTAAATTCGTGGTCAAAATTTTGCAGCAGGCTGGATGAAGTATACCAGAAGGCCATATCTGTCCCGGGCTTTGATACTGACACACATAATGCAAAGTAAAGGATGTTTAGCACATTAAAAAAAAGGTTACTACAGCACGTTCGTAGTTTTGTTTTGTTTTTGTTTTTTTTGTCTTTCGGCTACTCCCTTACATCGTGATGATTCGCATGTAGATTTAGCAAGGATTTTTTTTTTTTTTTGAACGTCATATGTCCTTCCTGATGCAACTCTGCCCATTTTATGCGGGCTTGGGACCGGCACAGGGAATACACTGGCTTATGCAGCCCCTGCGGCTGGGTAATCAACTTTCCTTCCCTCATTCCATTATGCTGAGTCCCAAGCTAGAAGGCAGGAAGCACCATTTTTTTTGGTCTTTGGTATGACCCGGCTGGAGCTTGAACCTATGACCTCCCGGTTGTGGGGCAGATGCTCTACCGCTAGGCCACCACTCCGGTCACTTCAAAGTATCAGTTACTGGTCTTCCTAAATAAAAACAAAAGGTAAAGGGGTTTCAGCTTCAATCTCAATAAATCATACCTCTGAGTGAGAAGACATTGCGGATGTGCCCCATTAGGGAAAACAGCTGTGGCTCCGTTTGCATCACAGAATTATTTCTGCCAACCACATCACATGACAGCTTGTAACCACTGGTGTCAAACATAGAAACATGTGACAGATGTGACCTGTGCACCACTAAGGAAAGAGGGAGATGAAACTACAGAGAGAGCAAGTGGGAGAGTTGGATCTAATTTGATTCAGTCTAATGTAATGAACTCTTGTCAGCCACAAACCTCCAGCATTTTAAAGATCTGATGCACATGCTGGTTGGCTGGCGAATTCTGGAATGTTGTTCCATCAAAGCTGCAGAATTTCTTGAAAGACATGAAAGTGTAATTCAAATCCATCAGAACCAGAATAATGATAATATAACATAATATTCTGCAGCAGATACGACAGTTCGTTCCAACCAAGCAATGTCAACACTAGTGTAGCGGAATAGCTCAAGTAGGTTCATTTTGCCTTCTTTTAATCATTCACCTTTTGTTCTTATTAAAGACAAAAATAGAAAGATGTTTTTACCTTCTTTACATGTTTGGACTGTTCACTGCAGCCTTCGTCAGCAGCTGCCTGCATGTAAAGAAGGTAAAAACATCTTTCTATTTTTGTCTTTAATAAGAACAAAATGTGAACTAGTGTAGCAGATTTAGGGGTTTATAGGTATCTTAATGTTGGTACAAGTATTAATGTAAATATGAATGTGAATAGGAATGACGATTTATTTTCATTACACTCAGATCCTCGTAGGGCACCAGTCCAGATAATGGATAATTTTATTAACAATTCTTCATTTGTACCAATTATGAATCAGTCTCAAAAAAAAAAAAAACCCTTTTAAGTTCATAATTTTAGTACGTCTCTGATAATCAAGAAGATGGACGTGAAGATGGACATGAAATCAAACAATAACTTCCATATGTCTTTCAATAGTTTAATAAGAAATATCAGAATAGGTTAACACATTTGGATAACTTTAAAACAGAGAATTCAACACGTATTATGGGCATTATAGACTATTACTGAGTTACTTATGAATCAAGCATTTGTGGAACCAAATAAACCACAGTTTAATTTGTCAGTATAATGGAAATAGGAAAACCATAAAATAGCATTGGTTAAGAAAAGGGGATGCAATTTTATGAAGAAAATGATGAGTAAACTACCTAGAAAAATGGAAAATTTGTGTTACTCTGAAAAAGAACGTAAATTAATGAAAGGACAAAATGCATTTTGAAATTCTGATGGGGGTTTACATGGAATTAAGTTTAAAGAACTAATACTAGGAATATTCTGAAAAATTAAGTTTAAATTAAACAACAGACCATCAGCCAAGCAGAATCATTGCGTCCCAGTAGGTAGCAGGCAGTCCACTTTCTGTTCAACTGGACCAGCGTGGGTTCTGTTGAGAGACTGGCAGACAGGCTCCTTACCACGGTTATAGCCTACTCCCAAGATCACAAAGGCTGGTCTTCAGTAGGCTGGGTGAGGTCTTCTTATGCACTGAAGGAGGAATTGGTTTATTGTGCAAAGTCCAATTAGGAATTCAAACCAGAGCCAAAACACATTACAAATTCCTTTCTTCTGATGTTTGTGGTTTAAATGAGCTGGTTTAAGCTTAGGAAAATCAAACAAAATCTTCTTGCACGGTGATTTAAAGAAAAAAAATATTAAAAAAAAGAAAAATTAATTTTAAAGAAAAGCAACGGGATTTTCACAGAGCATGACAGGCTCTGGGCCTTACTTGGAAGAGAGGAAAAAAACAGAAGAGCAGAAGGGGCTCCTTAAAGCTTGACTAATGCCCCAAAACTAAAACAAAGGAAAATAAAAGCAGGTTTTCCTCGGGTGTGGCAGGATGGTTCCAAAATTCATGAAACCTGAGCTGAACCAATTATATTTGAGCTTCTTTCAACAAAAGTCTTTAACTCGACCTAAAAAGGGAAATGCAGTGAAGCTTGGAACTCTGTTGTTCAGTTAAAAGTCCAGCTATGGTCTCCTAAAAAAAGAGAGAAGAGGGTCTCGCACAGAGCAGAGATAGATATATTTGATATGAAGCGTGAAATCCTCCTTAAGACACATGTTGCTGAATAAAGCATAAATTCCTTAAACTTTAGTGACTAAGATATTCTACTCAATAATAAGGGAACATTCAATGTCTCTACATTGTAACTGTGAGACTATTTTGTGATAGTACATGCAAAATAAAGCAACACATATCAAATCATATCAATAAAAGCATTTGAAACCCATTGTCCATCCCAAGAGTTCAACCAGGTCTTCAGTAGCCAATACTGTTTTGAGAGAAAGAATATGAATTAATTTATTTGTCCATAATGCAAAAAATCCACTGCAAAGAGAAAAAAATAAATATTCCTGATTCATCCAACAGATGGCACTGTGGAGCTGTCTGGTTGTTTACTGGAGAATCTTGACTCCCAAGTCTTGATTACATCAACCATAAATCTGTCAATTTGAAACATTCCTTTACCAAAGAGCAGAAGAGGGAGGATGACAAAGTCCTGGAGAAGGGATTAACTTCCACTTTATGGCTGATGGATAGTGTTACAGCTCTGGTCCTGGGATGACAGAAACAGTTCATGACCAGACTTTTGAGATGAAACAATTTTCTTCAGCAAAGAATTATTTTATAGATTGGAACAAAAAAAAAAAAAAGGGTTAACGCTACATATCCCCCCTCTGTATCAAGATGAGCTTCGGTCAGCTTTGGTACACAACCTTGGTGGCTGGTTCCAACTGGCGACTCTTGACTTAACTGCTGCGCTAACGGTTCTGATGTCCATAAGTAATAGCTTGTAAACAGAATGTATTCCTGAGTATAGATCTTTGCGTTTGGTTTACAAAAAAAAAAAATTCTAAAAATCTTCAAAAGAAAAAATAAAAAATTTGAATATGGGCAAATATAAAAATTGTAAAATTGTCTAAAATATACTAAAGTATACTGTATATGCATGCAAAGACTCAAAAATTCTGGGTACCAAAGTACAAAAAGAAAAAGTATGTGATTTTTACAGACTTTTTTGATTTTTTTTTTTGATTTTGTATACTTTATTGATCCCCAGAGGGAAAATTGAGGGCATCCACCTGGATGGATGAAGTAGCCAAGGTACGGCGCTATCCCTTTACCATTCACACACACATTCACACCTAGGGCCAATTTAGAGTCTCCAATTAACCTAACCTGCATGTTTTTGGCCTGTGGGAGGAAACCGGAGAAATCCCGGAGTAAAGCCACGCAGACACAGGGAGAACATGCAAACTCCACACAGATCACTGTTGGTCAGGGGCTGGGATTGAACCAGGGATCCCATGGCCAAGGGTGAGTTGCTGTGCTGCCACAGTGCTAACCACTGCAACACTGCACCTCCCAGACTTGAGGTAAATGTTTCAGCTAAGTCATATTGAGGTAACTCAAGGCGGTTCAAACTGGATTGGTTTAGCATGACTAAACCCTAGTTCCACCGATGTCTGAGTCATAGGGTGTTTGGGACCTTTGGTCTGGAAAACTGGGTGAATATGGAATGTTATCATTGTTCTTTGAATGGCAACGAAGGGTAAATTTGTGACTACAGAAAAAGGGGCAAGATGAGGTGAAATCAGGCTCATTGTTAAAGTGTTTAGCTTATTCTCAGTGCATAACGCTTTAGCTTCAGCTGATTTCAACCTCGCGACTAATGCTATCGCAAACTCTCCCAACAGGCTGGGGAGATTCTTCACTTTTGGTGGGTTTTCTACATAATCATCCAAAAGTTCTTCAGGGAGTTGCTTCAGATCTTTGGGCTGCGTTTTCTTGACCCGTGTTGTAAAGCTAGATATAAAATCATAAGTCCATTCTTCCAATGTTACTTGAAGGTCATCCAGTTTGGTAAATCGGTCGGTTGTTTGTAGACCCGCCATGTTTTACCATTGTTTACCAGTTAGCTTAAAAATCAACTTGTTGATTGTAGCTAAATTTGTTAGCCAAGGGTTAACCTTGATTATTATTTTATATTAGTGGTAGTTATAAGTTCTTTTTAGAACTTGTTCCAACTTACAGGCTTGTAAGAAGGGAGGTAGAATTTTTGAATTGTTGTAGAAATATGGAAATGTTTTAACTTCTTTATTTGTTGAAACTGTATTTTGATTTGTAGTTTAAAATTTGTGTGGATTGACTTCTTTACTTAAATTTTCAAAGCACAGTATTGGAATTGTCATCAATAACTAGCTTTGGAATTTTTGTTGAATGTCACTTTAAAGTGATTATTTTATTTACAAAAAGGGAAACAAAAACAGAAAAGGTTAAATGCTTAAGAGATTTAAGGTTGTAAGCTTTCACTTTCTCTTAAAGTTAAGGCTGACTTTTGTGTTTATTTGTTAAAGCCTATTTTCATTTGAAGCTTTAAATGTTTTAATATTTACAGATTAGGAAACACAAGTGAACTGTTTCTGTATTTTGCTACCAAGGATTTCTTAGGATTAAAGCTAACAGTGATTTACTTGATTGTTATCTACAAAGTTTTTATTTATAGAATAATCAATGTTTCTACCTTTTGACTTTTGGTTAATGTTTTCCTTTTCCTGTGAAGAAAAACATGAACCAAGAATAACACAATGAATTTAGATAACAGAGCTTTTGGTGTTAATTGATTAATGTGGTTTTCTATTATGAAAAATTCTGGTAAATATTCAGTGAGTCATTAAATCCTTTTAACAACATGCACAGGGTTACATTACTTTAAGATCACTCTTGAATAAGCATTGTCATTTATTCAAATCCTTAAACTGAACTGGCCTTCCTGTGGAAGGAATCACACAATGCAGCATTTTAAAAAAAAATTAAAACACGTATATATAGCTTCAACAGTTTACAATTGTTGCATAAAATGTGTAAATATATGGGCTTTTAACTTTAAATATTAAACTGTGTGGTTAAAATAAGTGATTAAATACGAAGTGTATGCTTCATGCCCTTCTGGTATTCATTTATAGTGGGCCAATGATTCACCAGTGACAAACCTTCAAGAGCCAAAAAGTTCCTGTTTCGCTTCTGTTCTTGGCATAGAACTTTAAATTCATTTTAAATTTAGGTTATTCTGAATAATGAGTTCCTTTGATGTTAAATTGGACGCTCCATTTGGTTATAAATCGGCTTAACAGATTAAAAGTTTTAGCTATTTTATTAAAATAGGCAGTTCTTATGGTTGACCACAAGATGGAGGCAGTTCCTTCTGCACTCAAGGAGGAGGAGACAGTGACTTCGCTCAGAGGCGGTTACTGTCTCAGCTCCAAAATGGCTGCCAGGATCACTCACAATGGCAGTTTGTAAAATGGCAGCTGCATTGCTTAGTCTGCACATGCGCAGTTCTTGTGCACGTAGCCATTTCGGTCACGCGCGCACGTGGCAACTCGGTCACCTGGGATGTGAATGCGGCCTGCTGATCACGCCTTTCTTTGTTTCTTTTAAGAAAACAGGAGAGTTTGTCTCACTTTAATTCGTTTTTCACCCATGCAAGAATAATCTTACAACTTTACCTTTGCAGAATCAGAATCAGAATCAGAATCAGGTTTATTGCCATTGTTCATGTAGTACACAAACTAGGAATTTGTCTCGGTGCAATGCTGCAACATTAAACATGATAAGATAAGAGAAATAAACTATACATGTAATAAAGTGTAGGATAAGATTAAGTGATACTGGTCAACAGTTAAAATATATATTAGCCAGCAGCAGATACTGTGGAGAACTATATAGTGCAGTCGGTAATGCAGGAAGAAAACAGTGATGATTGACATGAGTCTGGTTGAGCTGCTATACATGGTGCACGAGAGTCAATAAGTCACTTAGTGTTCAGCAGTCTAATGGCAGAGGGGAAGAAGCTGTTCATGTGACGGGAGGTTTTAGTCTGGATGGACCGAAGTCTTCTACCAGAGGGGAGGGGGGAAAACAGTACGTGACCAGGGTGTGAGGGATCGGCTATGATCCGGCCAGCACGCCTCCGGGTCCTGGAGATGTACAGATCCTGGAGAGATGGGAGCTTGCAGCCGATCACCTTCTCAGCAGTGCGCACGACGCGCTGCAGCCTTAGTCTGTCCCTGGCAGTGGCTCCTGCGTACCACACGGTTATGGAGGTAGTGAGGATGGACTCGATGATGGCTGTGTAGAACTGCACTAACATCTTGGTGGGTAGCTTGAGCTTCCTCAGCTGCCGCAGGAAGAACATCCTCTGCTGGGCTTTTTTGATGAGTGAGCTGATGGTCAGCTCCCATTTGAGGTCCCTGGTGATGGTAGTGCCTAGGAAGCGGAAGGAATCAGCAGTGGTGATGGGAGAGCCTGAGAGGGTGGGGGGGGCAGAGGAGTAGTGACTTTCCTGAAGTCTACAATCATCTCCACTGTCTTCAGAGCGTTCAGCTGCAGGTTGTTATTGCTGCACCAGGACGCCAGCTGGGCCACCTCACTCCTGTAGGCGGACTCGTCGCCGTTGGAGATGAGCCCGATGAGGGTGGTGTCGTCCGCAAACTTGATCAACTTGACAGACTGGTGGCTGGAGGTGCAGGAGTTGGTGTAAAGGGAGAAGAGTAGGGGGGAAAGTACACAGCCCTGGGGTGATCCGGTGCTGATGCTAGTATAGTCTGAGACAGTCTTTCCCAGCCGCACATGCTGCCTCCGGTCCGTCAGGAAGTCAATGATCCACCTGCAGAGGGAGTCAGGCACGTTGAGCAGGGACAGCTTGTCCCGGAGCACAGCGGGGCGGATGGTGTTGAATGCGGAGCTGAAGTCCACAAACAGGATCCTGGCGTAGGTTCCCGGGGAGTCCAGGTGCTGCAGGATGGAGTGGAGGGCCAGGTTGACTGCATCGTCTACAGACCTGTTGGCTCGATAGGCAAACTGCAGCGGGTCCAGGAGAGGGGTGGTGATGGACTTGAGGTGGGACAGGACCAGGCGCTCAAAGGACTTCATGACTACAGAGGTGAGCGCTACAGGTCTGTAGTCATTAAGTCCAGTGATCTGTGGCTTCTTGGGGACAGGGATGATGGTGGAGGATTTGAGGCAGGACGGCACGTGGCATAACTTAAGGGAGGTGTTAAAAATGTCTGTGAATACAGGAGCCAGCTGTTTCGCACAGAGTGTCAGGGTGGAGGGAGACACGCCGTCTGGGCCGGGGGCCTTGCGCGGGTTCAGTCTGGAGAACTGTTTGAGCACATCCTGCTCACTGATGATAAGGGGAGGGGGGGAGGAGGGGGGGGGTGCCTTAAATGAAGTAGGGAATGTGGAGGCTGTGGAGCTGGAGGGAGGGGGGGAGTTGGACACAGATGACGAGGTGTCAAAACGGGCATAGTGTTGGGACAGTCTTTGACAAAGGGCTTTGTCATCCTGACCTTTAGGAGCCTTAGGTCGATAGTTGGTGATTTGCCTCAGTCCTCTCCACACGGAAGCCGAATCATTAGCAGTGAACTGCTGCTGGAGTCTCTCTGAGTATAGAGATTTAGCCCTCTTCAGCTCTCTGTTAAACCGGTATTTAACCTCCCTGTAGCAGTCCCTGTCTCCACTTTTCAGCGCTGCTTCCTTCTCCTTCCTGATCTGTCTGAGCTTAGCTGTGAACCAGGGTTTGTCATTAGAGTAACTCACCCTGGTGCGTGATGGAAGAATGTTCTCTTCACAAAAGTGGATATATGAGTTCACAGTGTCCGTGTACTCATCCAGATCATGCGTGGCTCCTTTAAGCATGCCCCAGTCAGATATTTCCATGCACGTTTCCAGCTTCTCCTCAGCATCACTGGTCCGTATCTTCGTAGTGCTCACAACAGGTTTAGTGAGCTTCAATCTCTGTCTGTATGTGGGAATGAGGTGAACCATCACGTGATCAGATAATCCCAGCGCAGCTCGAGGGACAGCGCGATATGCGTCTTTCACTGTGGTGTAACAGTGATCCAGTGTGTTTAATCCTCTGGTGGGGCATTTAATAAACTGTTTGTAGCGGGGGAGATCGTGGCTCAGATTGCACTGATTAAAGTCGCCAGCCACAATAATCAGCGAGTCTGGAAAACTCCGCTCTGTGTGTTGAATGTGATCCGCGAGCACGCGCTGAGCTTCGCGCGTGTCCGCGTCGGGAGGGGCGTACACAGCGATCATTATGAAAGAAGCAAACTCCCGCGGGGAATAGAAGGGCTTGCAATTGATAACAAGAAATTCCAAGGCAGGAGAACAGTGTTTGGAAATTTCCGTTACATCAGAGCACCAGCTGCAGTTGATGTAGAAGCAGACACCGCCCCCTGTGGTCTTGCCGGAAAGCTCTGTGTCACGATCAGCACGGAAGAGCTGGAAGCCGTCGAGGCGCAGCGCGCTGTCCGGTATATTTTCCCGGAGCCAGGTCTCAGTAAAGCAGAGGACAGCTGAGGAGGAGAGGTCCTTAAAACGCATCAGCAGTCTCAGTTCATCCACTTTGTTAGAGAGAGAGTTGGTATTGGACAGAAATATGCCAGGCAGCGCCGTTCGCGAGCCTCTCCTGCGAAGTCGTACGAGAGCGCCCGCTCGTCTTCCTCTCTTCCGCCGTCTCACTTTCCGAGCCAAACAATAAACCAGATCGGCGGCAGGGGCTAGAAAAACTGGGAGGAGGTCCGTGGGGGTGAAAGTCCTGATATTTAGAAGTTCTTCACGGGTATAAGTGCAAGCAGACACACAATTGACAAACAAAAACAAACAAAGAGCGCAGCGAAGCACCATGTTGACCACTGTGGGCACAGGGCGCACTGTTACTTTAAACAGTTTACTCTCATTAACTTTTATCAGGCTGCATGTCTAGCATGCCTTAAATTAGTCACCAAACACTTGAGGAAAAAAAAATTGGTTTATTCAATTTACCTTGCCAGGAATTCTCACAGAGTTGAATTAACAAAAGAAGGATCAGCTTCTTCATGAGTCCATCTTTTCAGGCCTTATTTTAATTAATTCAGCATATGGTAACGCTTTTTCTGAACTTACAGCATGCTTTAAAAAAAAAACTGCAGTCTATCAGCAAGCAGGGGGGGTCTACGTGCCCTCCCCTCTGCGCTTCTTCACAGTACAGACCTCAGCTGAGTAGGGGCAAATTCCTTCCTCCCCCTTCTGTGCTCCGACACACAGACACTGCTGGCTTGGGCAGATAATGGGGTTAAACACTGGCTGAGCGGCCAGTTAGATACAGAGAAAAAAGTTTTACCGTGCAAAATATCAAACTTCACTATACCAACACAGCTTGTGAAACCATAATTTCATGTCCATCTCTAGATACTAGCAGAGACTCACATGGGGCACATTAAAATACGTAGCGGACTTAAGGGTTTATAGGTATTTTAATGTTGGTACAAGTATTAATGTAAATATGAATGTGAGTAGAAATGAAGATTTATTTTCATTACACTCAGACCCTCGTAAGGCACCAGTCCAGATAATGGATAATTTCATTTACAATTCTTAATTTGTCCCAATTATGAATCAGTCTAAAAAACAACCCTTGTAAGTTTTTGTCTCTGATAATCAAGAAGATGGACTTGAAATCAAACAATAACTCCCATATGTCTTTCAATAGTTTAATAAGAAATGTCAGAATAGGTTAACACATTTAGCACATGAAGAAAATGATAAGTAAACTATCTACAAAAACGGAAAATTTGTGTTACTCTGAAAAGAAAATAAGTAAATTAATGAAAGGACAAAATGCATTTTGAAATTATGATGGGGGTTTGCATGGAATTAAGTTTAAAGAACTTCTGTATTATTATAGCCCATGTGGGGGCAACTGTGGCATAGGTGTAGTGTGACCGACTACTGATCGGAGGGTCATGGGTTCGATTCCCGCTCTGTCTGCAGTCTGCATGTCAAAGTGTCCTTGAGCAAGACACTGAACCCCCAGTTGCTCCTGGTGGCCAGGCTAGTACCTGCGTGGGTATGGCAGCTCTGCCGCCATCAGTGTGTGAATGTGTGCGTGAATGGGTGGATAGCAGAATCTGTAAAGCGCTTTGGTCATCCAGAGATGAGGAAAAAGCGCTATATAAGTGCACACCATTTACCATTTAAAGCAACTGTAGGGATGGACTTTGGAAAAGTATGTACAGGTGCATCTCAATAAATTAAAATGTCATCAAAAAGTTGATTTATTTCAATAATTCAATTCAGAAAGTGAAACTCCCTATATAGATTCATCACACACAGTGATATATTTCAAGTGTTTATTTCTTTTAATTTTGATGGTTATGCTTGCAGCAAACAAAAACCCCAAATTCAGTTTCTCAAAAAATTACAGTATTATATAAAATTAATTAATATATTTTTAATAGAAATGCTGGCTGACTGAAAAGTATGTCCGTGTACACACTCAATACTTGGTCAGGGCCCCTTTTGCGTAATTACTGCATCAATGCAGCATGGCATAGAGGCGATCAGCCTGTGTTACTGCTGAGATGTTATAAGATAAGATAAGATAAGATAAGATAAGCCTTTATTAGTCCCACAACGGGGAAATTCCAGGATTGCAACAGCACAGGGATAGCAACACTCAGAGCAACAATCAGAAGGCAAGAAAAAAACAAGCAAGCAAGAGCAGCTAATATACATATGTACGTATTACTATAAAATATATATATATACACACACACACAGACACACAGTGCAGAGCATTGTAGCTGGATGGAATAAATATATGAATATATGAACACACAGTGCAGAGCATTGTAGCTAGATGGAATAAATATGTAAATATATAAACACCCACAGTACGGAGCATTGCAGCTAGGTGGAATAAATATGCAAGTATATAAACACACACAGTGCGGAGCAATGTAGCTAGATGGAATAATATGTAGATATATAAATATATAAACACACCCAGTGCTGAGCATTGTAGCTAGATGGAATAAATATGTAAATATATAAACACACACAGTGCAGAGCATTGTTGCTAGATGGAATGAAACAGCATAACCGTCTACTTAGTTATCCTACATGGTATGATTATGTGCCCATACATATTCTCACCCTCCATAGCGACCGGTAAGTTCCTAGTTGTATGCCGGAGGGGACCATTGTGTAAGTCTATTGCATCTTTTGCATTCAAAAAACGATTAGTTTGTTACGTCTTTTTGCTATCTCTGCGAGCAGCCCTGCTTAGGTTGTACAGTCTGACAGCCGTTGGTAGGAAGGACCTACGAAACCTCTCGGTTGTGCACCTGGGATGATGTAGTCTGCTGCTAAATGAGCTCCTCAGTGCATTCAGTATGTCCTGCATAGGGTGGAACTCGGACTCCAGCAGAGATGACAGTTTAGCCACCGTCCTTCTCTCTCCTATCTCCTCCATCGGATCAAGGCGCTGCCCCAGGACAGAGCTAGCTTTCTTAATCAGTTTGTTCAGTCTCTTCCTATCGGCTGCAGTAATGCCACTGCCCCAGCAGACCACTCCAAAAGTGATGGCTGATGCCACCACCGTGTCATAGAATGACTTCAGCAGCGCCCCTTGTACACCAAAAGACCTGAGTCTCCTCAGCAGGAACAGCCTGCGCTGTCCCTTCTTGTAGAGTGCATCAGTATTGTGTGACCAGTCTAGTTTATTGTTCAGATGAATACCCAGGTACTTATAGGATGTCACCATCTCGATGTCTGTTCCCTGTATATTTACTGGTACTGTGAGGGGCTGCCCATGCCTGCGGCAGTCCACCACCAGCTCCTTAGTTTTCCTCGCGTTGATCTGGAGGCAGTTCCGATGGCACCAGTCCACGAAGTCCTGGATAAGCCCTCTGTACTCAGCTTCATCTCCATTGGAGATGAGGCCAACGATCGCAGAGTCATCAGAGAACTTCTGTAGATGGCAGTGTGTTGTGTTGTGTGAGAAGTCCGCAGTATAAAGAGTGAACAGGAAGGGAGCCAGCACCGTTCCCTGGGGGGCCCCCGTGCTACTGATGATCGTGTCGGACACACAGTCCCGGGTTCTCAAACTGAGGCCGGTTCGTGAGGTAGTCCAGGATCCATGATGACAGGTGCTGGTCCACCCCTGCGCGCAGCAGCTTGTCCTTCAGGATCATCGGTTGGATGGTGTTGAAAGCACTGGAGAAGTCAAAGAACATGATCCTCACCATATTCCCGGGCTTCTCCAGGTGGGACAGAGAACGGTGAAGGAGGAAGATCACCGCATCCTCCACCCCAATGCCATGCTGGTAGGCGAAATGGAGTGGATCCATCGCTGGTTCCACCAGGGGGCGGAGGTGAGCAAGGAGCAGTCTCTCCAGGGTCTTCATCAAGTGGGACGTCAAGGCCACCGGTCTGTAGCTGTTCAGGTCTTTGGGGTGGGAAGTTTTTGGTACAGGTACCACACAAGATGTTTTCCACAGCTGTGGTACCCTCCCCAGTTTCAGGCTCATGTTGAAGATATACGTCACAATCCCACACAGCTGGTCTGCACAGGACTTGAGGAGCTTTGCGCTGATGCCGTCCGGTCCCGGCGCCTTCCTCGCCTTGATCTTCCTCAGCTCCGTCCTCACCTGGGTCCTGGTCAGGGTCAGGATGGGGGGCTGTGTGTTGGGAGTGGGGGGGTGTTGGTGGAGTGGGGAGTGGGCAGCAGGACTTGATTTCTTTAGAGGCAGCAGTGGTTGTTGTGCAGTCAGGGGGGAGGGCGGTTGGTCAAATCTATTGAAAAACAGATTCAGGTTGTTCGCCCACTCCCTGCCCCCTGGAAGCCTTAGTTTCTGTTCCCTTAGTTTTTCATAGTTTCTGCCAACAACCGACAAAATCAGGATGCCTGAACCGGCTAAGTCTGCGCCCAAGAAGGGCTCCAAGAAAGCCGTGACCAAAACCACCGGTAAAGGAGGCAAGAAGAAGAGGAAGACCAGGAGGGAGAGCTACGCCATCTACATTTACAAGGTACTGAAGCAGGTCCACCCTGACACCGGTATCTCCTCCAAGGCCATGAGCATCATGAACTCCTTTGTCAACGACATCTTTGAGCGCATCGCCTCCGAGGCCTCTCGTCTGGCCCACTACAACAAGCGCTCCACCATCACCTCCAGGGAGATCCAGACCGCAGTGCGCCTCCTGCTGCCCGGTGAGCTGGCCAAGCACGCCGTGTCTGAGGGAACCAAGGCTGTTACCAAGTACACCAGCTCCAAGTAAACTCCTGACTACAACTCATATCAACTAACCTGGAAGCTATGGAAGCCCAGGTTGCTTTGATAGCGGCCTTCAGCTTGTCTGCATTGTTGGATCTGGTGCATTTCATCTTCCTTTTGACAATACACCATAGATTCTCTGTGGGATTTAGGTCAGGCGAGTTTGCTGGCTAATCAAGTACAGTGACTCAATGGTCATTAAACCAGGTATCTGTACTTGTGGCAGTGTGGGCAGGTGCCATGTCTTGCTGGAAAATGAAATCAGCATCTCCATAAAGCTTGTCAGCAGAGGGAAGCATGAAGTGCTCTAAAATTTCCTGTTAGATGGCTGCACTGACATTGGACTTAAACACAAAGGAAAAACACCAGCAGATGACATGGTTCAACATATCATCATTGACTGTGGAAACTTCATACTGGACCTCAAGCAACTTGGATTCTGTGCCTGTTTTCCCTTCCTCCAGACTCTGGGACCTTGATTTCTAAGTGACAGGACTTGGCACCTGATTTGGGGATACTGTCCACTGTGTTTTATCAAGTCCAAAGTCAATGCAGCAGTCTACCAGGACATTTTAGAGCACTTCATGCTTCCCTCTGCTGACAAGGTTTATGGAGATGCTGATTTCATTTTCCAGCAGGACTTGGCACCTGCCCACACTGCTGCCAAAAGTACCAAAACCTAGTTTAATGACCATGGAATCACCATATTTTACGGGCCAGCAAACTCTTCTGACCTAAACCCCATACAGAATCTATGAAGTATCGTCAACAGGGAGATGAGAGACACCAGACCCAACAATGCAGATGAGCTGAAGGCCGCTATCAAAGCAACCTGGGCGTTCATAGCACCTCAGCAGTAACACAGGCTGATCACCTTCATGCCATGTCACAGTGATGCAGTATTAATCCATGCAAAAGGAGCCCTGACCAAGTATTGAGTTTGTGCATGAAAATGCTTTTAGTCGGCCAACATTTCTATTAAAAAAAAATTTTTAAAAATCATTTTTTAAAAATTGATCTTATGTAATATTCTAATTTTTTGAGAAACTGATTTTCAGTTTTTCATGAGCTGCAAGCCATAACCATCAAAATTAAAAGAAATAAACACTTGATTATATCACTCTGTCTGTAATGAATCTATATAAGATATGCGTTTCATTTTATGAATTGAATTAATGAAATAAAGCAACTTTTTGATGATATTCTAATTTAGTGAGATGCACCTGTATATAAACAATGATTGGTGGGCAGTAGTAATTTTTGCCAAACGTGTGTATGTAAAATGATAAAGCAATTATATTCTACATTATGCTCATTGTTTGCATTCACAATATTCAACCCAGCCACAGGGGGTGCACAAGCCAGTGTACTCCTAGTGCCGGTCTTGGGAAGGGGGGGGGGGTGTCAGAAAAGGCATCCGACATACAAACTTTGCCAAATGAGATGAATGACACTTTCATACCGGATCGGTCAAGGCCCGGGTTAACGACTGCCATCGGTGCTGTTAACTGCCAGGGTGCCGATGGAAATTAGGCTACTGTTGGTCAAAGATTGAGGAGGAGGAGAGGGGGAGAGGGGGAAGGCGTGTTAGAAGGGAGAGAGAGAAAAGGAAATG
This sequence comes from Pholidichthys leucotaenia, assembly GCA_020510985.1. Taxonomy (NCBI): domain Eukaryota; kingdom Metazoa; phylum Chordata; class Actinopteri; order Cichliformes; family Pholidichthyidae; genus Pholidichthys; species Pholidichthys leucotaenia. Next base: position 369,762,927 of record CM035843.1, on the reverse strand, counting down.
TAGAAGTGTGGCGGTGAGAGTAGGGATGTTAAATGTAGGGACTATGACTGGTAAAGGCAGAGTTGGCAGATATGGTGGAGAAAAGAAAGGTAGATATACTGTGTGTTCAAGATACCAGATGGAAGGGAAGCAAGGCTAGGAGCATTGGAGGGGGATTTAAACTGTTCCACCACGGAGAAGATAGGAAGAGAAATGGAGTAGGAGTAATTTTGAAGGAAGAGTATGCAAAGAGAGTTCAGGAGGTAAAGAGGGAGTCAGGCAGAATCAGAGTTTGAAGCTAGAAATCAAAGGTGTGATGCTGAATGTTGTCAGTGCGTATGCCCCACAATTTGGATGTCAGGTAGAAGAAAAAGAAGAACTCTGTAGTAAGTTGGATGAAGTGGTAGAGACTGTTAACGGGAAGGGGGGGAGTGGTGACTGGAGCAGACTTTAATGGACATGTAGGTGAAGGGAACAGAGGTGATGAGGAGGTCCTGGGTAGGTATGGTCTTAAGGAGAGAAATGTGGAAGGACAGATGGTTGTGGATTTTGCTAAAAGGATGGAAATGGCTGTGGTGAACACATACTTCAAGAACAGAGAGGAACATAGGGTGACTTACAAGAGTGGAGGAAGGTCCACACAGGTGGACTACATCTTATGCAGAAGGAGAAATCTGAAAGAGATAGACTGCAAGCTGGTGGCAGGGGAGAATGTAGCTAGACAGCATCAAATGGTAGTCTGTAGGATGACTTTGCAAAGCAAGAAGAGGAACAGAGTGAAGGCAGAGCCAAAGATTAAGTGGGGGAAGTTACAGAAGGAAGAAGGTTGCACAGAGTTCAGGAAGGAGGTGATAAAGGCTCTGGGTGGTAGGGAAGAATCACCAGATGACTTGGAAAGTATAGCAGAAGTATTGAGGGAAACGGGTAGAAAGGTACGCAGTGTATCCAGTGGATAGAGGAAGGAAGAAAAGGAGACTTGGTGGTGGAATGAGGACGTACAGGAAAATGTTCAAAGGAAGAGATTAGTAAAGAAAGAGTGTGATAGTCAGGGAAATGAAAGTAGACAAGAGAATTTGCACATGGCAAAGAGAGAGATGGCAAAGGCAAAAGATAAAGCATATAGTGACTTGTATGAGAGGCTGGACACTAAGGAAGGAGAAAAGGACTTGTATCGACTGGCTAGACAGAGAGATCAAGCTGGAAAGGATGTACAGCAGGTTAGGCTGATTAAGGACAGAAATGATAAAACAAATGACGAGAGTGTGTTGAGAAGATGGAAGGAGTACTTTGAAAAGCTGATGAATTAAAAAAAAAGAGAGGAGGATTGATGAAGGAAAGATGGTGAACAAGGAAGTCCCAAGGATTAGCAAGGCGGAAGTGAGGGCAGCTTTGAAGAGGATGAAGAATGGAAAGGCGGTTGGTCCAGATGATATACCTGTGGAGGTATGGAGATGTTTAGGAGACTTAGCAGTGGACTTTTCAACCAGATTGTTTAACACAATCTTGGAGAGTGAGAGGATGCCCGAGGAGTGGAGAAGAAGTGTTTTGGTACCAATTTTCAAGAACAAAGGTGATGTTCAGAGCTGTTGTAACTACAGAGGCATAAAGTTGATCAGCCACACTATGAAGACATGGGAAAGAGTTGTTGAAGCCAGGTTAAGAGGAGAGGTGACAATCAGTGAGCAGCAGTACAGTTTCATGCCAAGAAAGAGTACAACAGATGCATTGTTTGCTTTAAGAGTGCTGATGGAGAAGTCTAGAGAAGGTCAGAAGGGGATGCACTGTGTCTTTGTGGATCTAGAGAAAGCATATGACAGGGTGCAAGAGAGGAAGTGTGGTACTGTATGGGAAAGTCAGGAGTGGCAGAGAAGTATGTGAGGGTGGTGCAGGACATGTATGAGGACAGCGAAACAGTGGTGAAGTGTGCTGTAGGAGTGACAGAAGGATTCAAGGTGGGGGTGGGATTACATCAGGGATCGGCCCTGAGCCCCTTCCTGTTTGCCATGGTGATGGACAGGCTGACAGATAAGGTCAAGCAGGACTCTCTGTGGACCATGATGTTTGCAGACAACATTGTGATCTGTAGTGAGAATAGGGAACAGGTGGAAGAGAACCTGGAGAGGTGGAGGCATGCTCTGGAGAGAAGAGGAATGAAAGTCAGTAGAAGCAAGACAGAATACATGAGTGTGAATGAGAGGGAGACAGGTGCAACGGTGAAGATGGAAGGAGTAGTGGTAGTGAAAGTAAACAAGTTTAAATACCTGGGGACAACCATCCAAAGCAATGGAAAATGCACAAGAGAGGTGAAGAAGAGAGCGTAGGCAGGGTGGAGTGGGTGGAGTGGGTGGAGACGAGTGTCAGGGGTGATTTGTGACAGAAAGGTAGCAGCAAGAGTGAAAGGGAAGATTTACAAGACAGTAGTGAGCCCTGCTATGATGTATGGTTTGGAGATGGTGGTGCTGACAAAAAGGAGGTGGAGCTGGAGGTGGCAGAGTTGAAGATGCTAAGATCTTCACTGGAAATGACAAGGAGGGACAAGATTAGAAATGAGTATATCAGAGGGACAGTTCAGGTTGAGCGGTTTGGAGACCAAGTAAGAGAGGCAAGGCTGAGATGGTTTGGACATGTGCAGAGGAGGGATAGTGGATGTATTGGAGAAAGGATGTTGAAGATGGAGCTGCCAGGCAGGAGGAAAAGAGGAAGACCACAGAGAAGATTCATGGATGTAGTGAAGGAGGACATGGAGAGGGTTGGTGTTACAGATGAAGATGCAAGGGTTAGGGTGAGATGGAGACAGATGATCCACTGTGGCGATCTCTAAATGGAGCAGCCGAAAGAATAAGTAGTTTGCATTCACAATATTCAAGTTCATTAGTTTGGAAATATGTATTTTCATGCAGTGATACTCATCTTTGAACATCATAACTAGTGGTGTCAGTTTTAATCGCTTTCATTTTGCCATTGGCAGCATATACTGTAGGCAAGGGAGAATGGTGTGGAGTCAACTGCATGTCATGCAATTAATCATGCTTAATGTGATTAAAAGTGACCACTAATCATAACAAATAACCCCGTTTTCACTTATTACTGTCAGCTTATAAATTGTATTTGCGGAATGGTTCTTAAAAGAAACACAGTCTTCAATATCACAAGTAGAGGACTGCAGTGATGTCTTTTGCCCTTTGAACATCACCATATCTATACTTTTATTGATTCCGAGACATCAGCCTTGCAATATTTTAATACCTGGGGTCAACCATCCCTCTGGACAATGGTTCAGCTCAATCAGGTCCCACACTTCCAGACTGAAACAGTTTCTTCCCCTGGGCCATCCAAACTGCAAACAGTCCGAGGCCCCACCCCCTCTCCCTCTGAACGCTCGCATGCACAGAACTGACGACCTTTTAATTATCACAATAACTCACCTGTCTTTGCACTCCTCACTTTCTTGTAAACTGACCCATCCGTGAAATCACTCCCATACATATTTTCCATAATCCTTAGGGCCATTTTACTCAATTGTGTATTTTGCACTCCGCACTCTTATGTACAGTCGGGCTTTCGGAAAAATCATTCAACATAAACAGCTTTAGTCAGAGTCTCCAGTGACATTATGATGGCGGCTGACACAGGTAAATACACAGTTCTGGTTTTATTGGATCATTCTTCTGCCTTTGATACTGTTGATTACTGTATAATGATCAACAGACAAAGAGCTAGTGTTGTTTGGCTCCGTTTTAAAATGGTTTTCATCGTACCTCACTGGAAGAACCCTTAACGTGTCCGTGAATCAGATCTTTTCTGAAATAGCACAGTATTCATGTGGGGTACCACAAGGCTCAGTTCTAGGACCCATTTTATTTCTAATTTACATTCTGCCTCTGGGACGGATAATTAGCCAGTTCAAAGATATTTCTTATCTTTACACTGACGATATTCAGTTGTATTACTCTTTTAAAGAGTCCGAGTTTCACATGCTGTCATCTTTAACTGCTTGTCTAACATCAAACAGTGGTTCAGTGCAAACTTTTTACAGCTTAATTCAGACAAGACAGAGACATTAATTATCGCTCCTGAAAACAAGATCCCGCTTATTAAGCACCACATAGATACCCTGGGTTCCTCTGTCCAGGCGAGTCTTCGGAATCTTGGTGTTTGACTCGGCTATGTCTCTTGAGCACCACAAAATCAGTTAATTAGAAACTGTTTCTTCCATCTGAAGAATATCTCTAAGTTGAAAACCCTGGTGTCGAAGACAGAACTTGAGATGATTATTCATGCTTTGATTTCTTCTCGCTTAGACTATTGTAATAGTCTTTTTACCTGTTTGAGCCAAAAGCATCTTCAATGCCTCCAGGTTGTTCAAAATTTCGCTGCCAGACTTTTAACTCACACTAAGAAAAGGGGTCACATTACACCAGTTTTAGCAGCACTTCACTGGCTCCCAGTTGGTTTTAGGACTCCGTTTAAAATTTTAGTTCTTGTTTTTAGAGCTATTCATGACCAGGCCCCTAAATGCATCACTGAGCTGCTTAAAGCGTAAAACCCCTCACGGTCTTTGAGGTCCTCAAACCCATTTTAAAACTCGAGGTGATTGAGCCTTTCAGGCAGTAGCACCAAAATTGTGGAATGCTCTACCAATGTCTTTGCACTCAGTAGACTCTGTTGACGCTTTTAAAAAGCAGCTGAAGGCACTGCTGTTTAAACAGGCTTTTTAGTTTGATTATGGTTTTTATGTTTTTATTTTTTCCAATGCCTTTATTGTTGTATTTGTGATCATGTGTTTCATTTTAATGTGAAGCACTTTGTGATTCTTTCTGTGCTATAAAAATAAATTTTACTTGCTTACTGACTTACATAGTCCCATCCGTGAAGCCACTACCGTATCTGTGTATATACCTATGGGCTATTTTTATTTTTACTTCAGTCGCATGTTTAATTGTGTGTTCTGTAACTGTGTTTTATTCAAATTCTTCTCTCACTTTATTGTGCAGAAGCCTGGTGGAACACCCACAATTTTGTTGTACTGTACAACTGTACAATGACAAAGCCTATTCTATTCTAAATCTTGCAAACACAAATTCAGCTTTTTGGGTACCAGTGTAATAATAAACTAACTTTCAGTCCACTAGATGGTGCTAAGTGCTCACTGTCCGGTTAGGTCAGCACAGCAAAAAGGGGACTTGTGATTATTTATCTTTTGTTCTTATTAAAGAATAGAAAGGAGATGTATTTACCTTCTTAACATGTTTCAACTGCACATTGCAGCCTTCGTCAGCTGCAGTGTACAGTCAAAACATGTTAAGAAGGTAAATACATCTCCTTTCTATTCTTGTCTTTAATAAGAACAAAAGATAAATAATTAAAAGAAGACAAAATGAACCTACTTGAGCTATTACGGGGACTTGTGATATCTAGCCAAGAGTTGGACAAGACAAAGATCGGGATGGGAAATCCCAATATGTGATATCTCAATACTCAATATATCCCAAGATCATTATATCGCATCATGGCCCAAATATCAAGTCCTGTGGTGATTCCCGCCCCTAATATATATTGATAGACTCTGTATTTAATTATACAATAAAAACAAGTCTGAATTCCAATATCACTATGATCTTAGCAATATTTAGAAACAAAGTCAGACATGGTAAACTGAAAAGGTAACCAACCAAGAAAGCACAGATAAAGGTGGACGTGAAACTTAACTTTTCTGTGGTGAGGACAATAAGAAACCATTGAATTTAACAGTAAAAGCTTTTATATTTTATAAAATATAATATACTGTATATTTTATGAATTGAAAACAAAGAGATAAGAAGAGGAGGAATAGGGAGCAGTAGGTATCAACAACAGCATCAGGATACATACAGAAGCTAGAATCCAGGACTTTTTTTTTCCCTGAGCTGAAGAGCAAGATGACTGTCCATCACTGATCTGTGAGCTACAGAGTCTAAATCCTACTTCAGATACAGTCAGGTATGCCCTGTATGTCATAAGAAAATGTTCTGCATGCTGCACTCCATGTCACCTGGGATCCAGACAACACCAGTAATGGAACGTATAATTTTTTCTGCTGAACAAGTGTTCAGAAAATGAGCCCCTCCTGCCATCTCATTTTGCTGAGACAACTGAACAACTAAGTTTCAAACTTTAAAATATCCATACGCTTTGCAACCACTGGAACAGATCCAAAGTCAACCACCTGCCTGTAGCAATGCCAGAAAGAAGCAGACTTTCTGCTGCAGCAAACAGATGCAATTAAGCTGCAGTGCACTCACCTGTCCTACAGGTGGAGCTGCTGATGTTGTGGCATTTTGGGGGTGGTGTGTTGAGGTGGTACGAGAACCTCATGGTGCTGAACTGGCTGGAGAAGGAGGGAGGAGGACCTGGTGGGAGGGTGAACCCGAGGAGGGCACTGCGAGGTCTGTTCTGTTGCATGGCGACACCTGTGCAGGTAGGTCCGGGGTTGGTTTATTTTCTGCCAGTTCAGTTTCTAAACATGCTCCAAAAGTTTTGCCACGTCACAATGATATAACCCTGTGAAAGTTTCTGAATGAGTCGCTTTCATTTTGTCCAGACTGTGTCATGGAGAGTTCAGAGAAATCCACACAGGTCCCAGGGTGAGCGCTTTATTCTCCATTCAGACAAAGGAGCTTCATATGCAGCTCTCTGGTTAGTGGTTCAATCTCCGGCTGAAGCCATGTAGAGGTCAAGAGTTGCTTCCTCCTTCATCCTCCCCCCCTCCCATCTTTTCCTCCTTTTCCCATCACTCCACACGAAAACCAAGCATTAAGAATCTCATCTCCATCTCTGCGTCTCAGATGCAATAAAATAATTCCTCTCAGAGTGCTTTAAGATCTGAGAACATCTCTAGATCTGCCCACTGTAGGTTCCTCTGTGATCCGATCAGAGAAAACGCAGCAATAACTCAGAATCCGAACACGTCGGCTGTCTGGAGTTTCCTCCTGAGGAGCTTTTGTGTAGAATGTGCAGACTCAGCTCCCCTCCTGCAAGAGCACCTCCACTTCTTCTGATTTCTGCTCCTCTTGCTGCCTCGGTTTTGAGTTCCTCCAAGGAGTTTTCCCTCTTTCGTTCTTGTGTCAGATTGTCCAAACAGACAAACAGTTGGTCGGTTGTCTCAGCAGCTTAAAGCTTTTGTGAAAGTCTGATCTGAGCTGCAGACTCTCAGCACAACAACTCCTCCTCCTCCGTCCAGACATCTGATCCCAGAGGGGCTTCCCTCCTCCTCTTTTTCTCCTCTCTGTGGTCTGTTTCTCATTTTCTCTGTTTTTTGAGGCTGAAATTTGAAGCAAAAGGAAAATTGGACAGAAATTCCAGCAGGATTTTTCTTGATCCTTCTCCCCCTTTTCCATTAAGCAAGGAGTCCACAGATTCCACTCTTCAGGTCTATGCTTTTCATCTATGAACTCAGTCAGCAGATGAAATTTAAGTCTGTAAGTAAGCACTTTAAGCCACAAGGGGGCTCCATCGTTCTAAACAATGTTATCCAAATTTATACGATGCATCTGGATCAGGTCACACTGCAGCAGTTTTTCGGATCAGTGCACTATGGCGCAGATTCAACATGTCAAACACTTTTCCTCAGCTCTACTCAGGCAGCAGCCATGACCGACCCAACCCACTTGTGTTCTGCTGGAATGTGAATTTAATAATCTGAATCTACCCTGTATCGATAGTGCATTACTTTCTTCCCTTTCTAGAAAGTTTGGGATGTGTCCTGCATCCACCAGAGAGATACTTGATGGGTGTGCATTTGTGTGTGTCTGTATGTGGATATAAAAAGTCTACATACCTCTCTTCAAATGCCAGGTTTTTGTGATGTAAAAAAAATGAGACCAAGATAAATCATTTCAAAACTTTTTCCACCATTAATGTGACCTATAACTTGTACAACCCAATTGAAAAACAAACTGAAATCTTTTAAAAGGGAAACATAAAAAAAAACTTACAATAACCTGGTTGTATAAATATGCACACGCTGAAACTAATACTTTGTTGCAGCACCTTTGGCTTTTATTACAGCACTCAGTCTTTTTGGGTAGGAGTCTATCAGTGTGGCACATCTTGATGTGGCAATATTTGCCCACTATTCTTGGCAAAAATGCTCCAAATTTGTCAGATTGTGAGGGCATCTCCTGTGCACAGCCCTCTTCAGATCACCCCACACATGTTCGATCAGATTCAGTTCTGGGCAATTCCAAAACCTTAATCTTCTTCTGGTGAAGCTATTCTTTTGTTGATTTGGGTCATTGTCATGCTGAAAGATTAAGTTCCTCTTCATCTTCAGCTTTCTAGCAGAAGCCAGAAGCTTTTGTGCCAGGACTAACTGGTATGTGGAATTGTTCATAATTCCCTCCACCTTGACTAAGGCCCTAGTTCCAGCTGAAGAAAAACAGCCCCAAAGCATGATGCTGCCACCACCATGCTTCACTGTAGGTATGGTGTTCTTTTGGTGATGAGCAGTGTTGTGTTTGCGTCAAATATACCTTTTAGAGTTGTGGCCAAAAAGGTCAACCTTGGTTTCATTGGCCCATAACACATTTTCCCACATGCATCTAGGAGATTTTAAATGTGTTTTTGCAAAATGTAGCCAAGCTTGGATATTCTTCATCGAAAGATAGGGCTTCCATCTTGCCACCCTAGACAAGAGATTGTTGTTACATGTATTAAACAGCCAGTACTTGCCAGAAATTCCTGCAGCTCCATCAATGATGCTGTCGGCCTCTTGGCAGCCTCCCTGACCAGTTTTCTTCTCGTCTTTTCATCAATTTTGGAGGGACGTCCAGTTCTTGGTAATGTCACTGTTATACCATATTTTCCTCCACTTGATGATGACTGTCTTCACTGCATTCCATGGTATAGTGGTGTGAAAAAGTGTTTGCCCCCTTCCTGATTTCTCATTTTTTTTGTACGTTTGTCACACTTAAATGTTTCAGATCAAACAAATTTAAATATTAGACAAAGATAACACAAGTAAACACAAAATGCAGTTTTTAAATGGAGGTATTTATTATTAAGGGTAAAAACCAAACCTACATGGCCCTGTGTGAAAAAGTGATTCCCCTGTTAAAACATAAATTAACTGTGGTTTATCACATCTTTGGAAAGCTGAGTTCAATTTCTCTAGCCAGCCCCAGGCCTGATTACTGCCACACCTGTTCTCAATCAAGAAAGCACTTAAATAGGACCTCCCTGACAAAGTGAAGTTGACCAAAAGATCCTCAAAAGCTAGACATCCTGCTGCAATCCAAAGAAATTCATGAATAAATGAGAAACAAAGTAACTGAGATCTATCAGTGTGGAAAAGGTTATAAAGCCATTTCTACAGCTTTGGGATTCCAGCAATCCACAGTGAGAGCCATTATCCACAAATGGGGAAAACATGAAACAGTGGTAAACCTTCCCAGGAGTGGCCAACCGACCAAAATGACACCAAAAGTGCAGCGACGACTCATCCAAGAGGTCACAAAAGACCCCACAACAACATCCAAAGAACTACAGGCCTCACTTGCCTCAGTTAAGGTCAGTGTTCATGACTCCACTATAAGAAAGAGACTGGGCAAAAATGGCCTGCACGGCAAAGTTCCAAGACGAAAACCACTGCTAAGCAAACAAAGGCTCATCTCAGATTTGCCAGAAAACATTTTGATGATCCCCAAGACTTTGGGAAAATACTCTGTGGACTGGCGAGACAAAAGTTGAACTTTTTGGAAGGTGTGTCCCATTACATCCGGCGTAAAAGTAACACAGCATTTCAGAAAAGGAACATCATACCAACAGTAAAATATGGTGGTGGTAGTGTAATGGTCTGAGGCTGTTTTGCTGCTTCAGGACTTGGAACACTTGCTATGGTAAATGGAATCATGAATTCTGCAGTCTACCAAAAAATCCTGAAGGAGAATGTCCAGCCATCTGTTCATGACCTCAAACTGAAGCGCACTTGGGTTCTGCAGCAGGACAATGATCCACAACACACTAGCAACTCCACCTCTGAATGGCTTAACTCTTTAACTGTCCACATTTCATGGATGGGTCACATGCCCCCAGTGGCACAGCGCAGCAACTGCACTTGTCAACTCATTGACATCCCCGGATATACTCAAAATTTGTACTGATCTGACAGTTCAGAAGGTGGTAGACGCGCGTCGGAGGAATCATGGCTGACATGGAATACAGCAAAGAAGAAATCCTCATTACTATTCTTCTTTTTTCCGCTTTGAGCTCACAACACCAATGTGGCCGCCGCCACAATGGTCATGGCGGCAGCGATCCTGACCGAAACTGCATCATACAGGAAAAATAGCTGCGTAATACAAACGAAATTCATATGGGATAATCATAAGAGTTTGTAGATGTGGTAGACAGCGTAAATGACCGACCAAACGCAAAACTATGACCATGATGGGCAAAAACTGACTGGTCACGCGAGCGAGCCCCCACCACCACCACAGGTAAGTGAGGAATTTGGGTTTTGTTTTTTTTACATTTTATTGATTTTCTGGTTCATATACTTTGAAGATTAGATAAAAACATACCCCTGTAGACAAAACGGTGAGAACCATTCTTTGTGTAAATGTGTCCAAAGTCCACTTTTGACTGAGTTATGTAATTTATATAGCTGCCGCGACATTATGTAAATTAGATACGCAAATTTATTCCTATCCGACACTTTGGATCATATTCTACATCTTTCTAATTGACAGTAAGCCATTATCTCTTGCAACTTTCAAGTTATAGCCTTGGAAATCTCAACAATTTTATTGACAATTTTTTTTTTAACCACTCTTGACCACTAGGGGCCTTGATCACCCTTTAACCGTCACAGTTGCCATACGGCAACTGGGACAGCTAAAGAGTTAAGAAAAACAAAATGAAGACTTTGGAGTGGTCTAGTCAAAGTCCTGACCTGAATCCGATTGAGATGCTGTGGCATGACCTTAAAATGGCGGTTCATGCTCAAAAACCCTCCAATGTGGCTGAATTACAGCAATTCTGCAAAGATGAGTAGACCAAAATTCCTCTACAGCGCTGTAAAAGACTCATTGCCAGTTATCACAAATGCTTGATCGCAACTGTTGCTCCTAAGGGTGGCCCAACCTGCTATTAGGTTTTGGGGGCAATCACTTTTTCCACACAGGGCCATGTAGGTTTGGATTCTCCCCACCCACCCACCCCCCAACAATAAACACTTTCATTTAAAAACTGCATTTTGTGTTTACTTGTGTTATCTTTGTCTAATATTTAAATTTGTTTGATGACCTAAAACATTTAAGTGTGACAAACATACACAAAAAAAATGGGAAATCAGGAAGGGGGCAAACACTTTTTCACACCACTGTATATTTAATGCCTTGGGAATTCTTTTGTACCCTTCTCTTGACTGATACCTTTGAACAATGAGATCCCTCTGCAGCCCTTGGCTTGTGCTGTAAGATGTGACTACAAAAATGTCAGGAAAAGCCACAGTCACATCCCCAGTTATAATGGGGTGTGCATATTTATGCAAACCGGTTATTGTAGGTTCTTTATTTTTTTATTTTTCCCCTTAAAATATTTCAGTTTGTTTTTCAATTGGGTTGTACAGGTTACAGGTCACATTAATGGTAGAAAAAGTTTTGAAATGATTTATCGTGGTCTTATTTTTTTACATCACAAAGACCTGGCATTTGAACAGGGGTGTGTAGACTTTATATCCCCTGCATATACGTATGTGCATGCTTGTTTGTATGTACTCGTATATAGACGTCATTTCAAAAATTTCAATGCACTTTGTTTACTTTTTCAAAGAATTTTACTGCTCGTCACCATATTTACAATAGTTCTTGGGAGTGCACTTCCAGTCAAAAGTTTGGACACACCTACACATTCATTCTCTTTTTTCTTGGTGACAATTCATTTTGTAATTACAGCACCTTGTGTGGTATGAGGCCACCACTGCTGAATACAAATCATCATTTCTTTCAAAGAAGCATTATTGCGACTACTATTGTGATTATGAATTTTTTCGTGAGTTAATAGAAACCAAGTGAAACATACAGTATATACAGTGCTCAGTGAACAAAGTGTAAGGACAATTACAACAACATACAAAGAAAGCATGTGCGCACACACAGTACAAAAAGACACAGCCCTCTTTTCTCACTGCCCAACACCAAATCAGACCAAAACCTTCCTGCCCCAGGTCAGCAAGGACCACCAAAACCACTTCCATTTGCCAAACAATTTCCATATTTGCCAAATATCTTTTCTGAGAACCTTTCACTGCTTTCTTCAGTCAGAAGTTTACATACATTTCCTTAGTATTTGGTATCATTGCCTTTAATCGGTGTGACTTTGGTCAGATGTTTTGGGTATCTTTCCACCAGTTTCTCACAATAGTTTGCTGGAATTTGGGCCCATTCCTCCTGACACAACTGGTGTAACTGAGTCAGGTTTGCAGGTCCCTTGCTTACACACATCTTTTCAGCTCTGCCCACAAATTTTCTATGGGATTGAGATTGGGTCTTTGTAATGGACACTCCAAAACATTAACTTAGTTACAAAGTGGCTTAATGACAACAAATTCGGTGATATGCTTAGGGTCATTGTCCATTTGGAAGACCCATTTGCTCCCAAGCTTTAACTTCCTGGCTGATGTCTTGAGATGCTGCTTCAATATTTCCGTATAATGTTCTTTCCTTACGATGCCATCTATTTTGTGAAATGCACCAGTCCCTCCTGCAGCTAAACACCCCCACAATATGATGCTGCCACCCAATACTTCTACACACTGATTTTCAATGGGTAAATGTGTCCAAATTTGAATGATACTGTATGTCTGTTTACATCCTTCTTTACATTCATTTCTGACTAAGCAAGTCATTTGAATAAATGGTGAAATGTTTGCTTTAAGAGTGTTGGTGGAGAAGTATAGAGAAGGACAAAAGAAGTTGCACTGTTTCTTTGTGGATCTAGAGAAAGCATATAATAGAATGCCAAAAAAGGAAGTGCAGTCCTGTAAGAGGAAGTCAGGAGTGGCAAAGAAATATGTTAAGGTGGTGCAGGACATGTATGATGACAGCGAAATGATGGTAGTGAGGTGTGTTGTACATGTGATAGATGGAGCCCTGAGCCCCTTCTTGTTTGTCATGATGGACAGGCTGACAGACAAGGTGAGGGAGATTCACCATGAGCCATGGTGTTCACAGACGACATTGTAATCTGCTGTGAGAGTAGAGAACAGGTGGAGGAGAACCTCGAGAGGTGGCGGTATGCTCTGAAGAAAAGGGGAAAGAAAGTCAGTAAGAGCAAGACAGAATACATGAGTGTGAATGAGAGGGAGGCAGGTGTAATGGTAAAGATATGTGGAGTACAGGTAGTGAAGGCAGATGAGTTTAAATACCTGGAGTCAACCATCCAAAGCAATGGAGAATGCATAAGAGGTGAAGAAGAGAGTGCGAGCAGGGTGGAGTGGGTGGAGATGAATGTCGGGGTGATTTGTGACAGAAGGATAGCTGCTAGAGATGGTAGTGAGACCTACTATGATGCATGGTTTGGAGAGTGTGAAACTGACAAAAAAAACATGAGGCAGAGCTGGAGGTGGCAGTGTTGAAGATGCTGATTCTCACTGGGAGTGACTGGGGGACAGGATTAGAAATGAGTATATCAGAGGGACAGCTCAGGTTGAGCTGTTTGGAGACAAAGTAAGAGAGGCAAGGCTGAGATGGTTTAGACATGTGCAGAGGAGGGACAGTGAATATACTGTTGAAGATGAGGCTGCCAGGCAGGAGGAAAAGAGGAAGACCACAGAAAAGATTCATGGATGTAGTGAAGGAGGACGTGGAAAGTGATTGGTGTGAGAGAGGAAGAGGCAAGAGATAGGGTGAGAAGGAGGCTGATGAGCCGCTGTGGAGACCCCTAAAGGAAGCAGCTGAAAGTAGAAGAGGTGAAATGCTTCAGAAGTGTGGAAAAAAAAAATGCACGTGAACATGCAGCGGCCTCCCTTCTCTCCATGTTTTATGCCGTTAAGTGTTGTTTAAATTATGCCCAAGTGTATATTCATGGGTTTAGTGTCTGCATATGATGCTGCGCCCAAGTTACAGTCACCACAGCCTTCTGGAGATAAGGGTTATGACCAGACATTACATCTTGGACCAGAGTGCTACACAAGAACTCCGTGGCCTAGGTCTTCTCCGCTAGACCTCCACACCCCTGGCCTCGACTGCTGGGTCTCATCCCAAGTGGAGACGCCGCAGACGATGTGAAAGAAGATGAAAGAGAGGTAAATGGTGAGGTATCCGAATGAAGCTAGCCACTAGCCAACACAGATTCCTGATTCCTTCTCTCATTCTGGCCAACATACGCACACTAGACAACAAAACAGACAACATACAGCGCCTGAGAACTATGCAACGTGATGCTTGGAACTGCTGTGTTTTTATCTTTATGGAAATGTGGATAAATGGCAATATACCAGACTCTGCTATTCAATTAGCGGGGCTAACGTGCTATAGTGCTGATCTGGTGTTCATGGCAGGAGGGAAGACCCGCAGGGGAGGTGTGTGTGTGTTTATATCAGTGACGCTTGGTGCCGAGATGCAACTGTTGTGCACAAACTGTTCCCCATTGGTGGAGTTTATGATCATCAAGTGCCAACCCGTCTATTTACCAAGGGAAATCACATCTATCCTGCTAGTCACTATGTATGTCCCGCCTACCGCCATCAGCGGGAGGAGTAAAGCACTAAATGAACTCCATCAGGCCATCAGTGAGGCACAAACAGCGCATCCAGATGGATTCCTCATTACAGCAGGAGACTTCAACCATGCAGATTTAAAGGCCCTCCTACTAAAACTACACCAACATGTACACTTTTTTTTTTCCAACAATATTTTTTATTGAACCTTTTTTTTTTTACGAACATGGCACAAACAATCAAACACTAGCACTAAAGTAATTTAAAAAAAAAAAACACTACAAAAAAAAAATGCTAAAAACACCAACAACCACTAACAAAGGCAAGTCAACAACACTGCTCCTCTGTTTAGTCTAGGTAATCTATTACATAAGAATACATATTATACATTCACCAATTTGGAATTTGCAAGGTCCACACATATCATTCACCTTCTTCTTCAGAAGTTATGTTTAATTTCTTCACACAATCAATGAAAGGTCTCCATATATTCTCAAACACATTTTCCTTTGATTTCAGTATATATGTTATTCTTTCTAGTGGAAGGTTTGTTAACATCTGTCTTAACCACTGAGTCACATCTGGTCTGTGAGTCTTTTTCCACAATAGTGCAATACATTTTTTGGCATTAAGCAAACCGAGGTCTATGAATGCTCTTTCACTCTTATTAAAGTTATGTTTTTCTGGATACAGACCCAACAAAAACAGTTTAGGGTTCAATATGAATTGTTTTGAAATTATTTTTTCAATTGTTACCCTCACTTCTTCCCAAAACATTCTGATTTTTCTACATTCCCATAAACAGTGAAATAGGGTTCCTTTACTTTCCATACATTTTGTGCACGTATCTGGTATGTTTTTGTTATATCTATTTAACTCCACTGGTGTAACATACATTCGCATTAACCATTTAAAGTGCATCAGTTTAAGACGTACATTTATTGATTTGGTTTGAGCTTCTGCACAAGCCATTTCCCATTGTTCCTCTGAAATTTCAATTTGCAGGTCTTCTTTCCAATAATTCAGTCTTTTCTGTGAGTTTTCACTTGAGAATATTGTCAAAGAGTTATAAAACTCTGAAATAATACCCTTTCTCTTACTATCTTTCGTCAAAATTTTTTCCAAGGATGAATAAGTAGGTCGGGTGAGAGCATTATTTTGATTTGATCGAATAAAATTTCTAAGCTGAAGATATTTAAAAAAATGTGTTCTATTAAGATTGAATTTAATCCTCAGTTCTTCAAAAGACATTATGTTATCTGAACGTGACAAATATAAGTCTTGAATCTTTTGAATCCCTTTTAAATTCCATACTTTAAATACAGCATCCGCTCTCCCTGGTGTAAAATATTGATTACCCCATATTGGGCTAAATTGTGACAATAAGTGTGGTTCTTTTAAATATTTTTTGGTTTCACACCATATTTTGATCATGTGCTTTACAATTGGATTTTTAACTTGTTTCTGTAATTTTTTTGCCGAGTCTGAGTATATGAATAAGGGAAGAGGTAAAGGTAAATTGTATGATTCCATTTCAGTCCAGTGAGGAGGATCATTTGATGAAAAATATGTCATAGACCTCAGTTGTGCTGACCAGTAATACAACAAAGTTTGGACATTTCAGACCTCCACAATCAAATGGTAAATATAGTAAGGACAAACGTAATCAACATGTAGACTTTCTAACAAGAGGAGACAACTTGCTGGACCAGGTGTTCACAACTCACAGGAGAGTGTACAGAGCACCCCCCCTTCCCCACCTGGGTCTCTCTGATCACGTCACCATGTTACTAAGGCCCGCATACAAACCCAGAGTGAAAACTATCAGACCAACAAAAAAGCAGGTGAGAGCATCCTCACCAGCTGCATCACAGTAGTACGGAAGCTGCACTGCCTCCTGCCGGAAGACACTATAATGCACAGTGAAAGCAGCCAGCAAGATCATCGGTGCCCCTCTGTCCCCCCCTCTCGGACATCTACCACAACTGCCTCACCCGCAGAGCCATCAGCATCGCAGGTGACACCTCCCACCCCTCACAGTCCCTCTTCAGCCCCCTACCCTTGGTACTGATAAAGGTACTGGAGCCTCTGGGACTACTCCACAAGACTGCTAAACAGCTTTGTTCACCAGGCCACAAGGACCCTGAATTCTACCCCCCTCACCCCTTCCCCAGACTGTAACACACACACCCACACAATAACTACCTCAGCTGTTTGCACAGAAAGACTTGGCATACCAACAGTAATACATTTGCTGCTGTATGTCCCTGCACCTTACTGCAACCATTTGCACAAATGCTATACCTGCTGCTGTCTGTTATGCTGCTGTCTGTTATTGCAATACTGATCATGTGCAGTCCAATCTGTCACTGTCAGCACCTACACTACCACATTGAACTTGCAATTTAGTTTACTTTATTGGTTTGTTAGAGACCATGTACAGAAAAAACAAACACAGGGTAAAGATGTTCTATACCAGATAAGATAAGATAAGATAAGATAAGCCTTTATTAGTCCCACAACGGGGAAATTCCAGGATTGCAACAGCACAGGGATAGCAACACTCAGAGCAACAATCAGAAGGCAAGAAAAAAAACAAGCAAGCAAGAGCAGCTAATATACATATGTACATATTACTATAAAATATATATATACACACACACACACACAGACACACAGTGCAGAGCATTGTAGCTGGATGGAATAAATATATGAATATATGAACACACAGTGCAGAGCATTGTAGCTAGATGGAATAAATATGTAAATATATAAACACCCACAGTACGGAGCATTGCAGCTAGGTGGAATAAATATGCAAGTATATAAACACACACAGTGCGGAGCAATGTAGCTAGATGGAATAATATGTAGATATATAAAAACACAGTGCGGAGCATTGTAGCTAGATGGAATAAATATATAGATATATAAATATAAACACACCCAGTGCTGAGCATTGTAGCTAGATGGAATATATATGTAAATATATAAACACACACAGTGCAGAGCATTGTTGCTAGGTGGGATGAAACAGCATAACCGTCTATTTAGTTATCCTACATGGTATGATTATGTGCCCATACATATTCTCACCCTCCATAGCGACCGGTATGTTCCTAGTTGTATGCCGGAGAGGACCATAGTGTAAGTCTATTGCATCTTTTGCATTCAAAAAACTATTAGTTTGTTACGTCTTTTTGCTATCTCTGCGAGCAACCCTGCTTAGGTTGTACAGTCTGACAGCCGTTGGTAGGAAGGACCTACGAAACCTCTCGGTTGTGCACCTGGGATGATGTAGTCTGCTGCTAAATGAGCTCCTCAGTGCATCCAGTATGTCCTGCATAGGGTGGAACTCGGACTCCAGCAGAGATGACAGTTTAGCCACCGTCCTTCTCTCTCCTATCTCCTCCATCGGATCAAGGCGTTGCCCCAGGACAGAGCTAGCTTTCTTAATCAGTTTGTTCAGTCTCTTCCTATCGGCTGCAGTAATGCCACTGCCCCAGCAGACCACTCCAAAAGTGATGGCTGATGCCACCACCGTGTCATAGAATGACTTCAGCAGCGCCCCTTGTACACCAAAAGACCTGAGTCTCCTCAGCAGGAACAGCCTGCGCTGTCCCTTCTTGTAGAGTGCGTCAGTATTGTGTGACCAGTCTAGTTTATTGTTCAGATGAATACCCAGGTACTTATACGATGTCACCATCTCGATGTCTGTTCCCTGTATATTTACTGGTGCTGTGAGGGGCTGCCCATGCCTGCGGCAGTCCACCACCAGCTCCTTAGTTTTCCTCGCGTTGATCTGGAGGCAGATCATAGATCATAGTGTTCTTACTAATTTCCATCTGTAGTCCCTTGAGGCAGGCAGGAAGATATTTAAAGAAGAACAGCACATATAGAAGGCAATTCAGGTAAGGTTTCAGAAACTGCTATCCCTGAAACAAGCAGGAAGTAAGTTTAAAAGGTAAAAAGATAAGAGAAACGGCACACAAACAATTTAAGAGTACAATTTCAAATCCCATTTAAGGGAGGGAGTCAATGCTGGCAGGCTTGATTACTCAAAATCCATTTTCTAGTCTCTGTGGAAAAGTCTCCAATTTGTTCTAGTCTTCAAAGCAGTGGGGAGCTTGTTACAGACCATTATACCTTTGTATGAGAAGGCTGATTGTCCAAAGGATAGGATTGCTGCGTTTTATTTTTTCATCTTTAGTTGCACTATGGGTAGCATTACTGTACATAGACTGCTATTGTTTTTCATCCTTATTCCTTCTTTTCTTATATACTGCACACACCACTAAGAGAGAGAAACTGCATTTCAATTCTCCTGTATGTCCTGTACATATAGAAGTATTGACAAATAAAAATCTTTGAATCTTTAATACAGTTGACTTGACTGAGCTTTCAAATAGTAAATGGACTTACCCACCTGGATGACTGAGGATCTTCAAATAATCAGAACTTTTTTCTCCCACTCAAAATAAAAACCTGTTTTATAGACTCCAAACAACACTGCAAAAACTGAAATCTAAGTGAGTTTAAATACATAAGCTTAAGGCATGTTTGTTTTTTGTCTGATGAGATATTTCTTCTTTCATTGCAGTTTACACCCAAGAGCATTTCACTTCCCTCAAGATAATGCTTTGTTCATTTAGATCACTTTTTCATATTACTAGCACATATAGCCTTGATTTAAAAGGAGCTCTATGCATTTTTCTGACTTTAAAACATGGAAACAGAAAAATTAACCACAATTTTTAGGGATGCACTGACTATGAAAGTTTAGACTAATATGGATATTCAAAATAAGTTGGCTGATGACTAACAGCTGACGCGAAATATTTTTAAATGGTTCAGTCCCGGATGTTTTCTAAATCCACAACTGTAGACTGCTGTTGCCTGTTTCAGGGCAAAAATCATTGCCAAACAATGGGGAGACACCAGATAAATATCAGCCACTGCAGATAATTAATTTGTCAAAAGCAGTTTTCAGTCATTAAGGTGAATATCAGTTGATACTGATATTAGCCAATATATCTGTGACTGAGCCCTTTGTGTTCAGCTGCATATTTGATTTAGCTAAGATTTTATGCCGGATGCCCTTCCTGACCCAATCCTCCCCATTTACCTGGGCTTGGGACTGAGAGTATACTGGCTTGTGCTTCTCCTGTGAATGGGTTCACTGGTGGTGATCTTTGGAATCAAGACATTTCATCCTACCCAGATTTTCAGTTTTTGCAGCCAATGTCTAAACACGGTGAATATTGCAGACATTTTCCCTTTTTCTCAAAGTCAAGAAAAGTTACAAATTCATGAGAAAAGAACCAGACTGTCAATGACAGGAGTTATTCTGGCCTGATGAAACTACTAAAAGCTCCCAGATCTCCCCTTGAGCACAACTTGGATGGACACCCACCTGAGGATCACCGTGCATGAGTTTGGTGAACACCAGGATGATTCAAGTGACATGTGGACAGACAACCTGCCATCACATCAGCTTCTTTCAGCTTTGCAGGGATAAACTTAAAAAGTCACTAATTTATGAGGGGAAAAAACAGATTTGCAATTTAAAAAAAAGGTAGAAATTTACATGTCAACATTTGATGAGGGGAAAAACCTCACCTATTGGTAATATCACTTTATTGTGCCACCTTGATTTTAAGGCTCAAATATAGTTAGTGATTCAGCTCAGTGTCTCCATGTCTTTCAAGGTCCAACCTTAACCTTTTATCTGCTTGATGAAATCTCTTTTGGCTAGGATCTAGGGAGGAATCCGTAATCCATGTCTGAACTACCTTATATTTTACACAGCCTGATGTTAGCGGTAATGCTCCAGGTGTTACCGCTACTTGTTTTAAAAATGAACATTTATTTTGAGATAGATCAGTAATGACACATAACCTGAACTCAAGACACCTCAGCAGTAGGCTTTTCAGTGAGCATGAAGAAAAAAAAAAAAAAAAAAAAAAAAATAGGCATGCATGCTACAGGAAAGGGAAAATTGTGAAATAGAGGCACGCACGCCACATTCAAATAAAGGCATTCAAACACACTTTCCAAACCTTTATTTCATTGCTTTGAAACATTTCTGCTTTTACTATTAAAAACCATTTTACATAAAAATGCATTTCCAGTGAAAGAAGAGAATCAGTGAATCTCTGACCTTCTGCTCCTTAAGTTGTAACGAGGCTGAACATCAGAGGGAGGAAGATGAAGATGGAGACAACAGCAGAGGTCATGCAGGGACAAGAATAAAACATATCTATTAGATAAATCTGTCAAATTTGAGGTCATGGTGTCCTTTTAGGTATTTTTTTGTATTAAAGGACCATTAGTGAGCACAGGAACTGTGCCAGTAACCAACACTGACAACAGGAGGCTAACACACGTGTTTTTTTAAATCATCTTCATCAGTGTAGGAGATTTTTCTTTAAAAATAAAACACTGCCATAAGACATCAAAAATATTTAACCTATGAAATCTCAGACCAAGACATGACCCAAACATTTATGTAAAGTCATCTTCACAAAGCATCCAAAAGTCTTTTAAGACCAAAAATAATTAAGTGAAAATGTGTTTAATACAGAGGAAAAAATTATAAAACCCCCAAATCATAAAAGTAAAAAACTATAAATTTGTTATTGCATTATGTAATAGTATGTATTTTTTTCCCCCATGCTGTAAAAGCTCACAGTTCAAGATGAAAGGAGCAAGCTCACATACACATTGCATATCAGGGACCCCTAATGACAACTGTGATCAATATAAATGACAAGGAAAAAATAAGTCCCCCTCCCCAAAAATGTAACCCCTCATTTGACTCAAAGTTTCTGTATATTGAGGAAGTCAATCCGATGAGAAGTTTTAGCTGTTCAGTAGGACAATGTCCTAAATTTAATCAACAGACTATCGATTTCTACACATATTTTGCTATAACACTTGAACTATGACCTTCACACTTAATTTCAGGATGGATCTTCTCAGTGTGAGTGGAGTGTTTGTGATCCCGATGATTAAACTAAGAAAATGAAACGAGTATGGAGGGACAGAGAGACCAGAGTGTAGCGGGGTCCTGCACGGACCCTGTTCATTTAGCTGAATGATGCAGCTTCTGCCCAAATAACTGGTACGTGCAGAGATTAATATTAATATGCCGCTTTGATTAAGACGATTAAGAGAAGCTGCAGCTCACTTTGGGAACCACCTGTGTTCCGCCATCCCAATTTGAGAGCGGAGCAGCAGCGACTGAGTACAGTTGTGTCTATTTGTCTCGGTTGTGTCTGTCTCAGAATCTATGAACATCTAAATTATGGAGTCAGAGGAACCTAAAAATTATTTGCAATACCACACTGTTGAGCTACCAACCATCACCACATGGAAAATTCCTCCACCGTGACAAGCCTATGTCCAAGATATTGATGAGTTAAAGCATGAGTGTGTGTAAAGGTATATATTTTCATGCTTGGCTTCTTAGCCTGCCACACCTTCTCCAGTGCACTTGGGTCAGCCGCAGGGTCATCACCTGGAGCCACCAATCACTGATGTTTCACCCTCTACCTGGTACATCTCCCGGTGTGGGTACAGTGGCCAGATGAGGACATCTCTCCACCACCCCCTGCAACCAACCCTATTGGGGTGTCTTACCCCACATGCTGTCACTTCTCCAGAGCTACAGCCAGTGGCTTGCTTTCTTAGCCTCCTCCGTCAGCTCTTCAATGGTCCCCCGTAACCTTGACTGTTTTAGTCCAACTTCCTGCAGAAGATGGATCACTGTCCTACCCACAAAGCCCCTAAATCCAACTTCCACTGGAGCAGCCCAGCCTACTTCCCTGCACTTTGCTGCCAGCTCCGTGTATTTGAGCCACCTGCCCTTACTGGCTGCTGGTATCCCTTCCTCCCAAGGGACAGCGAGTTCAATGATGGTGACCTTGCATACAGCTGAGGATCACACGACAGTCTGATCTGAGCATAGTCACCATAACCTCTCATGAAAAAAAAAACAAAACAGCTGTCTGCCCAGGTTGACCCTCATCTCCCATGCTTTACCAGGGTGAGCAACGATGTTCTTCCTGCGCCTGGCTTCTGATGGACCTCCCCTGCTCTTACAAAATGTGCAAACTTTAGCTGGTCTGCTGTGGTGTTGTTTACAGCGACCTTGCTCTTCTCCAGGAACTCTGCAAGCTTCAGAAGCATCTGGTTGTGTCTCCACCTGCAGTGCCCCTGTGCTAAAAGCACCTTGCATGCTGAAAGGCTGTGTTGGAGGCCTGTGCATATGTTACTGCACAAGGGGCACTTGTCCTCACTTCCAGACCAGCTGAAGAGGTTGTGGGGGCATAGTAAGGTGTCATAGGCTGCTCTTATCAAGAAGCTCAGCTACGCCTGAGGAGTTTGCCAGATGTCTGTATAGCTGAGGGCTCTTAAGTCTATGGCCTCCCAACTTGTCCAAGCTCCTTGCTGGCCTTGGGCCGCTCTTTTGCTGTCAGTTGAAAATGACAAGGACTGTGCCATGATGTAGACTCAGGTTCTAAGGCTGGGTCTACCTTGGTTTCGTTTGCCTTCGCAGAGCTGAGAATACATCAGTTGTCTTGGAAGTCTTTCACTTTCCATTCTGTGTACATGGCCTAATGATCTGAGGCCCTTCTCAATTAAGATGTCTTCCATAGATGGAAGTCCAGCACAATGCAGGATTTCTAAGTTGGTGACTTTGTCCTTCCGAGATATGTTCATAATAGCCCTCAACTGTCTCATCATATAAGCATGGAGCTTCTTCATCCCATTACGGTAGATAGTCCAGGTTTCAGCACCATATAATAGGGTTGACAGTACAACAGCTCTATAAACCTTGCTGGAAACATGTCTATATTTCCATAACGGATCTTGTAGTTTGCTAAAGGCGGCACTCGCATTATCCATCCTACTCCTGATCTCTGTCGATTTTGGCATTGTTAGAGACTGTACTTCCAAGATATCTGAAGTCTGTACACTGCACCAATGGCTCTTGGTTAATTGTTAAGATTTCGGGTGCAGGTGGAGGGTTGAGCAGTTTCACTGGCTTGTAAAGGCACTCTGTTTTCTTTATGTTGAGCTTAAGGCTAAACTGAGCAGCAGTTTTGGCAAATCTGTCTACTATCATATGAATATCCTCAGAGCTGTGTGCCACCACAGCACCATCATCAGCAAAAAGCATTTCTCTCACGAGGTGTCTTTTTGTACACGTCTTTGCTTTGAAGTGAAACAATTTGAATCATGTCGTGTCTGTATATAAACACCTTCTTGGGTGTCCTTGAATGCTACTTCTAGCATTGCAGTCAGGTACAAAGAGAACGATGTTGGAGCAAGCACACAACCTTGCTTGACACCATTTGTCACTGCAAATTCCATGGAGGTGGCATTTCCCTGAATTACTTGGGCTTGCATACCATTATGTAGGGATCTCATCAGGCTAACGACTTTGTCTGTACAGCCATACTTCAGCACAATCCAGAGACCTTCTCTTGATACTGTATCAAAAGCCCTTGTGAAGTCTATAAATACAGCATACAAGGGCATGTTTTGTTCCATACACTTCTCCTGTATCTGACAGACTGAAGATCATATCCATGGTGCCTCTTCCACTCTGAAAACCACACTGTGTCTCGGGTAAGAGGTTTGGGGAACGCTTTTCATTGATTCTGTTGAGGAGTATGCGGACAATAATTTTACCAGCAGTGGACAGAAGAGATATTCCTCTACAATTACCATAATCCTTCCTACTCCTGTTCTTAAATATTGTAGTCCCTCCAGGATTTCGCAGGATTTTTTTTTTTTTTTTTTTTATTGTTGCGATAAGTTGCAGAGCTCTCCTTGGGGATTTCCTGAATCGCTCATTGGCCCGTGTCCAGACCAGAAATTCACAGCTTTAAAACTCACTGACAAGATGTAGTACTGACTTTTACCTCTAAAGACAAACTCTTACAACACTAGTTGTAGTATTAGATTCATTTGTTTTTTGTGCGGTTTTATGATACGTCTCCTCACACGCGGTCCCAAGATGGGGGTTCTTTCAAGTAGGCGGACGTTTTTCCAACACAAACCCAGCACTTCATACACACAGTCATTACGGAGGTGTGTTTTATGAAAATATTTAGACAGGTTCGTGAGGAGTCGGCGCACAGGAAAGAATTCACACTGAGACAAGAACTGCTATAATAAAATGTGTCTTTTATTCCTCACAGAACATATCTTCACACACAAAAGATCAATGCATTCACATTAGACAGACTGCTAGAATAAGCTGTATTCCCTTATTCCCCACAGACCATATCTTCATATACAAAAGATCAATGCACTTCATGTCATTTCATCAGCCCTTACCAATAATACAGAAGACCGGAGAGCCTTTGGCAGTCTTTTGGCAGGCGCGTGCATCAATCAGCTTGGCAATTCGCGCGAAATCCACAGCAGACTCTACTGTTTGGCAAAACACCTCTGCCTTTTAAAGGGTAGAGTTACGTACACAACGAAGGAGCCACTCTTCGTTGCCAGGCAACTTCCCCCCCCATGGAATCGCGTAGAGAGCGGGGGGGCTAGTCCCCGCTCCCAGGCGATTGCAGCCAGACTTCTCAAAACATATAACATCTGTTCACACACACACATATGTGAGAAATAAAGGTTAAGCCTTGTTTTATAAACAGTGAGAAACTTGCTGTGTCTAAGAACAGGTCATACTGTCCAGGTCATGGTGTGCCTTAAGATAAAGAGAACTGGATTGTTAAAACATATTAAAAACAACTGAGAAACAAATCAGGGCACACATTAAAAACACATTTATATTACAAGGTGCAAGGAGACATTCACCGGCAGGCTGGGGGAGAGGGAGGAAGCAATGATGTGGGAAAACTCGCAGGTGAGTGGGTTTTTTTTTTTTTTTTTTTTTTTAAATCACACACTGTTTTTTGCTGATGTGTTCGGTAGAAACTCACTGTAAACACAAAAGTACGCGTGGTGCAGCGGCACATTTGATTGGTAGACTGATGACGTACACGTTTGCACGCTACTCAGGGACAAATTAGATTGGCAAAATTAGCAGAAGTTGATGACAATTGGCCAAAATTGTGGTAAAGTTGCAGTGATTTGACAAAATTCAAATTATGCAGGACCTGCTGAAGTCACAGGAATTGGTAGAATCGCAACATCGCGAAATCCTGGAGGGTCTGATATTGGCATAATATTTGCATCTTTCCAGTCCTGCAGCATGCACTCTTGTTCCCAGATGCCAGCAATTAGATCAAACAGTTTTTCTTTTAGTTTGTTTCCACTATATCTCCATACCTCGGTTGGTATTCCACATCTCCCTGGTGCATTGTTATCTTTCGATGAATCAATGGCTTTCAAAAGCTCTTGAAAATTTAGTTTCACATCTAGACTTAAGATGGTAGGCTTGTCTGAAGTTGAGTTAAGCACTGTATAATCTGCATCTCCAGGTATGTTTAACAGCTGACTGAAGTGCTGCGTGAACCTGTTCAGTATTTCATCCTTCTCTTTCAAAGATGTCTCACCATCAACGGCAGTCATCTGGGTTGTGCTTCTCCTCTGAGGTCCATCTACATCTCTCAAGCCATGGTAGAATTCCTTCATATCATTCATGGCTGCAGCAAGTTGTAATCCTTCAGCTTTCTTCTCCCACCACTGGGCTTTCAGTTCTCTGGTGTACTGCTGAGGGCTCCAGGCTTCCACTAATTTCACACTCTTAGCTCGCGTGTTTATCTGCAGGAGTTTTATCCTTGCTGTGTTCCTTCTCTCGAGCAAGGCTATCAGCTTCTCATCATCTGTGTCAAACCAGTCCCGGTGTCTCCGCTCTGGTTGTCCAAGGGCTTCTTCAGCGGTGTCAAATACAGGTGTCTTCAATGTGTTCCATTGATCTTTTAGTGTTGTCTCCTTGTGTTGTAGCTCTCCTATAGGCTTATCCATCTGTTCTTGAAATTTTTCTTGGGTGCTCTTGTTTTGCAGCTTAGACACATTTAGCTTAGCTGGTGGCCTGGCTCCAGTTTGTGCTTTTCACTTCTTTACAGAGAAGGCAATTATTGATCTTATGTTATGATCAGTAGAACAGTCAGCGCCTCTCATCACTCTGGTATTCAGTACATCATTCCGATCATCTGTCTGGTGATCACATAGTCCAAGAGGTGCCAATGCTTTGACCTAGGATGCATCCATGTGGTCTTATGGTGGAGTTTGTGATTGAACATGGTATTGGTGATGAAGAGGCTATACTCTGAGCAAAAGGCTAATAGCAGTTCACCATTTGAGTTACACTTTCCAATTCCATGTCGGCCAGTCAGTCCAGGCCAGTTCTCTTCTTCTTTCCCAGCCCTAGCATTAATGTCACCAGCTATAATTAGCTTATCTGTACTTCCAGTCTGAGAGGGGCCATGTGAGGATGTGCTTTATGCTGTGCTCCTTTGGGAACTTCCAAATTTCATGGAGAACGCTTAATTTCAACCTACAAACAACCTGGACCTGAATATTGACGAGGATAGAGGGCAAACAGTTGGGTCTTGATGAATTATTCCGAAAATGCCAAAGAATCAAAGTGGTCGGAACGGCGATGCTCAGAAAGCTAATGCTAATGCTAGCTCACAGCAGGCAATACTTGAAGCCATTAGCACGCTCTGGAGGGAAATTATGGACAAAATTGCAGCCACTGCTTCAGCCCACTCAGATCAACTTCGTGGTATACAAGATACCATGGAAAAGATGAACTCCAGAGTTGAGACTACAGTAATGTGAGTAACTGAGCTGGAATCAGCAGCAAATGGCCACTCCGATGCTATTAGCACTTTGGAGGCCGAGATGGCAATGATGAAAAAAAGGGGTGGCCACGCTAAAGGAATGCTGTGAGGATCTGGAGTCAAGATCCCGCCATTGCAATATCCAAATCATGAGAGTGAAGGAGGGAAGGGAGAAAAATGAAACAATGACCGACTTTGTCGCATGTCTGCTGAAAGAAGCGCTAGCCCTTGACAAACCAACGTTATTGGACCGAGCGCACCGTAGCCTCCGTAGCAAGCCGGCGGATGAAAACGCCCCACCTCGGGCTATAGTTGTGAGATGTCATTACTTCGGGGAGAGAGAGGCTATTCTTTGCAAGGGAACGGAACACAGACCGATCATAGCGGCAGTGGGTAACAGGCTTTTGGTCCTCCCGGATTATACCCTAGCTGTGAGCAAGCAGCGGGCAGCATTTACTGAAGTGAGGACATTGCTATGAAGCTATGAGCATGCCTGCTATGATCTTCTATTCCCGGCGATACTGAGGATCACCACTCTGGATGGGAAGGAAGTTCACTTTCAGGACCCGAATCAGGCGAAAGAGTTTATTAAGAAGAGCCTGATGCCGAAAAGGGATTAAGCAGAGGAAAAACTATGATGGACTAGCAGCGGACATGACTGAAGCGGATAACAACAGGTTGGGTGATATTCCTTTCAAAAATAGCCAACTGAAAATAGAGGACAGTCATGCATACATTATATAACGTCACTGGGCTACGAAGTCATAAGAAAACCAATGTAAATGTACTGCTAGGCAGGAGGGCTGAGAGATAAGCTCCCCTCTCCATTTTTCTTTCTTTCTGGGTCAGAAGGGGTGTTTAAGTGTTCAAATTAAACTACGTTATTAATGTTCACATATAAGCAGTATGTTCCCATTTGAGCCAGGCTTGATATGGTAAGCAAAACTGTTTTGGATGCTAAGGTTATTCAATTCAATTTTATTTATATAGCGCCAAATCACAACACAGGCCGTCTCAAGGCACTTTACAGAAAAGAGTGGGTTTAGACCACACTCTTAGTTTATAGAACCCAGCAGAGACCCCTAAGAGCAAGCACTGCGGCGACATAGGCAAGGAAAAACTTCCCTTTAACGGGCAGAAACCTCGGGCAGAGCCATAGCTCAGAGGACGGCCATCCGCCTCGACTGGCTGGGTTGAGTAGCTACATTCAAAACAAACATACAAATAAAACATTCAAAGCCAAACAGTCCAGTACCAAGCCTGGCCAGGCTGCACATGCAAGCAAAGGCCTGGCAGGGGCAGCATTTCTAACTAAAGGCCTTATCAAAGAGAAAAGATTTCAACTTGCTCTTGAATAAAGAGAGTGCCTGCCTCCCGAACTGAACTGGGAAGACTGTTCCACAGGAAGGGAGCTTGATAGCTGAAAGCTCTACCTGCCAATCTACTTCTAGATACATACGTGGACAAAATTGTTGGTACCCCTCTGTTAATGAAAGAAAAACCCACAATGGACACAGAAATAACTTGAATCTGACAAAAGTGGTAATAAATAAAAATTCTATGAAAATTAACCAATGAAAATAAGACAATGCTTTTGAATTGTGGTTCAACAGAATCATTTTAAAAAACAAACTCATGAAACAGGCCTGCACAAAAATGATGGTACCCTTAACTTAATATTTTGTTGCACAACCTTTTGAGGCAATCACTGCAATCAAACGATTTCTGTAACTGTCAATGAGACTTCTGCACCTCTCAGCAGGTATTTTGGCCCACTCCTCATGAGCAAACTGCTCCAGTTGTCTCAGGTTTGAAGGGTGCCTTCTCCAGATGGCATGTTTCAGCTCCTTCCACAGATATCTAATAGGATTTAGATAAGGGCTCATAGAAGGCCACTTTAGAATAGTCCAATGTTTCGCTCTTAGCCATTCTTGGGTGTTTTTAGCTGTGTGTTTTGGGTCATTATCCTGTTGCAAGACCCATGACCTGGGACTGAGACCAAGCTGTCTGACACTGGGCAGCACATTTCTCTCTAGAATACCTTGATAGTCTTGAGATTTCATTGTACCCTGCACAGATTCAAGACGTCCTGTGCCAGATGCAGCAAAGCAGCACCAGAACATAACAGAACCTCCTCCATGTTTCACAGTAGGGACAGTGTTCTTTTCTTGGTATGCTTCATTTTTGTGTCTGTGAACATAGAGCTGATGTACCTTGCCAAAAAGTTCCAGTTTTGTCTCGTCTGTCCATAGGACATTCTCCCAGAAGCTTTGTGGCTTGTCAACATGTAGTTTGGCAAATTCCAGTCTGGCGTTTTTATCATTTGTTTTCAACAGTGGTGTCCTCCTTGGTCGTCTCCCATGAAGTCCACTTTGGCTCAAACAACGACGGATGGTGCGATCTGACACTGATGTACCTTGACCTTGGAGTTCACCATGAATGTGGTTAGAGGTTGTTCTGGCCTCTTTTGTTACCATTCGTATTATCCGTCTCCTCTTGCAGCCACGTCCAGGGAGGTTGGCTACAATCCCGTGGATCTTAAATTTCTGAATAATATGTGCAACTGTAGTCACAGGAACATCAAACTGCTTGGAGATGGTTTTATAGCCTTTACTTTTAACATGCTTGTCTATAATTTTCTTTCTAATCTCCTGAGACAACTCTCTCCTTTGCTTCCTCTGGTCCATGTTTAGTGTGGTACACACCATGTCAACAAACAGCACAGTGACTACTTGTCACCCTTTAAATAGACCGACTGACTGATTACAAGTTTGTAGACACCTGTGATGTTAATTAGAGGACACATCTTGGTTGAACATGTCCCTATGGTCACATTATTTTCAATCTTTTCTAGGGGTACCATCATTTTTGTCCAGGCCTGTTTCATGAGTGTTTTTTTAAAATAATTCTGTTGAACCACAATTCAAAAGCACTGTCTGATCTTCATTGGTTAATTTTCATAGAATTTTTATTTATTACCACTTTTGTCAGATTCAAGTTATTTCTGTGACCATTGTGGGTTTTTCTTTCATTAACCTCTTGCACTCCGTTGTACCGCGGGCAGACAAGTCTCTGCGTCCCAGAGCGCACGAGGGCGCACATGATGGAGATGCGTCCAAGCGCGCACTGAAAATAAAAGCTGCAGACACAGCCGCGAACAGATTAGTTCATCTGATTGACCTCTCATTCGACTAATAAGAGCCTTGAATTGGGTTTCTGAAACCTTGAAGAACCAATGACTGAAAACCTAGCAAGAAGGACCCGCCTACCAACGCAGACTGCTACAGCAGCCACAAGTAGTGTTTTGTTTTTTTTTTTGTTTTTTTTAATTCCAGCAGAGTGTTTACGATTCTCTTATGGTCATCATAGACCGACGGAGGCCGACGACGAAGGTTGTAAATCATTCGCCAAAACCGCAATCATGGAATTATGTTTTGACCGGGTCGCGAGACCAGAACCACGAGCGGACCAGCGTTGCATTCGTCTGACAATGAGGAAGAGAAGTTCGCCAGGACACTGCTGTGAAGAGGTAAGGTGTTATAAGCTAAATTATTCTTTACCCCTGAAAATTGTAATCAAAAATGACTTTTGACCGATCGGTAAATTACAACTGTGCAGCGCACGATGTCCGAAGTGCGTGCGCCGCGGTACACGGGTCGTTCACTGAGTCCGGACCGTGAACGCACCCCCCCCCGCTACTATTCTGTAGCGAGGGGGGGGGGAGCCGCGGTGACTGCACCGCGGTCGCCACATTGCCACATGAGTGTAATCCGTCATGTAGCGATGGCCAATCTCCGTCCTCTGTAGCGAGGGGGGGGGACAACCCCCCCCCACACACACACAGTAGTGAGGGGGGGAAGCTGCGGTGACTGTGCCTCTGTGGCCACATCGCCACATGAGTGTAATCCGTTATGTAGCGATGGCCGATCTCCGTCCTCTGTAGCGAGGGGGGGAGGACAACCTCCCCCCCCCCCACACACACACACACAGAGCCCTGAATGTCGCCTTTCATTAGAGGCCAAGATGAAGCTTCTATATTGAATCATTCAAAAGTTACAGACGTTTTTCCAAACTGTGCCATTTGGCACAATTTGGCACAGTTCCAAAACGCCTGGGAAATACCTGAGGAAAAAGCTGTGTAATATATTCATGTTTTTGTGGTATTGTTACAAAATTTGGACCTCAGCTGGATAACACTTGGTTCTACATTTCTGTTGCATTTTCCAGCCCGGATCTGAAGCTGTGTGTTATTTGCAAGCATTTGTATCCAAAAAAACACCCAGGCCAAATTTATTTTCTTCAAGTTCAGTATGTTTAGATGACTGTAACTCAGTGGCCGGAGCACTTAGAGAGATTATGACTGTTTTGCCAAAAAATTCAAAGTGTTTTCTTTTAAATGAGACCAACCCCATGAAGGTGCTGCAAAGGGTTGAAGAACAGCTTTGGATTTAATTTGGGCACGTTATTTTTTGGCGTTTTTAGGAAAACTGACCAGAGTGCAAGGGGTTAACAGAGGGGTACCAACAATTTTGTCCACGTCTGTACCCTGGGGACCACTAGTAGTTTGGATTTTTGGGAGAGCAGAATTCTGGTTGGATGATAGGGAACTAAGAGTTCTTGCAGGTAAGAAGGAGCCACACCATTAAGAGCTTTATAGGTTAAGGGCAATATCATGAATTCAATTCTATATTTTATTGGGAGCCAGTGTAAAAAAGCTAAAACTGGAGTAATGTGATCTCTTCTCCCTGTTCTCATACGGATATGTGCAGCTGCATTCTGAATGAGCTGGAGAAACTTTATAGACTTAATTGGACAACCTGATAAAAGTGAGTTGCAACAGTCAAGTCTAGAGGTGATAAAGGCATGAACAAGTTTCTCTGTATCTTTATGAGACAGGATGGACCTAATTTTAGAAATATTATGCAGATGGAAGAAGGCAGTCTTAATGGTTTGCTGTATATGAGAGTTGAAAGACACATCTTGGCCAAAGACAACTCCAAGATTCCTAACGGAAGATGTAGAAGCCAGTGCAATGCCATCTAGTGTTGTTATCGTGCTAAAAAGAGTACTTCTAGCATGTTTGGGGCCAAGAACGATGACTTTAGTTTTATCTGTATTCAGTAATAGAAAGTTGTAATTCATCCAGGTTTTGATATCCCTAAGACACTCCTGGAGTAAACCCAACTGGCTGGGATCATCTGGACTGATGGATAAATACAACTGAGTGTCATCAGCATAACAATGAAAATGAATAGAATGCTTCCTCATAATGTCTTCCAAAGGCAGCATGTATAATGTAAACAATACTGGTCCAAGTACTGATCCCTGCGGAACTCCATAGCTAACCGTGGTGAGTATAGGACTTGTTATGGACATGAACAAACTGGGAACAATCTGATAGATAAGACTGGAACCATCTTAGCGTTGTTCCATTCACGCCAATTTGCTGTTCAAGTCTCTCTAGCAAAATATGGTGGTCAATGGTATCAAAGGCAGCGCTGAGGTCCACTAAAACAAGGACGGAGACAAGTCCTTTGTCAAATGCCATAAGGATGTCATCAGTAACTTTCACCAAGGCTGTCTCTGTGCTGTGAGGTTTCCTAAAACCCGAATGAAATTTCTCAAATATAGAATGTTTTCTAAAAAGGTGCATAGTTGATTGGCAACTACTTTTTCAAGGATCTTGGAAAAGTAGGGGAGGTTAGATATTGGTCTATAACACAGGGTTACAAAAACATTTTTTTTGTAAGTTGTCTGTTTTTTTTCAACTGATTCAAGACAATTTTGCACCGCTGAATCCGAAAATGACATCCGTTTCTCTCGATCAGGTGCCAAGTAAAAACCTGTACTCACTTAGTACTTGGTACTGTGCATGTACTTACCTTTATATAAATACAAGTACATTAAATTGAATGTTACATCATCATTGTTCAAAATTCAGAGAATTTCAAGACATAAAAAAGAATGTTGCATCAAATAAAGCAAAAATACCCGTACATGTAAACAAAAACGTATAAAACAACATGTGGCCATAATTCAAAAAGTTGACCTGATTGAGCAAAACCAATGTGAGTTTTGGATTCAGCACAACAAAATTATCCTAAATCAGCTAAAAAAAAAACAAACAAAAAAAAAAAAAAACTTAGACAATAAATTTGGTGTTGACCAGTGTAATTGGCCAAAATCCCAGAATCAAGCGAAGGTTTTTTTTAAGTAGAGGTTTAATTACTGCCACTTTAAATGACTGTGGTACATGTCCTGTCAATAGGGACATATTAATTATGTTCAAAAGAGATGGACTAATCAGAGATAGCGATTCGTCTAGCGGAGATTGGATCTAAAAGACAGGTAGTTGGTTTAGAGGCTGACACTATTAGGGCTAGATCAGAATGATTAATACAAGAAAATTTAGAAAAGTGGAGCTCTGAGCCTGTGGGCACAGCAGTGTTAGGTAGAAGCTTAGTATTTTTAGGGGGGGTATTTTTTGGAATATTATTCCTAATACTGACAATTTTATCATTAAAAAAATTCTAAAAAAGTCGTCAGTACTAAGAGTTGGAGGGATGGAGGGATCTATGGCATTTTGGCTCTTGGTTAGCTGAGCCACAGTGTTAAAGAGAAATCTGTGGCTGAATGGATGAATAGTACTGTTGCCTAGCACTACGAAGAGATTTCTTGTAGGTGGTAAGGCTGGCATTCCAGGCTGAACAAGATTCTTCTGTCTTATTTGCACGCCAAAGCCTTTCACAGGATCTAACTTTCTGTTTTAACTTACGAGTGTGGGAGTTGTACCATGGAGCTAGTCTTCTATTTTTAATAGTTTTCTTTTTAAGAGGGGCTATGGAGTCAAGTGTTGACTGCAGTTAGGCTGCAGTACTACCAACTAAAAGGTCTAATTCTAATGGATTCAAGTAATCAGTGCTGTCTGCTATACTGAGACATGGTAATACAGGAAGTGCTGAAGGGATTAATTCTTTAAAGCTAGCCACGGCATTATCAGATAAGTATCTGGTAACTACATTTCTGTTTGATGCTGTGAAATTGGATAGCACAAATTTGAACATTATCAAATAGTGGTCAGTCAGTGTAGGATTTTGAGGGATGACAAGCAGCTCATCAATTTCTACACCATAGGCCAAGACCAGGTCAAGAGTGTGATTATGATGATCAGTTGGTTTACTAACACACTGAGAAAAACCAGTTGCATTAAGAGAGAGGGAAATGCTATACTTTGACTCTCAGTATCAACATCTACAGGTACATCTCAAAAAATTAGAATATCATGAAAAAGTTCAATATTGTTGTCACTCATTTCAGAAAGTGAAACCCATATATTATATAGATTCATTACACAGAGAGTGATATATTTCAAGTGTTTATTTATTTTAATTTTGATGAATATGGCTTACACCCCATGAAAACCCCAAATTCAGTTTGTCAGAAAATTAGAATATTACATAAAATTAATTTCAAAAATAGTTTTTAATACAAATGTGGACCGACTGAAAAGTATGTCCATGTACATGGTCGGGGCACATTTTGGATGAATTACTGTATCAGTGTGGTGTGGCATGGAGGTGATCAGCCTGTGGCACTGCTGAGGTGTTATGAAGGCCGAGGTTGCTTTGATAGTGACCTTCAGCTCGTCTGCATTGTTGGGTCTGGTGTCTCATCTTCCTCTTGACAATACTCCATAGATTCTCTATGGGGTTTAGGTCAGGAGAGTTTACTGATCAATCAAACACAGTGATGCCATGGTCATTAAACCAGGTTTTGATACCTTTGGCAGTGTGTGTGTGTGTGTGGGGGGGGGGGGGGGGTGCCAAGTCCTGCTGGAAAATGAAATCAGCTTCTCCATAAAGCTTGTCAGCAGAGAGAAGCATGAAGTGTTCTTAAATTTCCTGGTAGACGACTGTGCTGACTTTGGTCTTGATAAAACACAGTGGACCATCACCAGCAGATGACCTCTGTTCAGATAAAAGTAAATTTTGCATTTCATTTGGAAATCAAAGTCCCAGAGTCTGGAGAAAGAACGGAGAGGCACATAATCTAAGTTGCTTGAGGGCTAGTGTGAAGTTTCCACAGTCAGTGATGATTTGAGGAACCATGTCATCTGTTGGTGTTGGTCCACTGTGTTTTATCAAGACCAAAGTCAGCACAGTCATCTAACAGAAAATTTTAGAGCACTTCAAGCTTCCCTCTGCTGACAAGCTTTATGGAGAAGCGGATTTCATTTTCCAGCAGGACTTGGCACCCCCTCTACTTCCGGCGCCACACGAGTAGGCTGCCTTTTTGCAACAGCGGATCAATTTCTTCCTATTTCTATTTACTATCTGGCTCTCTTGCTAATCTTTCTGTTTCGGTGACACCTTGATCCATCACAGACACGTAGATCGCCCAAATGTCTCCTGAGCCAGCGGACGGATCCACTGTTTCTTGTAGGAGGCAGTACAATAGGGACCAGCTGTTAGCACTTAACCGGCCCACGATGCTAATGCAAAAACTCGACATACCAGGAGAAATGAGACGAAAACGATGTGGGTGTCGTGCTGGAATAAGACGGCGGGCGAGGAATATTAAGGTACAGACCCATCCTCCCATCTGTGATTATGGGGAATGTACGATCGCTACTCAGGAAAAACAGATGAGCTAGCGGCTATCTCCCGCTATGATAGCATATACAGGGAGAGTAGTCTAATGCTATTCACGGACATGTGGCTAACAGAACTAGCAACAGATGCTAACATTGAACTGGAGGGTTTCCACGCAATACGGGCAGACCGAACACCAGACAGTGGGAAAGCAAGCGCCAGTGGAGTGATGATGTATGTCAATAACAACTGGTGCAGACCGGGACATATCACGGTTAAACAACAACACTGCAACAAAGACATGGAGTTGCTAGTTGTTAGCATGCAGCCTACATATCTCCCAAGGGAATACTCGCACGTGATCTGCATCGTTATTTATGCAAATCCGACGGCGAACGCTGGGACAGCGCGTGACATCATCCACTCAGTAACTGGCAGGCTGCAGACAGAACACCCAAATGCTCTCCTCCTCATCTCAGGCGATTTCAACCACATTTCACTGTCTCCCATTCTACCCACGTTCACCCAGTATGTCACATGCCACACTAGAGACAATAAAACACTGGGCTTAGTCTACGCAAACGCTAAGGAGGCGTACACCTCATCACCACTCCCCCCCCCCCACTCGGGAGATCAGATCACAACTTGGTTCATCTCCTGCCGGTGTACAAACCCCTAGTGCACAGACAACCTCCGGTCACGCGCACAGTGAAGTTATGGTGTGAGGAGGCAATGGACGCTCTAAAGGACTGTTTTGAAACCACTGCCTGGGAGCAGCTCTGCGATCCACATGGTGAGGACATCGATGGCCTCACTCACACCATCACGGACTACATCAGCTTCTGTGTGGACAACACTGTACCCACCAAGACCATACAGTGTTGTTCGAACAACAAACCCTGGATCAACCCTGAGATAAAAACACTTCTGAGAGAGAAGACCTGAGTCCTGACCTGACCTGAGTCTCCTACTGAGGAGACTCCGGTCTTTTGGTGTACAAGGGGAGCTGCTGAAGACATTCTACGACACAGTGATGGCATCAGCCATCACTTTTGGAGTGGTCTGCTGGGGCAGTGGCATTACAGCAGCCGATAGGAAGAGACTGAACAAACTGATCAAGAAAGCTAGCTCTGTCCTGGGGCAGTGACTTGACCCAGTGGAGGAGATAGGAGAGAGAAGGATGGTGGCTAAGCTGTCATCTCTGCTGGAGTCCGAGTCCCACCCTATGCAGGACATACTGAACACACTGAGGAGCTCATTTAGCAGCAGACTACATCATCCTAGGTGTGCAACCGAGAGGTTTCACAGGTCCTTCCTACCTACAGCTGTCAGACTGTATAACCTAAGCAGGGCTGCTCGCAGAGATAGCAAAAAAACGTGACGACCTAATAGTATTGAATGCAAAAGACGCAACAGACTTACACAATGGTCCCGTCCAGTATACAACTAGGACAATATCGGTCGCTACGGAGGGTGACAATATTTATGGGTACATATTCATACTATGTAGGATAACTAAGTAGACGGTTATGCTGTTTATTTCATTTAGCTACAATGCGGCGCACTGTGTGTTTATATATTTATATGTACATATGTATATTCGCTGCTCTTGTTTTTTCTTGTCTTCTTGATTGTTGCTCTGAGTGTTGCTATCCCTGTGCTGTTGCAATCCTGGAATTTCCCCATTGTGGGACTAATAAAGGCTTATCTTATCTTATCTTAAACACTCCCAAAGGTATCAAAACCTGGTTTAATGACCATGGCATCACTGTGTTTGATTGGCCAGCAAACTCTCCTGACCTAAACCCCATAGAGAATCTATGGAGTATTGTCAAGAGGAAGATGAGAGACACCAGACCCAACAATGCAGACGAGCTGAAGGTCACTATCAAAGCAACCTCGGCCTTCATAACACCTCAGCAGTGCCACAAGCTGATCACCTCCATGCCACGCCACATTGATACAGTGATTAATCCAAAAGGAGCCCCGACCAAGTATTGAGTGTGTACATGGACATACTTTTCAGTCGGTCCACATTTGTATTAAAAACTATTTTTTTAAATTAATTTTATGTAATATTCTAATTTTTTGACAACCTGAATTTGGGGTTTTCATGGGCTGTAAGCCATATTCATCAAAAATAAAATAAATAAACACTTGAAATATATCACTCTCTGTGTAATGAATCTATATAATATATGGGTTTCACTTTCTGAAATGAGTGACAACAATATTGAACTTTTTCATGATATTCAAATTTTTTGAGATGTACCTGTATATGAATATTGAAGTCACCAGCTACGATAATCTTGTCTGAACTAAGAACTAAGGTTGTTAAGAACTCCGAGAATTTAGACAAATTCAGCAAAAGAAGCACTGGGAGGGCAATATACTGTGGTAAATAAAATAGGCTTCTCTGACCTCCAGGATGGATGTGCTAAGCTAAAAATTAAGCATTCAAAAGAGTTACAATTTGAGTTTAGCTTAGGCTGAGGGTTCATTGGTAGTGTCGATTCATACATTACCCCAACACCACCACCTCAGCCAGTGTTTCTAGGAATATGGATATTACCATGGCTGTGTGTGTGTGGGGGGGGGGGGGGGCTCATTGATACTAACAAAATCATCGGGTCGTAGCCATGTTTCTGTGAGACAGAGTATATTTATATTGTAATCCGTGATCATATCATTAAGGTTGCTTTATCTGACAGATCTTATATTCAGCAGTCTGCATTTAATTATTTTATTTAACTGTGGTAAATTAGTGGTTTTAATCTTTATCAAGTTATTTTGCATTTGTCTTGGGTTATAATGTTTTGGGTAAAGGGAGACAGACACAATCTCTATGGGGTTATGAAATGAAGACTGATCCAAACAGCAAGAATTATTTGGATTAATAGGATTAATATGAGAAGTAGAAGCAAAGAAGGGCTGGTTGGCAGACCCAGGTACTTTGGGGTGAGTTAACACACCAGCTTTCAATCACTGTACTAAAAAATGCTGAATGGAATAAAACAGATTGTCCCTTAGAACACGTGCACCGAGTCTATTTGGATGGATGCCATCTGGCCTCATAAATGATGGGCGGTTCCAGAACGGGTTGAAATTGTCTATAAAACCAGTGTTAAAAGTAGGACATGTTGACTTCCGGTTATGGCTGCCACGTAGGACGGACGTGTCTCGCTCTGCTCTGCTCCTGGAAAAAAAAAATCGGCAAATAACTCTCTCATTTGGGACAGAACGTATCCCAGCATTTGGGCGAAGATATGTCGGCGAAGCCTAAGGCTGGAAAACCAGGAAAAGGAAAAAGCGAGCCGCCGAAACAGTCCAAATTAACGGACTTTCAGGTCTGTGACGCAGTAAACAAAACTCCATATATGGCGGAGGAGGCTGGCAACGCTGCGATATCTGCGGGGAATGGCGCAGATGCGCTGATGGCTGCCATGAGTTCAATGAGAGCGGACTTTTCCTCTAGATTTGATGGGATTATGACAGCGTTGGAAGGAATAAGAAAGGAATTGGGTGACTGTGTAGAACGAACGGCGCAGATGGAGCTCCGTCTCGCTAGTGCTGAAGATGACGTCACCCGTCTTCAATTAAAGGTGCGCACTTTGGAAAAAAAAAAAAAATCTCTGGAAGATAATATTTTGGATTTGGAATCTCGGTCGAGACAGAATAATTTGAGGCTGGTGGGTCTTCCAGAGGAATCAGAAGGTCGGGACGTATGTTCCTTTCTGGAAAAGTGGATTCCGGAGGTGCTGGGCAGCGAGGAGTTGCAATCAGCAGTGGTTCTGGAAAAAGCACATCGTATTGGCCCACGGAGAGATAAGGGACCGCCGAGGACCTTAATTATGAAGTTTCTTAGCAACAGAGACAGGATGAAGATCTTCAACGCTGCACGAGCTAAAAAAGGAGAGATTAAACACCAGGACCGGCAGGTGCGGTTCTACCCAGATTTGGCCACAGGAATCCAGCAATTGAGGAAGCAGTTTGATCCCGTACGTAAGGAGCTGCGCAACCTTGGGATTCGTCATGGTGTAATCTATCCTGCGAGACTGCTGACCACGTATGAGGGCAGAACCCACATCTTCAAGACCCCAGAGGAGGCGCAGGAGTTCATCAAGAAGATCAAAGAAGAAGAAGAGACTGGTGGGAGCTAAGCATGAACAAAATATAAGGTAGAATAATTAAGCATTTGCACAGGCATCTGACTGACTTGAAGTAAATAGTAAGTTTACAAAATATAGATTGTATTATATATTAAAAAAACAAAACAAAAACAAAACAAACAAAAAAAAAAAACTATGATGTACAAAGTTGTTAAAAATTTTGGAGTTAAGTTGGAAAACTACAGAGGAGAGTTAATGTTACGTCATTAAAAGCAGTAGAGTTAGGGTGATTGGGAGGATGAAGAAGGAGTGGCTTAGGCTGGTCCCCGTGGGTGTGGAACGGTCGATGGCTATATCGGGAGACAGAATTTTTCTTTTGATTTTGGGGGGTTTGCCACAAGTGTGGGAAGGGGAAATTTGTTTGTGTGTAGTTTGTAGGATGAATGTTCAACCACTCATGTTTTTGCTTCTCTGTATGAGCATGTTTACACTGCAAGGTAATCCCAAACTCTCTATTGATCATGGACCAAAGTGTTAATCTTAATTTAACTTCATGGAATTGCAGAGGTCTACAAAATTTAAAAAAACTTAAACAAGTTATGAATAAAATAAAGGACATGGGTTCAAGAATTGTGTTTTTACAAGAAACTCATCTGATAGAGGAGGATGTTAAAAGAATTAGGAGTAGATGGCAGGGAAGTGTATTCACCTCTTCATTTTCATCCCGAGCCAGGGGAGTTATGACTCTCATACATAAATCAGTTCCTTTTCAAGTGAAAAATGTAATTGGAGACAAATTTGGAAGATATGTAATCATTCAAGGTTCTTTGCTATTAGAAAATATAAATCTTGTGAACTTATATGGTCCCAATATAGATGATAAGAAGTTCTTTGCTAATTTATTTCTCATCTTATCACTTACAGGGCAACATATAATAGCAGGGGATTTTAATTGTACATTGAATCCAGGTGTGGATAGATCAACAGGACTGGATTGTACGCACATTGGATGTAGGATGACTATTAATCATTTTATGAAAGAATTGAGATTGTTAGATATATGGAGAGAAATGAAACCACAAGTTAAAGCCTATTCTTGTTATTCCAGTACCTACAAGACATTCTCACGTATTGATTATTTTTTGATTTCCACAGAATTAAGGTCCAAGATTCAAAACTGCTTTTATGATAACATCGTGATCTCTGATCATGCACCCTGTTGTCTAATATATGTAGATAAAAAATTGACAAAGGAATCAGGTAGATGGCAATTTCAGCATAAATGGCTTCAGGATGAGGAATTTGTCAAGTATATAGAAAAACAGATAGACGAGTTCTTTGACATCAATACTACACAAACATCAGCATGTGTAAAGTGGGAGGCTTTCAAAGCTTTTATTAGGGGACATATTATTAGTTATACAGGATCAAAATCTAAGAAGACTCGAGAGGAGAGAGCTAAATTGGAACATAAAATAAAAAGTCTTCAGGAAAAAGTGTATGCAGGAAGTGACCCAAGGTTGGAGAATGAATTACTGATTTTGAGAGCTGAATACGACAAAAAATCAGCGAATAGAGCTGCCTCGAGTCTTCTAAGATTGAAACAATCTTTTTATGAACAAGGTGAAAAATCAGGAAAATTATTAGCATGGCAGATTAAACAATTGGAAATTAAAACACCAATTACCAGTATTATAAGTAACGGACAGGTAGTTATAGATCCTTTAGAAATTAATAGAGCCTTTAGAGATTACTATGAAAAATTATATGATACCAAAAATGAACCTGATTTAACAAAACTAAATGGGTTTTTGAACGAACTATCTATACCGTGTATTCCAAATGAAAACAGGGAGATATTGGAGTCTAAAATTAGTCAAGAAGAAGTTGGGCTAGCCATTGATAATATGAAATCAGGAAAAAGTGCAGGACCAGATGGTCTTCCAGTTGACCTTTATAAAAAATTTAAGAATAAATTAATAAAACCTTTTTTGGAAATGGTTTTAGAAGCATTTCAAAATAATAATTTACCATCATACATAAATAATGCCTTAATTATACTGCTGCCAAAACCAGGTAAGCCCTCTAATAAATGTGAAAATATGAGACCAATAAGCCTATTAAACGCCGACCTTAAGATAATCTGTAAAATTTTAGCAAGACGAATACAAGAAATTTTACCAAATATTATTAATCGAGATCAGAATGGCTTTATAAAGGGTAGACAAGGCTTCCATAATGTAAGAAGACTATTTAATATTATTTATTTTAATAAAGAAGCACCGGATACAGCTCTCCTATCATTGGACGCCGAAAAGGCCTTTGATAGAGTTGAATGGCCCTTTCTTTTTGAAGTCCTACAAAGGTTTGGACTTGGAAATAATTTCATAAAATGGGTTCAAATAATATACAATAATGCTACAGCAGAAATCCTAACAAATAACAATATTTCAAAACCAATAAAAATCAATAGAGGATGTCGACAAGGCTGTCCACT
Source organism: Pholidichthys leucotaenia (assembly GCA_020510985.1). Classification (NCBI taxonomy): domain Eukaryota; kingdom Metazoa; phylum Chordata; class Actinopteri; order Cichliformes; family Pholidichthyidae; genus Pholidichthys; species Pholidichthys leucotaenia. The sequence continues at coordinate 369,720,286 of CM035843.1, read as the reverse complement.
TTCACCTTTACTGTTTACTATGGCAATTGAACCTTTGGCAATAGCGATACGTTTACATTCACAAATATATGGAATTAAAGTTGGACCAACAGAACATAAAATCTCCCTGTACGCCGATGATATAATTTTGTTTATGTCGAATCTAAAAAAATCAATTCCAACCTTGTTGAATTTAATAAAGAATTTTGGGGAAATATCAGGATATAAAATAAATAAAACTAAATCTTCAATATTAATGCTAAATGAGACCCAGAGAAATTACCCAGCCCCTGAGGCAAATCAATTCAATGTTGTAAATCAGTTTAAATATTTAGGAATCCAAATTATGCCTAAGCTAGAATCAGTCGCCAGCGTCAACTATGAAGCCTTAATGTCAGATATCAATGAGTTAACTCAGAGATGGATGTCACTACCAATGTCGATGATCGGGAGAATCAATATACTTAAAAGTAATATTTTACCTAAAATACTTTATTTATTTCAATACATTCCCTTATCACCACCTTTAGATCTATTCTCAAGAATAAAAAAAAAAGTTAGTGGAATTTATATGGAACAACAGGAGGGCTAGATTACGTCTGTCTTTATTATATTTACCATTTGATCGTGGAGGTCTGAAATGTCCAAATTTTATGTTGTATTATTGGTCGGCACAACTGAGGTCTATGACATATTATTTTTCATCAAATGATCTCCCTCACTGGACTGAAATGGAATCATACAATTTACCTTTACCTCTTCCCATATTCATATACTCAGATTCGGCAAAAAAATTACAAAAACAAGTTAAAAATCCATTTGTAAAGCATATGATCAAAATATGGTGTGAAGCTAAAAACTATTTAAAAGAACCACAGTTATTGTCACAATTTAGTCCAATATGGGGTAATCAATATTTTAAACCAGGGAGAGCGGACGCTGTATTTAAAGTATGGAATTTAAAAGGGATACAAAAGATTCAGGATTTATATTTGCCATGTGCAGACAACATAATGTCTTTTGAAGAGCTGAGGATCAAATTTAATCTCAATAGAACACATTTTTTTAAATATCTTCAACTTAGAAACTTTATTCGATCAAATCAAAATAAAGCTCTCACTCGACCTATTTATTCATCCTTGGAAAAAATGATGATGAAAGATAGTAAAAGAAAGGGTATTATTTCAGAGTTTTATAACTCATTGACACTATCTTCAAGTGAAAATTCACTGAAAAGATTAAACTACTGGAAAGAAGATCTGCAAATTGAAATTTCGGAGGAACAATGGGAATTGGCTTGTACAGAAGCTCAAACCAAATCAATAAATGCACGCCTTAAATTGATACATTTCAAATGGTTAATGCGGATGTATGTTACACCGGAGGAGTTAAATAGATATAACAAAAATATACCAGATACATGCACAAAATGCATGGAAAGTAAAGGAACCCTATTTCATTGTTTATGGGAATGTAGATTAATAAGAATGTTTTGGGAAGAGGTGAGGGTAACAATTGAAAAAATAATCTCAAAACAAATCATACTGAATCCTAAACTGTTTTTGTTGGGTCTGTACCCAGAAAAGCATAATTTTAATAAAAGTGAAAGAACATTCATAGACCTCAGTTTGCTTAATGCCAAAAAATGTATTGCACTATTATGGAAAAAGACTCATAGACCAGATGTGACTCAGTGGTTAAGACAGATGTTAACAAACCTTCCATTAGAAAGAATAACATATATACTGAAATCAAAGGAAATTGTGTTTGAGAATATATGGAGACCTTTTATTGATTATGTAAAAAATTTAAACATAACTCTTGAAGAAGAAGGTGAATGATGTGTGTGGACCTTGTAAATTCCAAACTGGTGAACATAATATGTATACTTATGTATTGGATTGTCTAGACTAAACAGAGGAGCATTGTTGAAGACTTGATTTTGTTGGTGGTTGTTGGTGTTTTTAGTGCATTTTTTTTTTTTTGTAGTACTTTAGTGTTAGTGTTTGATTGTATCATGTTTGTTAAAAAAAAAAAAAAAGGTTCAATAAAGATATTGTGGAAAAAAAAAAAAAAAAAGTAGGACATGTTGAACACAACCAGGTATTAAGGCTAAGAATTCTGCTAAAATAGCTGCAACCTCTTCTAAAAGGAGCATTTGGCCCAGAAATAAACACACATCTGCCACAGTTCTTAACAGTGGACAGAAGGATCCTGAAGTCTCTCTTTAAGATCTCACATGCTTCATCTGGGATGTTGTTGCACATCCAACATGCACAATAACGGTTTTAGCGTGGGGGTATTCATTTAATAGGTCAGGGGTACAAGCCTCAATGTCTGACACTTTAGCCCAGTAAAAAACTGTGTAACACAGTACCTGCTTCCGCCGTTCCTCATTATTGAATCACCGATTACCAGCGTCGTCTGGGGGGACTTTGTCAGTGGCTTCTGAAATGGTAGATAATTTTGCTGTTGTTGTTGCTGCAGTGGTGAGGTGCCGGTGCGGGGGTGATGCGGGGGGGTTGCGCTCTCTTTTTTTTTTGGAGCTGGTGTAAAGTTTGGCACACCTAAGGTAGTTTTGATCCGGGGCTTGCAGGTTTGGGCCGCTGCTGAAGGAGGAGGGGCGGCCATGGAAGGAAGATCAACGTCCAGATGGGGGAAATCTTCCAGGGAAAGGATGTCGAATCTGTTTTCCAGCAAAAAGGGAGGGGAGGAGGTGCGGTCATGTCTTTCAATCCCCGACGTTTGTTATTGGGCCCAACCATGGTCCAGGGCACACATGGAGGCTGTGAAGAACCACCCAGGGCTTTGGGTTTAGCTCCGAGCTGAAGCCAGTGTTTGGTACTGGAGTCTTGGACAGCTGAGGTGACCGGAACAGGGGTGGAGGTGGATGGCGATATGCTAATTTCACCCAGGTAAATAGCCGTCTCTGCTAGCTGCGAGTCCGTCGCTGGCGCCGATGTCCGTCCAAAAATGATAGTATCCAGATGATTTTCAGCCTCCTGAATCTCAGAGGTTAGAGAGTCTCAATTCCAACTCAGAAACCTTCTTCGAGAGGGAAACACAGCTGACACAGGTTGGGGATGGAGCCATGGCTTTCCAGGCCAGGGGTGGCTAGGGAACTAGCTGAAACAAATAGATTAGCCTAACCCGGTGATCAGCCCTGATCGGGGTCTGATTCACCTGTGAGCCAGTACGGGCTGTTGTATTTACTGAGCTAACACCAAGTAAAAAGTTAATATCAGTAAAAGAGTTAAAAAGAAAAATTTAAAACGGAGCTAATACAACAAACAAAAACAGACAAGATAACCAGTACATGTAGAAGTGACCGAGTTTTTACAAAAAGACGCCGACACATGACGCCGACACATTATTGAGCCGGATTTGATTTTGGGAGTAGTTTGGATCGATGTTTTTTACAGTTCTGAAAGTTTGAATATGATGTTGAAGGCGAAAGTGTTAGCTAAGTATATTGTGTTTTTTTTCCTCCTTCTCCCCCCCCCCCCCTTTTTTTTTTTTTTTTTTTTTTAAATGGGAATGGTCATGTATATTGCAGGTATATTATCTTTCAAGTACAACTTTTGGAGATGTGCTACAGGATAAAGAGGATAATAGTGACATGGGTGCCTGGATCACACCGGAATGAGGGACAAACAGGTGAATGGATACAGTGATTCACTGCCAACATCGGTTAGACTATTTTTACTATGGCTGTAAGTGGTAACAGGTCATCAGGGGTGGGGGTTAGAGTGGTGAGTTGGAATGTTCGGGGCCTTAACCACCCAATCAAACGTATTAAGGTATTCTTACACCTGAGTAACCTAAAAGGTGATATAGTCTACCTTCAGGAAACACACTTATTAAAGCAAGATCAGAACAGAATTAAAAGATCAGGTTTCACACAATTTTTTCATTCCTCTTAACTGCAAGGCTAGTGGCGTGGCGATGCACAGAGCCGTACAATTCAAGGAACTTAATACAATTCAAGATAAAGGAGGGCGCTACATAATCATCCAAGGAACTTTATGTAACACACCTGTAGTATTAGCTAATATTTATGCTCCCAATTGGGATAATAGACAATTCTTTCAGGATTTATTTTCACTCCTTCCGGACTTGGACACATAATTTAATACTTGGGGAAGACTTTAACTGTGTTTTACACCCAACACTTGACCGTTCTAACCCAAGTCATAACATTGGCACCCCACTAAATAATTCTGCTCAGTGTATTTCCTCGTTTCTTCAGACTTACCGGATGATAGATCCATTCAGGTTTAAAAACCCAGCCTCAAAGGAGTTTTTTGGGTTTTTTTCTTTTTTCCCCACACCGCATCAGTCATATTCCCGGATCGATTTTTTTTTGTTTTTTTTTGTTAGACCACAGACTTCTTCCATTTTTAAGTTCAATAAAATATGAAGGCATTGTGATATCAGACCATAGCCCTGTGATTTTAAATCTTTGTTTCCCAAGTGAGGTTCCTCCCAGAACATTTTGGCAATTGAACACAAGGCTTTTGGCAGAGGAGGAATTTGTGCAATTCATCAACACACAAATTGACTTTTTCCTTGAGACTAACAGTACCCCTGATATAAGCTACAGCCTCCTATGGGAATCATTTAAAGCTTTTATAAGGGGACATATAATTTCATATAGTGCAAGCCGTTCTAAAAGGAAATTAAAATGCTGAACAGAGATCAGCAACAAATCGAAGTTAATAGATCAGTGTCAGTCAGCCCTACCATCAGCAGATTTGTGGAAGGAGAGATCGCTACTTCAAGCAGAATATGACCTTTTAATAAATGAAAGGGCCATAGATATGCACATGAGATCACGACAGCAACACTTTGAGCATGGCGAAAGGGCTGGTAAGATGCTCAGTCATCAGTTGAAACAAATGGCAACAGCGAATTACATTTCGGCAATAAGGGACAAAGATGGTAACATCACTACAGATCAACAAAGAATCAACGAACAATTCAGGATGTTCTATAAGGAGCTATACACCGTTGAACAGTATGAAGAATGGCAGCTTGAAGAATTTTTTAGAAAGATCCGAGTTCCCGTCTTAGCGGATGCAGACAGAGACAGCAGAGAGGGTGGCATATAGTTAATAGAAATTGAGCAGGCAGTTAAGAAGATGAAATCGGGTAAAGCCCCAGGACCGGACGGATTGCTGGTTGAACTCTATCGCACTTTTTTGGCAAAACTGTTTCCTTTTCTATACAAAGTTTATGATGAGGCTTTCAAGGAAAAACGCCTTCCTTTAACAATGATGCAGGCCAGTATCTCGGTGCTCCTCAAGAGAGACAAAGGCCCATTGCAATGTGAGTCGTATCGCCCAGTGAGCCTGCTTTGCTGTGATTATAAGATCCTAACAAGAGTGCTGGCTGATAGATTGGAACATGTGATGGACAGAATTATCCATATGGATCAAACTGGGTTCATAAGAGGAAGGCAGCTGTATAGTAATCTTCACCGCTTATATAATGTAATATACTCTACAGGTAGCAGTAAGGTTCCAGAAGCCATCATTGATATGGACACACACAAAGCATTCGATAGAATTGACCATAAATACCTGCTCTCGGCCCTTGAAAGCTTTGGTTTTGGACCTTCATTTTGTTCTTGGGTGGGCATGCTGTATGCTAGCCCACAGGCCACGGTCAGGATGAACAATTATGTGTCTGAATATTTTTCTCTATTTAGAGGGACAGGACAGGGGTGCCCCCTATCCCCCCTCCTTTTTGATGTTGCCATTGAGTCCCTGGCAGTCGCACTGAGGAGTGAAGACACTGTGACGGGACTCAGCAGAGGAGGACACATACATAAACCTGGATTATATGCCAATGCCCTTCTTTTTCTGTCTGACCCCTACAGTTCCATCCCAAGCGCCCTGAAAATCATTCCAGCTTTTGGGTCAATTTCAGGATACAATTAATATGACAAAGAGCTTAATTTTTCCAGTTAACAATAAAGCTACCCAAATAGCATTGGACAGATATCCATTTAAGATAAGTAAAGATAAATTTACTTACTTGGGAGTTTCAGTGACTAGACATTACAGGGATCTATTTAAAAGCAATTTCACACAGCTCTAATTCAGGCCAAGAAAAATATGCAACGATGGTCAACCCTTCCTCTGTCAATGGCAGGATGCATAAATATGGTCAAGATGGTAATAATGCCAAAATTCCTATTTCATTTCCAAACCATTGCAGTATTTATAATGAAGTCATTTTTTAAAGAACTGGATAAAGCCACTTCCTTGTTTATCTGGAACAAGAAAATACCACGTATTAGAAAGGAGTGCTTGGAAAAACAGAAGCAGGAAGGAGGGCTGGCCATGCCAAACTACATGCATTATTACTGGGCAGCTAATATTTCTAAGCTGATTTTCTGGGTGCAGCCCCCTGAAGAAGAACAAATGCCCCTTTGGGCAGGTATGGAATAATACTCTTATAACCCCGTATCATTGAGCCCCCTAATCAGTGCCCCATTACCACTGAGCAAAAAAAATCACTGGACACAATCCTGTAACACAATGAACACTCAGGATATGGAATCAGATGAGAATCCATCTTGGATATAGACAGGGCCTTCCTATAGCTCCTATTTCAGCAAATGCCCTTTTCCCACTGTCCCTTATGGACACAGTTTTACAACTCGGCTAAAAAAGGAGTTGGCTTAGTGAGGGACTTCTTCAGAGAAGGCAAATTTATATCATTTCAGCAACTAAGGACCAAACTCAACATTCCACAATCTCATTTTTTAGATATTTTCAAGTACAGAGCTTTATCAGGAAACACTTTTCTTCATCTCTTCGAACTCCACAGAGCAGCAGGTTAGAGGAATACCTGGGGATAGATCCACTTCGGGGGGAAGGGGGGCAGTATCTGCTATACATGGATTGATACAGGGAACAATAACTCCCTCATTGGACCGTACTAAACAGCAATGGGAGGGGGAGTTAAGCTTTGGTCTCTCGGCATCAGTGTGGAGGAAGGCAATTGAAAGAATGCATATTTCATCTATATGTATCAGGCATGGGCCGCTCCAATTCAAGGTGTTTCATAGGCTCCACCTATCGAATAGTAGACTTGCTAAAATATTCCCAGGTACCAACGAAAACTATCCAAGGTGTAAGTGTGATCCGGCACCCTTACCCATATGTTTTGGAATTGCCCAATGCTGAAAAATTTCTGGGAGGGAGTTTTTGATACCATCACAACAGTCTGGGGAGCACAAACCCCAAAAAATCCTATCGCAGCTTTGTTTGGGGTGGTGCCACAAGATTGCAAAATCTCAGCTACTCATGCCACAGTGGTGGCCTTCACCACACTTCTTGCAAGACAGCTTATTTTGTTGAGATGGAAAAAGGCTTCACCCCCCCCACCCCATACACGTTGGGTACTGAATCTGATAACACATCTTAAGTTGGAACATCTCAGATACATAACTCAAGGATCAGAAAGGAAGTTCAAAGAGCTTTGGCAGCCATTCTTAATGTACTTTGAGAGACTCAGTAAAATGAACAAATGTGAATACCCCCCTCTTTTTTTTTGTTTTTTGTTTGAGCGATGTTGAGACAAGTCCTTAATAAGGATAAGCTAATTATATGTGTTCTGCCCTCAGTAGTGTGTGTTTTACAGAGTTAGAAAAAATAGTTCATAAGTTCATATTAAAATATCATAGTCCTTTTGTAATAATTCATGTTAGAAATAATCATTATGTTAAAAAATAATTTCTGTATAGTTAGTAGCGATTTACTTTTTTACTTTTATATTGAAAGCGCAGCCAGTTGCCGCTAGGATTTATGGGTAGAAGAAACGGACTTTGTGAGGGGAAAAAGAAAAAAAAAAGGCAGAAGGGCTTAGCCTGCCCGCGAATGTCTGAAACGTTCCTCCTGTGTGTTAAACGCCTTTTTACACCTCCGAAAGCAATGGCTGTAAGTTGATTGTTGTTTTGTCAATTTTATAAGCTTCGTTAAATGTGAACTTGAGATCGTTTTTAGAGTGTGAATGTTCCAGTAATTAGTCTTATCCCAGGGCCCCGCTAGCTTGTTTTATGTATTGAGTGTATTGTGTTTCCAGAAATTAGTCTTATCCCAGGGGTCCGCTAGCTTGCTAACTGCATTTGTTTTCGGTTTTATTTTTTAGTTTCACTCGGGCTTTTCAACGAGCTTCGAGCCACAGTTGTAAGGTACTGTAAGCTGTCTAAGGAGATTGAATAAAGTGAGCAGGACGCTCGGTTTCCTGGCTCGTGAAAAACGAGTTTGGCTTGCTGTTGATCTGCGTTAACATACCCCAGTGTATATAACACAGTGATAACAGTAAAGTGAAAAGCCAGGTCAGCAGTTGGTGAAGATAAGGTCCACGACACAGCGAGGGACGACACTCAAGAGAAAAAAAAGCCATGTCAGCAGTTGGTGAAGATAAGATTCACGACACAGCGATGGACGACACTCAAGAGAAGAGGGCAGAAGAAAAGGCGAACTCCGAAGCCAAATCATCATACAACGCTAGCTCCGGCTCCAGACGTTCTAGCTCCAAGTTATCCTCAAAGTCCAATGTAATGGAAGCAGCCATCATGGCGCGAGCCTCTGCTGAAGCTGCGAATGCTAGAGCCTTGTACAGCAAGAAACAATTAGAAATTAAAAAACAACAAGCCGAACGACAAGCAAGACTAGAACAAGCAGAGCAACAAGCAAAGCTAGAACAAGAATAAGCCAAGCAACAAGCAAAGCTAGAACAAGTTAAGCAACAAGCAAAGCTAGAACAAGCAAAGCTAGAACTGCATCTAGAGATGCTGGAGATAGAGAAGGAAACAGCGGCCGCCACAGCAAAAGCAGAAGTTCTAGAAGCTGCTGCAGCTACCGAGCTGGACGAAGGAGAGAGTGTAAGGAGCGCAATTCCACCACAAGTTGTCAGACAGAGAACTATGGAGTATGTACACCACCAAATCCAGCTAAAGTCACAGGCGCGACCAGCTGAAGAAGAAACACCTCAAGCCGAACATGTACAAAGGGCGCAATCATTCACTCTGAGGAGACCCGAACAAACTCTCTCTCCACCAGCATTCAAGAAAACGTACGTGAAAAATGAATCCATCGACATACCGAGAGACTATGTCAGGCCAAACAGCTATCATGCTTCCCACAATGGTGACCCACCTATGGCAGACTTTGCTAGGTTCCTCGCGCGCAGAGAGCTAATCACAACCAGACTCTTTAAGTTTGACGACACCCCCGAAAACTTTAGAGCATGGCAGTCGTCATTCATAAATGCAATTGAAGACGTTGGTCTCACATATAGCCAGGAGTTAGATCTCCTAGTCAAGTGGCTTGGTAAAGAGTCCTCAGAGCACGTTAAAAGAATCAGAGCTGTCTATATCACTAACCCCAAAGCTGTTCTCCAATTGTCATGGGACAGGTTAGAAGAGTGTTATGCTACGCCAGAAGTAGTAGAAAACGTCTTGTTCAAAAAATTAGATAACTTCCTTCGCCTTACAAACAGAGACAATATAAAACTCAGGGAACTTGGAGATTTACTCTTAGAGCTGCGGGTCGCTAAGGATGAAGCTTATCTCCCAGGCCTCGCCTACCTCGACACACCTCGTGGAGTTAAGCCCATAGTTGAAAGGTTGCCTCCAAATTTACAAGATAAATGGCTGCACATGGGCTCAAAATACAAACGAGAATATGATGTAACCTTCCCTCCCTTCTCATATTTTGTAGAGTTTGTCCAAGACGAGGCTAAAGCAAGAAATGACCCAAGTTTTGCCGCATGCAGCAGCCAACCCTTCAGCAAAGGTGAGAGACCACCATTCAAACAAACTAGCTACAGAACGCCTCTAACTGTAAACAAAACAGAGGTCGACGCAACTGCTCCCGCTAGTACTAAAGAGGACGATTTGACATGCTACTGTCCAGTCCATAAGAAAATGCATCCTCTAGCCAAATGTAGAGCCTTTCAGAATAAACCGCTACAAGAGAGGCGAAGCATACTCAAAGAACACAAACGATGTTTTCGCTGCTGCTCTCCCACGCACGCAATAAAGAACTGTGACATAAAACTCAAGTGCGAGGAGTGCCAAAGTGAGAGGCCTTGCTCTGCCATGCATCCTGATTCAAGTCAGCAACCCCAGCCAGGAAACACACCTGAACCAGAGCCTCAGCCCCGAGACAACACACCACCTGAGGTAACGTCACGGTGCACTGAGATCTGCGGCGAAGGTAATCGCCTACGTTCTTGCTCAAAGGTATGTCTAGTTCGAGTTTTCCCTAAAGGCCAACCAGAACGCTCCGTTAAGATGTATGCAATCCTTGACGATCAGAGTAATAAATTGCTGGCCCATCCCGAATTCTTCGAGCTGTTTGGGATCAAGGGCAGCCCTCTGACATACCTCATGAGAACATGTGCTGGTTTAACTGAAATGCTTGGCAGGGAAGAAGCAGGGTTCCAAATCGAGCCAGTAGGCGGAGGCCCACGCTTAGACCTCCCTCCTCTCCTTGAATGCGACGAGATAATGTTCAGTAGGGGTGAAATACCTACGCCCGAAGTCGCTCTTGCTCACGCCCACTTAAAACACCTCGCTCCTCTCATTCCCAAGTACGACCCAGATGCTCAGACGGCAATTTTACTGGGCAGAGACATCCTACGAGTCCACAAGGTAAGGCAACAAAGTCAACGGACCCCACAATGCTCCCTTTGCTCAATGCCTGGACCTAGGCTGGGTAATTGTGGGGGAGGTGTGCCTTAACGCTCACAAGCCAATCGTCAATGTTTATAAGATGCACATGCTCTCCAACGGACGCCCATCCTTCTTCACTCCTTGTCCTAACAGCATCTATACCAAAGAGAAACCATGCTACGGCGGGGAGCACAAGGACGGCCTCTTCAAACGCAGCTCAAAACCCAACGCAGTGGAAGAAAATCTTGGGGACAAAGTTTTTGAGTGCACAGACAACGATAACAAGTGCGCCGCGTCCTTCAAAGATGAGACCTTCATAAAGATAATGGGGGAGGAAGTCCACCAGGATGGAGAAAACAACTGGATCGCTCCTCTGCCATTCAAGTGTCCTCGCTTGCCGCTCCCAAATAACAGGGACCAAGCATTGTCTAGACTCAGCTCACTAAGACGCAACTTGACAAAAAACCCTCAAATGAAAGAACAGTTCTCAGAGTTTATGGACAAGCTGTTCGAGAACAATCACGCAGAGATCGCTCCACCCATCACCGATAACACTGAATGCTGGTACCTGCCCATTTTCAGGGTATATCATCCCCAGAAGCTTGGTCAGATATGGGTCGTTTTTGATTCAAGTGCCGAGCAATTTGGTGCATCACTCAACTCAGTACTGTTAACAGGTCCAGATCTTAATAATACCCTCCTCGGCGTGCTGATTCGGTTTAGGAAGGAGCTCATCGCAGTCACTGCCGATATCCAGCAAATGTTTTATGGGTTCTTAGTCAGACCAGACCATAGAAACTATTTGAGGTTCCTGTGGCACAAAGAAAACGACTTGTCAAAAGAGGTGCAGGAGTACCGCATGCGGGTGCACGTTTTTGGAAACAGCCCGTCGCCAGCGGTAGCTATCTATTGCCTACACAGGGCTATCCAGAAAGGCGAGCCAAAGTTTGGAGCAGACACAAGACACTTTGTTGACAGACACTTTTATGTGGACGACGGGTTGATTTTGCTCCCCACTGAATCTGCAGCCGTAGACTTGCTCAAGCGCACATGTGCATCCTTGGCCGAGTCCAATCTCAAGCTCCACAAAATCGCCTCGAATAGTGTCTCAGTCATGCAAGCCTTCAAGCCAGAAGACCTGGCCACCGGTATCAAAGACTTGAGTCTCGGCGATGACACTCTACCAGCTCAGAGAAGTCTAGGCCTGTGCTGGGACATAAACACTGACTCTTTCACATTCAAGGTTGCCGTCGATGCCAAACCCTACACCCGCCGCGGGGTTCTGTCAACAATTAACAGTATCTTCGACCCCTTGGGACTAGCGTCACCAGTGACAATCAAAGGCAGACTCTTGTTACGTGAACTGTCGAATGGTGTCCAAGGTTGGGATGCTCCTCTTCCTCAGGACAAAATGGACACATGGGAAACATGGAAAATGTCCCTCCAAGATCTTAGCAGCCTCAAGGTGCCACGCTGCTATGTACCAACTTCCCTCTCTAAGTCCACTTACACCGAACTGTGCATCTTCTCCGACGCTTCAAGCTGGGCTATTGCGGCAGTAGCATACTTGAAGACAGTCAGTGCAGAAGGACAATGTGAAGTCGGATTTGTGCTTGGGAAAGCAAACCTTTCACCACAACCAGAGCCCACGATACCTTGCCTTGAACTTTGTGGAGCAGTTCTAGCGGTTGAGATGGCGGAGCTCATTCTGGACGAACTTGATCACAAACCAGATGCTGTCAAATTCTACTGTGATAGCAAGGTGGTTCTTGGGTACATCTGCAACGATTTGAAGTGCTTCTATGTTTATGTGCATAACCGCGTTCATCGTATACGTCAGTCCACATCCCCTGAACAGTGGCACTACGTCACATCAGAGCAAAACCCAGCTGATCTAGCTACCAGGTCAATACCTGCATCACAGCTCATGGACACTATGTGGTTTAAGGGACCAGACTTCCTTTACAGACCACCTGAATCCGGGACAACTGAATCCTTTGAGTTAATCGAGCCTGAAGTAAACTCTGAAATCAGAAAAGTCACTACCTTTTCTACTCACATTCAGAAGAACGGGCTCTCACCAGAATGCTTCCAGCGCTTTTCAAGTTGGAACTCATTAGTACGTGCCATTGTATTCCTAATTCACCAAGCTCGGTCTCACTCATCAAGCAACCTGTCAGATCATTCATGCAAGGGCTGGCGTCAATGTAGCAAGCCACGCACTCCAGAGGACCTGGATGCTGCCAGTAACCTCATCCTGCAGTCTGTTCAAAAAGACGCCTTTCCCAACGAGTATGCTGCTCTCCATGCCAACCAAACCGTCTGCAGTTCAAGTCTCATCGTAGCTCTTGATCCCTATATGAGTGAAAGCCTCATCAAGGTTGGAGGTCGCCTCAAACATGCTTCACTGAGCACAGCATCCAAGAATCCAACCATTCTCTCAAACAAGCATCACATAACTCAACTGCTTGTCCGACACTATCACGCCAAAGTTGTGCATCAAGGAAGGCAGTTCACGGAAAGCGCAATTAGGCAAGCCGGACTGTGGATCGTAGGTTGCAAAAGACTAGTCTCGTCCATTATCCACCATTGTGTAATGTGCAGGAGACTCAGGGGAAAACTAGAGACTCAGAAAATGGCAGATCTCCCACCTGAGAGACTCAAAACATGCCCTCCATTTTCATACGTCGGGTTGGACGTATTCGGTCCATGGTCAGTAGTCACTCGACACACACGAGGTGGAGCTGCACAAGGAAAAAGGTGGGCAATACTCTTTACGTGTATGACCACAAGAGGCGTGCATACTGAAGTCGTCGAGTCTATGGATGCTTGCAGCTGCATAAACGCAATACGTAGATTCTTCGCAATACGAGGCCCAGCAAAGCAAATGCGATCTGACAGAGGCACTAACTTCATTGCAGCGAGTGTGGAGTTAGGCATGGCACAACCAAACAAGAACCCTCCCAACATCGTCAACTATCTTCATGCCAACGGTTGCACATGGGAGTTCAACCCCCCGCATGCCTCTCACATGGGAGGCGTCTGGGAAAGACTGATTGGGGTCACTCGCAGAATACTGGACTCCATGCTTTTGCAAAACAAACACACTCGTTTGACGCATGAAGTGCTTTGTACTTTAATGGCTGAGGTGACGTCTATTATCAACGCAAGGCCCTTAGTCCCCATCTCAACAGACCCTTCCTCACCATTCCTACTTTGTCCCGCAATGATCTTGACCCAAAAGCAGCATGTTCCCCCTCCACCAGGAGACTTTTGTGGAAAAGACCTGCTCAAAAATCAGTGGAAACAAGTGCAAGCACTCGCCAATGAATTCTGGAGCCGCTGGAGAAACGAGTATCTCAACACTCTCCAATCAAGGCGCAAGTGGCATACAACACACCGCAACCTCCAGACAGGTGACATAGTGCTGTTGAAACAGGACCAAGCGCCCAGAAACGAATGGACAATGGCCATCATCACATCCACCTTTCCAAGCAGTGACGGGAAGGTCAGAAAGGTCGAAGTGAGGACATCATCCCAGGGTGCTTCAAAAACCTATCTACGTCCTGTCTCAGACATTGTAGTGCTCTTAGAGAGCGAAATAATAGATAAGAGGAAGTAGTGGCATTAGTAATGCCAGGCGGGGAGTGTTCTGCCCTCAGTAGTGTGTGTTTTACAGAGTTAGAAAAAATAGTTCATAAGTTCATATTAAAATATCATAGTCCTTTTGTAATAATTCATGTTAGAAATAATCATTATGTTAAAAAATAATTTCTGTATAGTTAGTAGCGATTTACTTGTATTTTATATTGAAAGCGCAGCCAGTTGCCGCTAGGATTTATGGGTAGAAGAAACGGACTTTGTGAGGGAGAAAGAAAAAAAAAAGGCTGAAGTGCTTAGCCTGCCCGCGAATGTCTGAAACGTTCCTCCTGTGTGTTAAACGCCTTTTTACACCTCCGAAAGCAATGGCTGTAAGTTGATTGTTGTTTTGTCAATTTTATAAGCTTCGTTAAATGTGAACTTGAGAAGTCCTGATTATAGTGGCATATGCACCCCTCTGCAAAGGAAGACGGTGTCATTATTCTGTCGTTAACCTTTTGACTGTCTTGGTTCATGCACAGGTAGCGCTGTGGAGTGCCTGTGTCACAGTTCTGCGACTGTCATGTGACGTGGCCTTATACCATAATAAATCCCCAGTTGTATGAAGTATTGCACAAGGTGGCAGACACATAACTTACTGCTCTTGCCTTGGAGGACTAATGGCCGCCATGTAAACCCCCTTCCCCCCTCACTTCTGGACACAAAAGAAGAAGAGTTTGTCAACAAATGTTGATCGATCGCAAGACGGAGGAGGCATTTGCTCCCAAATTTGCCAACTATGATTCTAAAAAGAGATTATTTAGCTTATGAAGGCAAATATCTACATTTTGTTATAACAGAGGGTGGGCGAAGCTGGTTGATTTGCACATGCCATCGACCCCCAGCGCCATGTGACTGGACAGAACAATCGCGCCGGTTCGTGGTCGTCACATGAGATAAATTGCGGCGGAATAATCATAATCATTGGCAGTGCGGTGGCGCAGTGGTTAGAACTGCAGCAGCACAGCAACTCACCCTTGGCCATGGGATCCCTGGTTCGATCCCAGCCCCTGACCAACAGTGATCTGTGTGGAGTTTGCATGTTCTCACCGTATCTGCGTGGGTTAACTCCAGGATTTCTCCGGTTTCCTCCCACAGGCCAAAAAACATGCAGGTTAGGTTAAATGGAGACTCTAAATTGGCCCTAGGTGTGAATGTGTGTGTGAATGGTTAAGGGATAGCGCCGTACCGTGGCTGCTTCATCCATCCGGGTGGATGCCCTCAATTTCCCCTCTGGGGATCAATAAAGTATATAAAATCAAATCAAAAAACAGTTTCTGGATGTGGAAGAGAAAGCGAAAATGACCAACAGAAGACAAAATAACGACCAGGATGGACGAAAATGCACAAATCGAGCCGCCTGTCCAGCAGTAAGTCTGACAAATTTCTTTGTTTACATTGTACTGATTTTCTGGTTCATATACTTTAAAGATAACAAAAACCCCAAAACAAAAACAGTGACAAAAACCAAAACCATCCTTTGTGTAAATATGTCCAAAGTCCGCTTTTGACTGAAAGTTCTGTAATTCGATATGGCTGCTGTGGCATTATGTAAATTAGATGTGCAAATTTACTCCTATCTCAAACTTTGGAGCATATTCTACATCTTTCTAATTGTATTGACAGTAAGCCATTATCTCTTACCACTTTCAAGTTATAGCTTTGGAAATCTCTGACATCTGAACTGAATATTTTCTTGAAAAAAAATCTTGACCACTAGGGGCTGACGGCACAGGCAGTCAAATGGTTAATAGGTGTCGGGTCTTGTTTAACTTTTGGCCAATCGAATTCTTAATGGCAACACCAACTCCAGCTTCACATCTTTCATTTTTGTCTCTTCCACTCCAGAAGAAAGTAAAGCCATGATCAACGATGCCATCATAGAGAGGCAGTCGGGTCTCACCAAGAGCAGCTACATCTATTGCGTATCTGTTCAGCTCCTTGGCTACTAAAGTCGTCTGTCGCTCTGTCCATTTTGAGCAATCTCTATCAAGTAGAGTTCTAACATTCCATTCATCAAGTCTCAGACTCTTTCTTCTTGCTTCCAAGCTTACTTTTCGCTGGTTGCCAGAGTGAGAGCTGGCCAGCATGAATCTTGTTAACCCGGACGACGTTCCAGCTGGTATGAGAATTCATTTCCATATCCATAATCATAGCACAAGTTTAAGTAATACTGGCTTTTGCATTACTAGAACCACTCTCTCGGCAAGGTAAAGGTGTAGTCCAACGGGCAAGAACAGGTCGAGACATGCTGGCATCTTTGTCATGCTGCAGTGGCTGGCAGGAAGATCAGTTGGTCCATCTCCACCCTTGAGTGCTGCCATGGGGCACTAAGCCAGGACTGATGCCGAGTTGACAAAACAATCCTGCCGTTTGCCAGAACTACCATTAAGTTGCCTTGTAGAACTGCCAGATTTGTTAGCCGTAACCCTGGCCAAGGAAAGCTGGGAGTGTACTGACACTTGCCCAAGGTATGCACCTAGGCTAGTGAAAGGAAGGAAGGAGGCACCTTACTTCTCCATTCTAGACCAGCTCCAAGCTAAGTCTAACCACTGCCCTTCTCCTCCACCACCATCTTTTTCCTCTGCTCCCTTGTGGCTTTAGAAGAGAGCGGCATTATCGCACCCCAAACCTGCCCAGTTGCTTTGCACCTTGCCGAGAACCTCCTTATGCTCCAACCTACTAGTGCTTGGTTCACCTCTGTCTCTGCTATCCACCTTTGTGCTGTGTGTACCTCTGCCCCTGCATCTCTCACTAGTCGATCCCTTGACTCCAGCACTATATTAGGCATGTCTTCTCCTGCCTATATCCTAGACTAATGAACTTCAGTAAAAACTGCAATGAAGTACTGAAATACCTTGCAATGATGTTAGCAATGTATGTTGGGATGTGAAAGAACTCCAGGGCTAACTTGATCAGCTTGTGTGGTATTTGCCAGGTCAAGCCATACCACATATGGTGGAGTGAAAAAGTGTTTGCCCCCTTCCCGATTTCTCATTTTTTTGTATGTTTGTCACACTTAAATGTTTCAGATCAAATAAATTTAATTATCAGACAAAGATAACACAAGTAAACACAAAATGCAGTTTTTAAATGAAGGTGTTTATTATTAAGGGTAAAAAAAAAAATCCAAACCGACATGGCCCTGTGTGAAAAAGTGATTGCCCCCACCGTTAAAACCTAAATTAACTGTTATCACATCTTTGGAAAGCCGAGTTCGATTTCTCTAGCCACACCCAGGCCTAATTACTGCCACACCTGTTCTCAATCAAGAAATCACTTAAATAGGACCTGTCTGACAAAGTGAGGTAGAACAAAAGATCCTCAAAAGCTAGACATCATGCTGCGATCCAAAGAAATTCAGGAATAAATGAGAAACAAAGTAATTGAGATCCATCAGTCTGGAAAAGGTTACAAAGCCATTTCTAAAGCTTTGGAACTCCAGTGACCCACAGTGACAGCCATTATCCACAAATGACAAAAACATGGAACAGTGGTGAACCTTCCCAGGAGTGGCCGGCCAACCAAAATTACCCTAAGAGCGCAGCGATGACCCACCCAAGAGGTCGCAAAAGACCCCACAACAACATCCAAAGAACTGCAGGCCTCACTTGCCTCAGTTAAGGTCAGTGTTCATGACTCCACCATAAGAAAGAGACTGGGCAAAAATGGCCTGCATGGCAGAGTTCCAAGACGAAAGCCACTGCTGAGCAAAAAAATCCTGAAGGAGAATGTCCAGCCATCTGTTTGTGACCTCAAGCTGAAGCGCACTTGGGTTCTGCAGCAGAACAATGATCCAAAACCCCAGCAAGTCCACTTCTGAATGGCTTAAGGAAAAAAAAAAAAAAAAAAAAAAAAAAAAGGAAGACTCTGGAGTAGCCTAGCCAAAGTCCTGACCTGAATCCGATTGAGATGCTGTGGCATAACCTTAAAAAGACGGTTCATGCTTGAAAACCCTCCAATGTGGTTGTATTACAACAATTCTGCAAAGATGAGTGTGCCAAAATTCCTCCACAGTGCTGTAAAAGACTCATTGCCAGTTATCGCAAATGCTTGATTGCAGTTGTTGCTGCTAACGATGGCCCAACCAGTTATTAGGTTTGGGGGGCAATCACTTTTTCACAGAGGGCCATGTAGGTTTGGATTTTTGTCTCCCTTAATAAACACCTTCATTTAAAAACTGCATTTTGTGTTTACTTGTGTTATCTTTGTCTAATATTTAAATTTGTTTGATGATCTGAAACATTTAAGTGTGTGACAAACATACAAAAAATGAGAAATGAGGAAGGGGGCAAACACTTTCACACCACTGCACAGGTTACCCTTTTCCTATCCTGTATCTGCTCCCAAATCATGGATGAATGCTCAGTGCAAACTGTGTCATGTGGCATGTAGTGTCAAAGTAGTAGTTGTTCCTAAAGAAGTTGGACATCCTTCTGACCAAAACTGTGAAGAAGATTTGTCCTTCAATGTTGAGCAGTGTAATGCTCTTGAATTGGCTGATGGAGGTGGAATTTGGTCCTTGGGTTTGAAGAACCTGATCGCTTGCTGCCACCGATATGGGATAACCTGCTTCTTCCACGCTATCCTAATGAGATTCCATAGGATCCATACTACCGGTTCTTGTACAGCCTATATAGGACCCCTTGGATCCTGATGTTATCCATTTCCATGTTTTTTTGTTCACGAAGCCAGCCCAAGTTGCAATGCGTGTTGGCTGAGTTTTATCTAATCAGCATCAAGTACAGACATGGACAAAATTGTTGGTACCCCTCTGTTAATGAAAGAAAAACCCACAATGGTCACAGAAATAACTTGAATCTGACAAAAGTGGTAATAAATAAAAATTCTATGAAAATTAACCAATGAAAATCAGACAATGCTTTTGAATTGAGGTTCAACAGAATTATTTTAAAAAAACAAACTCATGAAACAGGCCTGCACAAAAATGATGGTACCCTTAATTTAATATTTTGTTGCACAACCTTTTGAGGTAATCACTGCAATCAAACAATTTCTGTAACTGTTAGTAAGACTTCTGCACCTCTCAGCAGGTATTTTGGCCCACTCCTCATGAGCAAACTGCTCCAGTTGTCTCAGGTTTGAAGGGTGCCTTCTCCAGACGGCATATTTCAGCTCCTTCCACAGATGTTCAATAGGATTTAGATCAGGGCTCATAGAAGGCCACTTTAGAATAGTCCAATGTTTCGCTCTTAGCCATTCTTGGGTGTTTTTAGCTGTGTGTTTTGGGTCATTATCCTGTTGCAAGACCCATGACCTGCGACTGAGACCAAGCTGTCTGACACTGGGCAGCACATTTCTCTCTAGAATACCTTGATAGTCTTGAGATTTCATTGTACCCTGCACAGATTCAAGACACCCTGTGCCAGATGCCGCAAAGCAGCACCAGAACATAACAGAACCTCCTCTATGTTTCACAGTAGGGACAGTGTTCTTTTCTTGGTATACTTCATTTTTACGTCTGAACACAGAGCTGATGTGCCTTGCCAAAAAGTTCCAGTTTTGTCTCGTCTATCCATAGGACATTCTCCCAGAGGCTTTGTGGCTTGTCAACATGCAGTTTGGCAAATTCCAGTCTGGCTTTTTTATCATTTGTTTTCAACAGTGATGTCCTCCTTGGTCATCTCCCATGAAGTCCACATTGGCTCAAACAATGACATGGTGCGATCTGACACTGATGTACCTTGACCTTGGAGTTCACCATGAATGTGTTTAGAGGTTGTTCTGGGCTCTTTTGTTACCATTTGTGTTATCCGTCTCCTCCTGCGGCCACGTCCAGGGAGGTTGGCTACAGTCCCGTGGATCTTAAATTTCTGAATAATATGTGCAACTGTAGTCACAGGAACATCAAGCTGCTTGGAAATGGTCTTATAGCCTTTACCTTTAACATGCTTGTCTATAATTTTCTTTCTAATCTCCTGAGACAACTCTCTCCTTTGCTTCCTCTGGTCCATGTTTAGTGTGGTACACACCATGTCAACAAACAGCACAGTGACTACTTGTCACCCTTTAAATAGGCCGACTGACTGATTACAAGTTTGTAGACACCTGTGATGTTAATTAGAGGACACATCTTCAGGTTACTTTATTTGTACCCGTAGGTAGATTTGTTTTGCAGTCTGGTGACATCCATATTTACAAACCACAATTACATTCAACATAAACACAGGCACACATGAAGCTGACTATAAACAGGATAATACTCAAGGCTCCATCAATCAGGATATAAAGAAAAAGAGATGAGAGAAAAACCAGAGATAAGAGAGAAGGGTCATATTAAAAAGTTTAAAGACTAGTCAAAGAGGTTAAAGACTCAAGAGAAATAAACATCAAAGATGCTTTGCTACAAGCAGAAACTGCAAAAGCAAAAAAGAAGAGAAACTGATGTTTCATCTAAACAATCCTGGTGGCTGAGTGGTCAGAACTTCGTTAGAGGATCCCTCCTGCATCAGCAGGTGCCTCAGGGTCATAGGCATTTCGCCCCTGAACCTGTAAGCCTCGCCTGAGTGGGGCAGCAAAGATTAATCTTCACTTGCAGAAGGGTTCCAACCACGGTCTCTTGTGAGCCACAACCACCTTGAACTAGCCTCTGCCACTGAGGCTATGTCCCCAATGGCTTTCCGAAGATGTTTAGGTTCCAGACCTATCTTATGTAAAAAAAAATGATACAAAGATGCAGCTGGAAACCCATGACAACCAACCTCAACGGGGAATAAAGTAGTGTGCCACCCTTTAATCCGAGCCTCATCAACCAGGTCCTGATATTTTTCCTTCTTGAGTTCGTGAGATATATCCAGCCTCTCCTCCCAAGGCACTGTAAGCTCAATTATTACAATGGATTTTGCACTCCGAGAGCAAAGAATCATGTCCGGGCGGAGTGTGGTTGTTACTACTTCTTCTGGGAAGACTAGCTTCTTTTTTAGGTCAACGTGCAACTCCCAAACTGATGCTTTACGCAAAACAGAGGGGCACATTCTGACAGTTGTTTTTTTCTTTGGAGACTTATTTCCTGGCTTTTGAAAGCTAATGACCTGAAATGGTGTTGCCTGATGGTTATTGGCTCTAATCCTTTGAAATTCAACCCACCTTGCCATTTCTGCAGGGACTTTATCATGTCCCCACCGGTAACGCCCTTCTCCCAGTGCTGTAGAGCACCCGGTCAAAATGTGATTCAAAGTACTAGGGGACATACTGCACAGCTTACAAGATGAATCCTCATCTTTGTTCCAAAGTTTTAAATTACTTGGTGTTGGTAAAAGATCAGTCACTGCACAGAGAAGAAAAGCCAACTTGCCCTGGTCCGTGCCCCAGATATCATTCCAGGACAGTGATCGTTCAAGTGCATGGTTCCACTGCATCCACTGCCCTTGAGAGGCAAGCCCTGCGGCTTTCACACAGCAGTCCTCTTCCACTGCCTCTCTGACCCTCTGTACTACAAATCTTCTCCTGCTTTTGGTGTCAGCTTTGCTCCACCTTTTACCATTGTAATTTCCTAGCCCAAGTCATCCCTGGCAAACTACGCCGACGATTTCGTCATGTCTCCAGTATGCTTCAGCTTCCCTGACAGCTTCCTGGGGTCTCCATTTCCTACCACACTTAATGGCTGTGTTGGAATGCCTGACCTTCTTATCATCAGAATAGAGCAGAGAACAGACAGACCCTGCCTTAGTGGCCTTGAAATCCTCCACCACCGATGAGATTGGTAGGCGAAGCTTGGAAGTCTTACTGTAGAGATTAACTGAACTGAAGGATGGGGGAACTCCTAGCCATCTGCGAATAAATTTGCTACAAAGTCTCTCCATTGCTTCTACTCTGGTAACAGCAAAATCATATAGCAGGAATGGCCACTGCAACCTGGGTATGATGCCATACTGAAAGCACCATACCTTAAACCTCCCAAGCAAAGTGGCTTCTGTCAATTGCCTTAAGCCAGCTACACAAACTAGCCATGGTCTGCTTTAAATTCTCCCTATCATTTAAGGTACAATCGTAGTACTTTCCCAGGCATCGTACTCCCTGTTCTTGAATTGATGGAATTACAGTCCCTTCGATGCTGAAAATGCTTTCCATCAGCTTTCCTTTCATAATGCTCAGACTCCTAGACTTTCCTGGATTAAACTGTATTCGTGACCAAGCTGCCATCTTCTCCAATGAGCCTAGGATCCAATGCATTCCTTGCACTGACGGAGTCATTACGGTTATATCATCCATAAAGGCTCTACAAGCTGGATGCCTAGTGCCATCATCTGCTTTTGGGCCTCTGCATTGTATCCCTCCTACCTTCAATAACAAATTCATAGCAGCCACAAACAAAGCCACAGATATTGTGCACCCTGCCATGATGCTTTTTTCCGAGTCTCTGCCATTCGGTGGTAAAATCTCCAACAGTAAACCTCATCCTCAGGAAATTCATATGGGACATCACAAGCTTAATCACCTCTGATGGTACTTGGTAGTATTCCAGTGCTCTACGGATCAGTTGGTGGGGTACACTTGGATAAGCTTTGGCAAGGTCTAGCCAGACAACAGAGAGGGTGGTGTTATTCTTTTTTGCCTCTTTAATGACTTGGCTAATCACTGACGTATGCTCCAAGCAACCAGAGTATCCCAGGACGCCTCCTTTTTGGACACTTGTGTCAATAAACTTATTAGTAAGTAAATATGATATTAACCGCTTAGCAATGATGGACCAGAATATCTTCTCTTCAACATCTAGGAGGGAAATCTCTCTAAACTGGTCAAGTTCAGATGAATTTAATTCTTTAGGAACAAAGCAGCCCTCAGCCAGTGTCCAAAACCAGGGCTCTTGTTTCTTCTTCCAAAGAACTCGTAACAGTTTTGCCAGCCTTCTCAACAAGCGGGGACAGTTTTTATAGATTTTATAAGTTGTACCTGATGGTCCTGGAGCAGAACCTGCCCAGGCTTTCTTCACTACATCCTTTACTTCTTCAAAAGTGAAGTCTGCTATATTGAAAGGGAAGTGTGGCTTAAGTGGCGGCAGTTGGAAAGGGCAATCTCCCAATGGGACGTCTCTATTGGGATCCCCATGTGCCGCTGCCACACTTTCCTCAACTTCTTCTTTTGAACACATCAGCCTTCCACTTTTGGGCTTGCCGAGGAGATTGGCTATAAACCTGAAGGGGTTACTAAAAAAGGCCTTCCTCTGTCGCCGCTTCTCTCTCTACTTTCTCCGGCTTGTTTCTGCCCTGCAAAGTTGGAGCAATTTCTTCCGCAACTCTCCATTTAACTCATTTAGGACCACTCATCTTCATTCCCTTTCCACCACCTTTTTTTAATTGATCTTAGATCCCTCCGCACTTCTGCAATCTGACGCTGCCTTCTGGAGGTCTAAAACCCAATATAAGATTTACAACACAAATAAAAATCCTACAAAAATAAGTAAATATAAAATGGAGTTAATAAATAGGTAACTAAATTATGTGCAATATATTGTTACAACTTGTTCAACTCTTTGACAGCAGCAGGAACAAAGCTGTTTTTGTAGCACTGGGTTTTACTTTTTGGGACAGCAAACCTCCGTCTTGAGGGAAGAAGCTGAAAGTGGCAGTGCAAAGGGTGGGAGTCATTTAAAATGGAGGTAGCAATCCTCTGTACCTGTCTGGTGTACAAGGATGTCAGGCTCAGCTGTGACTCACCAAGCAAACGACTGGACCGTCTAACTACCTGATCCAAGGATTTCCTCGGTTTCAGTTTTATCTGACCAAACCATGACACTAAAGAAAAGGATAAAACAGATTCAATAAAAGCCCGATAAAACATTGTCATTATGGTTCGGTCAATTTGGAAGCGTGCACGTTTCCTTAAACAATGCAAATGTTGCTGACCCTTTTTGCACACCCTTTCACAGTTCTCTTCAAAGTTTAAATTACTATCAATAATCATCCCAAGATATTTATAGGATTGTACACATTCGGTGGTCTGGCCTTTTAGTACGGTGACTTTGTGCCTGGGAGTTTTCCTCCTAAAGTCAATAATCATATCTTTAGTTTTTGTCGTATTCAGCTGCAGGTAGGAATCCCAGGCAGGAATCCTCACACCAGTGAACAAAATCATCAACTACTGGGCCGTGGCCACTCTCACTATCCTGGAGGAGACTGACAATAACTGAATCATCAGCATACTTTATAATGTGTCTGTTGTCATGTCTGCTCTGACACATTTGTATACAGGATGAAGAGTAGTGGTGACAACACACACCCCTGAGGAGAGCCAGTAGAAGAGCACTTTTGGTCAGACAATGTACCATTGACCCTTACTCTCGGTGTCCTGTTGGTTAAGAAATCCAGAATCCAACCCACCAGATTATTGCTCAGATTAAATTGTTGCAGGAGCCTTTCAACTAAAATATGAGGTTGGATTGTATTAAAGGCGGAGGAAAAGTCCACAAATAAAAGCCTGGTGTGTGACCCATTAAAATCCAGATGTTTAAAAAGCATGTTAAACACAGTGACAGTGGCATCCTCCACTCCTTTGTGAGGCCTATATGCAAACTGCAAAGGATCCAATGCATGTTCAGTCTGCTTTAGGACCTTAGATCTGACCAGTTTTTCAAAAATGTTCATTAAAATTGAAGTCAAAGCAACTGGTCTAAAGTCGTTTACCGTTTTAGGACAGCTGGATTTTGGAACGGGAACAACCATGGCATCTTTCCAGATCTTGGTTGAACATGTCCCTATGGTCACATTATTTTCAATCTTTTCTAGGAGTACCATCATTTTTGTCCAGGCCTGTTTCATGAGTTTGTTTTTTAAAATAATTCTGTTGAACCACCATTCAAAAGCATCGTCTGATTTTCATTGGTTAATTTTCATAAAATTTTTTATTTATTACCACTTTTGTCAGATTCAAGTTATTTCTGTGACCATTGTGAGTTTTTCTTTCATTAACAGAGGGGTACCAACAATTTTGTCCACGTCTGTAAATCCTAAACCCCATCCACAAGTTTTCAGGCCACTCTGAAGTACCTACTCCTGACCAGGGCTGTCTTTTGGCCACTAACTAGCCCAGCCCAGCCCCGATTGAAAACCCGACTCTACTCACTTCGGTTCGGTTTGGCTTCGGTTGCGTTTCAACATTACTGCTGGCACACATGCTGTGGGTGGGATTTGTTGAACAGCAGGTGGCGCCACACCCTCGTGACGTGAAACACGCGACCGAATCCTCCACAACAAACAAAATGGCTGATGACGAGGAGAGAAGGAAGGAGGAAGGAGAGAGGAATGACTGACATGAAACTGGTGAAATCTATGGTGCTGACTTGTTGTGCTCTGCCTAATCTGTGTGAGAGTCATGGAGAGACGTTTGACACTACATTGGATGATGCAGTAGATGAACCAGTGGTGGCAGCGGCCCAGAGAGCAGAGGAGCAGGGTGCCGAGATACGAGATGCTGTACTTGTCTAGTAATAGGTAGAAATGTAATTTCGCCCACATTTATGTGCATACATATTTCAAAAATGTTTTTTGTAAATAAAATGTTGTGCATGTTCCATCTACCTGTCCTGTTGTTCATAACGCTTATCTGTTAAGGTACGGGTAATTAGATTAGATTAGATTTGTTTATTTGACAGGGACAGTGCAATAAACAGACAATTAATCAATGACAATCAATCTGATGTGTTGCACAGAGTGTATAGCTATTAGCTAATTTGCAGGAGCCGCAGGACAACAGAAGAAGGTGCAAGGCCATCAGCCTAATGATGAGTCCACACTTCTCACTGTTGTGATAATTGCTCACGCTGAGCGCTCTGACAGCCCCGCTGTGGGGGTCACACACGACGTGTTCCTCCACACTCTCAATTTTTTTTCCCGTATATTCTTCTTTTTGGCGTACAGAAATGGCAATACGCCCGTATTTGCTAAAATTGCATTTTCCCCGTATTAAAATACGGCGAAACCGTATCACTTGACAGGTATGTAATTACATGCAGAAAAACCACACAGGACATCTTCACAAAAATCCAGCTCGACAAGCCACTTTTGCTTAGGTGGAAATGCAAATTGAACTATAAATCATGTGCTGATACATGTCATATTCCCATGTGAAGGTCTCCCACTTTTACTTACAAATTGATTTTTAATTTTTGGGAAAAGGGAATATAAATTTTGCACTTGTTGGTAACAACAGTTGTGTGCAACAAAAAACACAGTTGTGTATCCTTGTCCGATTTGTCTACTGTTATTAGTGCCAAATTTTTGCTAGATTCCTTCTTAATTTATTAAATTTTGACTGGTGATGCAACATTCAACTTACATGTACTTACCTTTATCAGTGTCTACAAGTTCAAGCACACCTGTACAACTGCTTATAACCTAAAAAATGTACCCGTTCAAGAGAAATGGATTCAGCATTTCAAATTTGTTTAAAATAAAATAAAAAAACCTACCAAGACATTACGTTTCATTGTGTTGTTAAAAATTAAATTACCATTAGAAGGCTATACACCTGACCTGATGAACAGCAGCATGTGGAGTGAACAGAGAATGGAATGTGTATGTAATTATTGGCTTTTCTCATACGGTGTCATAACAGATAAACCAGACTTTTGATGCAAACAATACAATTTTATTCCAGAAGCAAAATTTACAAACAAAATAACAGACTGGGCGTGGGGAGACATGGTTAGACACGCCGACTGCTAAATGCGTCCACAAGCCTGCCAAATAGGGTCAGGAAATCTCTGTTGAATGTTGACATCTCTGCGAGCTCTTCCCTTCATAACACAGCGTCCTGCTCCAGGGCTTCACGCGCATCTGCCCGCACATCTGCGGCCACCTGTCGCAAATGCTGCATGTACTCCTGATGGTGTTCTTGCCGCTGGTCATGTTGCCGTTCCAAGAGCCGCATCTCTTCGTCATGCATGTTGGCCATCGCTAATGTAGATGGAAAGACAGAAAGGCATGGTCGTTAAAGCTGGATCACTACAAATATTATGGAATTACACAGGTGAAAGTCTGTGGTGGAATGTCACTATTATATTATGCTTCATTGCTGTATATAAGCTGAACTGTCATGTTGCTGCCCCTCAGTAGAGCAGATTTTGCAACACGCAGGGTGCCGTCTTCGGCTGCAGCCCCCCTGCAAAACTAAAAAGGATTAAGATTAAGAATATGGATGGATGGATGGGTAATGTTTAAACTAGTTGCTTGTAGTGTGGCCGCAGAAATCTGAATGGGTTAATACAGTCAGCTGACGCGAAGCATTTCAATGAAGCATGTTGATTTCAACGGCAGTTCATGCGCTTTAGTTGTTTTTCTAAAACAGGAGTTACAACAGCACTTCAATCACCACACCTAAAAATGGTTGTGGAACACCGATAAGTGAAGACCAAAGAATAACCTTTTTGTACATTTAAAAAGACGTTTTCAATTAATTAATATGCAGCTACAGGAAATTGCATTAATCAATTTGGTACATAACTTGTTAGGCTCCAGCCCCCCCGCAACCTGTAAAGGATTAAGCGGTAGAAGATGGATGGATGGATGGATTTTCAACCCTGGTTTCCGCTGGACCTGTTCCCCCCCCAAAAAAAAAAAAAAAAAATCGTGGTTATTGTGCCTTACCGGCACTTGAACGTGATCCAGATGGAGCTGGTGATGTGGCTGACATCGTAGTCGATTCAGCTGGCGCTCCGCCAGACGCAGAGGCAGGAGAGTCCGCTGTGTGCATGTCCACTGAGGTGGACCCCTGTGATATGAACTGTGATTCTAGAAAGAAAATGCACGCAATTTAAAACTTAACACCAAAGTGCAACATGTACACAACACTCTAAAGTTTTTAACCGGAATACAATAAGCGTAATTCAGCGTTTTGTTCACGCTAATACTTAACACAAAGCAAGCGTGAATCTGCAGTTGGCTGCAAAACAATAGGAAAGCCTCAGTAACAACCATTACCCACAATCTAACAACCTTCCTATTTCTTAAAAACAGTGAGCTTGGCACAGAAAGGATAAAGTGGCAAAAAGATGCGCAATATCAAAACAACACTCACCATCCACGGTTTCCAAGGTCGTGACCGTGACGGTGGCCGTGTCGAGCCCAACGTCTCTCAGCGAACCACTTCCACTCCTTCCGATCCGCTCAACTTCGAGCACTGTGGTCCTTCACTGCTCGGTAATCGCTTTTCAGCTTTTTCAGCTTCTCCCGACACCGTTTGGCAGTACGGATGTGCCCTTGGGAAGCCATCTGCTCGGACACCTGCATTTCGAGTAGATCCGTCCAACTCGCGCTGGATGCGATCGTCGCCTAATATAGAAAGAAAATTGCGCACCTCCTAATATATAATATTAGGAGTATATTATTATACAAGTATATTATACAGTATATTAATATAATATACTGTATTAAAGGGGCGCACTGTGCTCACTGGCTGAACAACTACAAATGGCGGTCGTGGAGTAAATTCAGCAGAAAAAGTCGCTTTCGTGACGTTACGACCTGACCAATCAGCGGCGACCAGTCTCTTAAAGTCATATCACAGCCATACTCAGCCCTACTCAGCTCGGTTAGACCCTGCCCTGGATCAGGTACTAAAAAAGTACCTGCTAACCGGTGGTGAGGCTAATGGAAAATGCTCAAACGCGGGCTGAGTGGTGCGGTGTAGGGCTAAGTGAGGCTAGTGGAAAAGGGCCTTAAAGGTTCCTGAAAACTCCCCCTTACTTGGAGATTCCTGGTAGTGAGAACTCACAAGGAAGTTCCTGCAAAATTAGTTCCTGGTAAATGGAAGCAGGGCTTAAATTAACAAAACAAATGGATTCATACTGCCTCCTTAGTTGTGACTGACTCATTCAGGAAACCTTTACACAGTAAGCTTAGTTACTCATTAATATTAATGAGCAGGACAAAAACTGACTGTTCCAGACAGAACTTTACAGACCGGCAAAAGAATAGCTGTTGTGACGGCCCCAGCCCTTCGGGCTTTTGGTGTCATCTGCTACTCCCTGACCATGCTGTGTGTGTGCTTTCAGGTGCTGAATGGTTATCAGTAATCATGAGTCACACCTGTGCTCTGGCTATAAAAGCTGCCTCATTTCAACGCTGCCTTATTTGACGAGAGAGAGAAAAGGTTTTTCTCCAGACCCGACACCCTTCTATTTGGTTTGTTTTCACATACATATCTACTCATCCAAACACAAGCTTGCATTACTGATATTTATACATTTATTTAAGTTGATTCAGTTTTGTTAAAGGTGAATTTGAATTATTTTACCCACTCGACTAGTCTCACTTCTTTGTTGCAATCCCTCAGCCAGATTATGATACCGTGAAAAAGAATTTTTTTTTTCAACATGAAAGTGACATTCTGCCCAAAAGTTTTTTTCCCCCACTCTTGTTAACATGTGTAACTTTTTTTTTTTAAGGTGTACAAGACATATCAAGAGCAAAACCACTCAAATGTATTATGACTTTATTTTTTTGCTGTGAAATTTCAGTTAAATTCCTCCCCTTGGTAAAAGGCAAGTTTAGACAGAACCTTTCTGGTAACATCAATATAACAGGTCTATAATGTTGAGCTAATCCTTGGGGGAAGAGGGCAGAACTAAAGACTGAAGTTAGCCTCCAGGGCCAGTTAGCATTTTCTTAACTAGCTGCTTTTTTTTTCCCACAATATTTTTTATTGAACCTTTTTTTTTTACAAACATAACACAAACAATCAAACACTAACACTAAAGTAATAAAAAAAATGTACTAAAAACATCGACAACCACTAACAAGAACAGGTCTTCAACAATGCTCCTCTGTTTAGTCTAGGCAATCCATTACATAAGTATACATATTATACCTTCACCAGTTTGGAATTTACAAGGTCCACACACATCATTCACCTTCTTCAAAAGTTATGTTTAAATTCTTTACATAATCAATGAAAGGTCTCCATATATTCTCAAACACAATTTCCTTTGATTTCAGTATATATGTTATTCTTTCTAGTGGAAGGTTTGTTAACATCTGTTTTAACCACTGAGTCACATCTGGTCTATGAGTCTTTTTCCACAATAGTGCAATACATTTTTTGGCGTTAAGCAAACTGAGGTCTATGAATGCTCTTTCACTTTTATTAAAGTTATGCTTTTCTGGATGCAGACCCAACAAAAACAATTTAGGATTCAATATGATTTGTTTTGCCGGTTATGGCTGCCACGTAGGACGGACGTGTCTCGCTCTGCTCTGCTCCTGGAGAAAAAAAAATCGGCAAATAACTCTCTCATTTGGGACAGAACGTATCCCAGCGTTTGGGCGAGGATATGTCGGCGAAGCCTAAGGCTGGAAAACCAGGAAAAGGAAAAAGCGAGCCGCCGAAACAGTCCAAATTAACGGACTTTCAGGTCTGTGACGCAGCAAACAGGGCTCCATATATGGCGGAGGAGGCTGGCAACGCTGCGATTTCTGCGGGGAATGGCGCAGATGCGCTGATGGCTGCCATGAGTTCAATGAGAGCGGACTTTTCCTCTAGATTTGATGGGATTATGACAGCGTTGGAAGGAATAAGAAAGGAATTGGGTGACTGTGTAGAACGAACGGCGCAGATGGAGCTCCGTCTCGCTAGTGCTGAAGATGACGTCACCCGTCTTCAATTAAAGGTGCGCACTTTGGAAAAAAAAATAAATCTCTGGAAGATAATATTTTGGATTTGGAATCTCGGTCGAGACAGAATAATTTGAGGCTGGTGGGTCTTCCAGAGGAATCAGAAGGTCGGGACGTATGTTCCTTTCTGGAAAAGTGGATTCCGGAGGTGATGGGCAGCGAGGAGTTGCAATCAGCAGTGGTTCTGGAAAAAGCACATCGCATTGGCCCACGGAGAGATAAGGGACCGCCGAGGACCTTAATTATGAAGTTTCTTAACAACAGAGACAGGATGAAGATCTTCAACGCTGCACGAGCTAAAAAAGGAGAGATTAAACACCAGGACCAGCAGGTGCGGTTCTACCCAGATTTGGCCACAGGAATCCAGCAATTGAGGAAGCAGTTTGATCCCGTACGTAAGGAGCTGCGCAACCTTGGGATTCGTCATGGTGTAATCTATCCTGCGAGACTGCTGACCACGTATGAGGGCAGAACCCACATCTTCAAGACCCCAGAGGAGGCGCAGGAGTTCATCAAGAAGATCAAAGAAGAAGAAGAGACTGGTGGGAGCTAAGCATGAACAAAATATAAGGTAGAATAATTAAGCATTTGCACAGGCATCTGACTGACTTGAAGTAAATAGTAAGTTTACAAAATATAGATTGTATTATATATTTAAAAAAAAAAACAAAACAAAAACAAAACAAACAAAAAAAAAAAAAACTATGATGTACAAAGTTGTTAAAAATTTTGGAGTTAAGTTGGAAAACTACAGAGGAGAGTTAATGTTACGTCATTAAAAGCAGTAGAGTTAGGGTGATTGGGAGGATGAAGAAGGAGTGGCTTAGGCTGTTCCCCGTGGGTGTGGAACGGTCGATGGCTATATCGGGAGACAGAATTTTTCTTTTGATTTTGGGGGGTTTGCCACAAGTGTGGGAAGGGGAAATTTGTTTGTGTGTAGTTTGTAGGATGAATGTTCAACCACTCATGTTTTTGCTTCTCTGTATGAGCATGTTTACACTGCAAGGTAATCCCAAACTCTCTATTGATCATGGACCAAAGTGTTAATCTTAATTTAACTTCATGGAATTGCAGAGGTCTACAAAATTTAAAAAAAACTTAAACAAGTTATGAATAAAATAAAGGACATGGGTTCAAGAATTGTGTTTTTACAAGAAACTCATCTGATAGAGGAGGATGTTAAAAGAATTAGGAGTAGATGGCAGGGAAGTGTATTCACCTCTTCATTTTCATCCCGAGCCAGGGGAGTTATGACTCTCATACATAAATCAGTTCCTTTTCAAGTGAAAAATGTAATTGGAGACAAATTTGGAAGATATGTAATCATTCAAGGTTCTTTGCTATTAGAAAATATAAATCTTGTGAACTTATATGGTCCCAATATAGATGATCAGAAGTTCTTTGCTAATTTATTTCTCATCTTATCATCACTTACAGGGCAACATATAATAGCAGGGGATTTTAATTGTACATTGAATCCAGGTGTGGATAGATCAACAGGACTGGATTGTACGCACATTGGATGTAGGATGACTATTAATCATTTTATGAAAGAATTGAGATTGTTAGATATATGGAGAGAAATGAAACCACAAGTTAAAGCCTATTCTTGTTATTCCAGTACCTACAAGACATTCTCACGTATTGATTATTTTTTGATTTCCACAGAATTAAGGTCCAAGATTCAAAACTGCTTTTATGATAACATCGTGATCTCTGATCATGCACCCTGTTGTCTAATATATGTAGATAAAAAATTGACAAAGGAATCAGGTAGATGGCAATTTCAGCATAAATGGCTTCAGGATGAGGAATTTGTCAAGTATATAGAAAAACAGATAGACGAGTTCTTTGACATCAATACTACACAAACATCAGCATGTGTAAAGTGGGAGGCTTTCAAAGCTTTTATTAGGGGGCATATTATTAGTTATACAGGATCAAAATCTAAGAAGACTCGAGAGGAGAGAGCTAAATTGGAACATAAAATAAAAAATCTTCAGGAAAAAGTGTATGCAGGAAGTGACCCAAGGTTGGAGAATGAATTACTGATTTTGAGAGCTGAATACGACAAAAAATCAGCGAATAGAGCTGCCTCGAGTCTTCTAAGATTGAAACAATCTTTTTATGAACAAGGTGAAAAATCAGGAAAATTATTAGCATGGCAGATTAAACAATTGGAAATTAAAACACCAATTACCAGTATTATAAGTAACGGACAGGTAGTTATAGATCCTTTAGAAATTAATAGAGCCTTTAGAGATTACTATGAAAAATTATATGATACCAAAAATGAACCTGATTTAACAAAACTAAATGGGTTTTTGAACGAACTATCTATACCGTGTATTCCAAATGAAAACAGGGAGATATTGGAGTCTAAAATTAGTCAAGAAGAAGTTGGGCTAGCCATTGATAATATGAAATCAGGAAAAAGTGCAGGACCAGATGGTCTTCCAGTTGACCTTTATAAAAAATTTAAGAATAAATTAATAAAACCTTTTTTGGAAATGGTTTTAGAAGCATTTCAAAATAATAATTTACCATCATACATAAATAATGCCTTAATTATACTGCTGCCAAAACCAGGTAAGCCCTCTAATAAATGTGAAAATATGAGACCAATAAGCCTATTAAACGCCGACCTTAAGATAATCTGTAAAATTTTAGCAAGACGAATACAAGAAATTTTACCAAATATTATTAATCGAGATCAGAATGGCTTTATAAAGGGTAGACAAGGCTTCCATAATGTAAGAAGACTATTTAATATTATCTATTTTAATAAAGAAGCACCGGATACAGCTCTCCTATCATTGGACGCCGAAAAGGCCTTTGATAGAGTTGAATGGCCCTTTCTTTTTGAAGTCCTACAAAGGTTTGGACTTGGAAATAATTTCATAAAATGGGTTCAAATAATATACAATAATGCTACAGCAGAAATCCTAACAAATAACAATATTTCAAAACCAATAAAAATCAATAGAGGATGTCGACAAGGCTGTCCACTCTCACCTTTACTGTTTACTATGGCAATTGAACCTTTAGCGATAGCGATACGTTTACATTCACAAATATATGGAATTAAAGTTGGACCAACAGAACATAAAATCTCCCTGTACGCCGATGATATAATTTTGTTTATGTCGAATCTAAAAAAATCAATTCCAACCTTGTTGAATTTAATAAAGAATTTTGGGGAAATATCAGGATATAAAATAAATAAAACTAAATCTTCAATATTAATGCTAAATGAGACCCAGAGAAATTACCCAGCCCCTGAGGTAAATCAATTCAATGTTGTAAATCAGTTTAAATATTTAGGAATCCAAATTATGCCTAAGCTAGAATCAGTCGCCAGTGTCAACTATGAAGCCTTAATGTCAGATATCAATGAGTTAACTCAGAGATGGATGTCACTACCAATGTCGATGATCGGGAGAATCAATATACTTAAAAGTAATATTTTACCTAAAATACTTTATTTATTTCAATACATTCCCTTATCACCACCTTTAGATCTATTCTCAAGAATAAAAAAAAAGTTAGTGGAATTTATATGGAACAACAGGAGGGCTAGATTACGTTTGTCTTTATTATATTTACCATTTGATCGTGGAGGTCTGAAATGTCCAAATTTTATGTTGTATTATTGGTCGGCACAACTGAGGTCTATGACATATTATTTTTCATCAAATGATCTCCCTCACTGGACTGAAATGGAATCATACAATTTACCTTTACCTCTTCCCATATTCATATACTCAGATTCGGCAAAAAAATTACAAAAACAAGTTAAAAATCCATTTGTAAAGCATATGATCAAAATATGGTGTGAAGCTAAAAACTATTTAAAAGAACCACAGTTATTGTCACAATTTAGTCCAATATGGGGTAATCAATATTTTAAACCAGGGAGAGCGGACGCTGTATTTAAAGTATGGAATTTAAAAGGGATACAAAAGATTCAGGATTTATATTTGCCATGTGCAGACAACATAATGTCTTTTGAAGAGCTGAGGATCAAATTTAATCTCAATAGAACACATTTTTTTAAATATCTTCAACTTAGAAACTTTATTCGATCAAATCAAAATAAAGCTCTCACTCGACCTATTTATTCATCCTTGGAAAAAATGATGATGAAAGATAGTAAAAGAAAGGGTATTATTTCAGAGTTTTATAACTCATTGACACTATCTTCAAGTGAAAATTCACTGAAAAGATTAAACTACTGGAAAGAAGATCTGCAAATTGAAATTTCAGAGGAACAATGGGAATTGGCTTGTACAGAAGCTCAAACCAAATCAATAAATGCACGCCTTAAATTGATACATTTCAAATGGTTAATGCGGATGTATGTTACACCGGAGGAGTTAAATAGATATAACAAAAATATACCAGATACATGCACAAAATGCATGGAAAGTAAAGGAACCCTATTTCATTGTTTATGGGAATGTAGATTAATAAGAATGTTTTGGGAAGAGGTGAGGGTAACAATTGAAAAAATAATCTCAAAACAAATCATATTGAATCCTAAACTGGTTTTGTTGGGTCTGTACCCAGAAAAGCATAATTTCAATAAAAGTGAAAGAACATTCATAGACCTCAGTTTGCTTAATGCCAAAAAATGTATTGCACTATTATGGAAAAAGACTCATAGACCAGATGTGACTCAGTGGTTAAGACAGATGTTAACAAACCTTCCATTAGAAAGAATAACATATATACTGAAATCAAAGGAAATTGTGTTTGAGAATATATGGAGACCTTTTATTGATTATGTAAAAAATTTAAACATAACTCTTGAAGAAGAAGGTGAATGATGTGTGTGGACCTTGTAAATTCCAAACTGGTGAACATAATATGTATACTTATGTATTGGATTGTCTAGACTAAACAGAGGAGCATTGTTGAAGACTTGATTTTGTTGGTGGTTGTTGGTGTTTTTAGTGCTTTTTTTTTTTTTTGTAGTACTTTAGTGTTAGTGTTTGATTGTTTGTATCATGTTTGTTAAAAAAAAAAAAAAGGTTCAATAAAGATATTGTGGAAAAAAAAAATATGATTTGTTTTGAAATTATTTTTTCAATTGTTACCCTCACCTCTTCCCAAAACATTCTAATTTTTCTACATTCCCATACACAATGAAATAAGGTTCCTTTACTTTCCATACATTTTGTGCACGTATCTGGTATGTTTTTGTTATATCTATTTAATTCCACCGGTGTATGTGTAATGTATCAATTTAAGACGTACATTTATTGATTTGGTTTGAGCTTCTGTACAAGCCAATTCCCATTGTTCCTCTGAAATTTCAGTTTGCAGGTCTTCTTTCCAATAATTCAATCTTTTCTGTGAGTTTTCACTTTAAGATAGTGTCAATGAGTTATAAAATTCTGAAATAATACCCTTTCTCTTACTATCTTTCGTCAAAATTTTTTCCAAGGATGAATAAATAGGTCGAGTGAGAGCATTATTTTGATTTGATCGAATAAAGTTCCTAAGCTGAAGATATTTAAAAAAATGTGTTCTATTAAGATTAAATTTGATCCTCAGCTTTTCAAAAGACATTATGTTATCTGAACATGACAGATATAAATCTTGAATCTTTTGAATCCCTTTTAAATTCCATACTTTAAATACAGCATCCACTCTCCCTGGTTTAAAATATTGATTACCCCATATTGGGCTAAATTGTGACAATAAGTGTGGTTCTTTTAAATATTTTTTGGTTTCACACCATATTTTGTTCATATGCTTTACAGATGGATTTTTAACTTGTTTCTGTAATTTTTTTGCCGAGTCTGAGTATATGAATATGGGAAGAGGTAAAGGTAAATTGTATGATTCCATTTCAGTCCAGTGAGGGAGATCATTTGATGAAAAATAATATGTCATAGACCTCAGTTGTGCTGACCAGTAATACAACATAAAGTTTGGACATTTCAGACCTCCACGATCAAATGGTAAATATAATAAGGACAGACGTAATCTAGCCTTCCTATTGTTCCATATAAATTCCACTAACTTTTTTTAATTCTTGAGAATAGATCTGAAGGTGGTGGTAAAGGAATGTATTGAAATAAATAAAGTATTTTAGGTAAGATATTACTTTTAAGTATATCGATTCTCCCTATCATCGACATTGGTAGTGACATCCATCTCTGAAGTAACTCATTAATGTCTGTCATTAAGGCTTCATAGTTGGCACTGGTGACTAATTCTAGCTTAGGCACAATTTGAATTCCTAAATATTTAAACTGATTTACAACATTGAATTGATTTACCTCAGGAGCTGGGTGATTTCTCTGGGTCTCATTTAGCATTAATATTGAAGATTTAGTTTTATTTATTTTATATCCTGATATTTCCCCCAAATTCTTTAATAAATTCAACAAGGTCGGAATTGATTTTTTAAGATTCGACATAAACAAAATTATGTCATCGGCATACAGGGAGATTTTATGTTCTGTTGGTCCAACTTTAATTCCATATATTTGTGGATGTAAACGTACTGCCATCGCTAAAGGTTCAATTGCCATAGTAAACAGTAAAGGTGAAAGTGGACAGCCTTGTCGACATCCTCTATTGATTTTTATTGATTTTGAGATATTGCTGTTTGTTAGGATTTCTGCTGTAGCATTATTATATATTATCTGAACCCATTTTATGAAATTATTTCCAAGTCCAAACCTTTGTAAGACTTCAAAAAGAAAGGGCCAATCGACCCTATCAAAGGCCTTTTCGGCGTCCAGTGATAGGAGAGCTGTATCCGGTGCTTCTTTATTAGAATAAATAATATTAAATAGTCTTCTTACATTATGGAAGCCTTGTCTTCCCTTTATAAAGCCATTCTGATCTCGGTTAATAATATTTGGTAATATTTCTTGTATTTGTCTTGCTAAAATTTTACAGATTATCTTAAGGTCAGCATTTAATAGGCTTATTGGTCTCATATTTTCACATTTATTAGAGGGTTTACCTGGTTTTGGCAACAGTATAATTAAGGCATTATTCATGTATGGTGGTAAATTACTATTTTGAAATGCTTCTAAAACCATTTCCAAAAATGGTTTTATTAATTTATTCTTAAATTTTTTATAAAGGTCAACTGGAAGACCATCTGGTCCTGCACTTTTTCCTGATTTCATATTATCAATGGCTAGCCCAACTTCTTCTTGACTAATTTTAGACTCCAGTATCTCCCTGTTTTCATTTGAAATACAAGGTATAGATAATCCGTCCAAAAACCCATTTAGTTTTGTTAAGTCAGTTTCATTTTTTGCATCATATAATTTTTCATAGTAATCTCTAAAGGCTCTATTAATTTCTAAAGGATCTACAACTACCTGTCCGTTACTTATAATACTGGTAATTGGTGTTTTAAATTCTAATTGTTTAATCTGCCATGCCAATAATTTTCCTGATTTTTCACCTTGTTCATAAAAAGATTGCTTCAATCTTAGAAGACTCGAGGCAGCTCTATTCGCTGATTTTTTGTCACATTCAGCTCTCAGAATCAGTAATTCATTCTCTAACTTTGGGTCACTTCCTGCATACACTTTTTCTTGCAGAATTTTTATTTTATGTTCCAATTGGACTCTCTCCTCTCGAGTCTTCTTAGATTTTGAACCTGTATAACTAATAATATGCCCCCTAATAAAAGCTTTGAAAGCCTCCCACTTTATACATGCTGATGTTTGTGTAGTATTGATATCAAAGAACTCATCTGTTTTTCTATGTACTTAACAAATTCCTCATCCTGAAGCCATTTATGCTGAAATTGCCACCTACCTGGTTCCTTTGTCAATTTCTTATCTACATATATGAGACAACAGGGTGCATGATCAGAGATCACAATATTGTCATAAAAGCAGTTTTGAATCTTGGACCTTAATTCTGTGGAGATCAAAAAATAGTCAATACGTGAGAATGTCTTGTAGGTATTAGAATAACAAGAGTAGGCTTTAACTTGTGATTCCATTTCTCTCCATATATCTAGCAATCTCAATTCTTTCATAAAATGCTTAATGATCATCCTGCATCCATTGTGCGTACAGTACAGTCCTGTTGATCTATCTATACCGGGATTCAATGTACAATTAAAATCCCCTGCTATTATATGTTGCCCTGTAAGTGATGATAAAATAAGAAATAAATTAGCAAAGAACTTTTGATCATCTATATTGGGACCGTATAAGTTCACCAGATTTATATTTTCTAATAACAAAGATCCTTGAATGATTAGATATCCTCCAAATTTGTCTCCAATTACATTTTTCACTTGAAATGGGATTGATTTATGTATGAGAGTCATAACTCCCCTGGCTTGGGATGAAAATGATGAGGTGAATACACTTCCCTGCCATCTACTCCTAATTCTTTTTACATCCTCCTCTATTAGATGAGTTTCTTGTAAAAACACAATTTTTGAACCTATGTCTTTTATTTTATTCATAACTTGCTTAAGTTTTTTAAAATTTTGTAGACCTCTGCAATTCCATGAAGTTAAATTAAGATTAACGCTTTGGTCTATGATCAATAAGGAGTTTGGGATTACCTCGCAGTGTAAACATGCTCATACAGAGAAGCAAAAACATGAGTGGCTGAACATTCATCCTACAAACTACACACAAACAAATTCCCCCTTCCCACATTCGTGGTAATCCCCCCCAAAATCAAAAAAAAATTCCGTCTCCCGCTATAGCCATCGACCGCTCCACACCCACGAGGACCAGCCAAAGCCACTCCTTCTTCATCCTCCCAATTACCCTAA
This sequence comes from Pholidichthys leucotaenia, assembly GCA_020510985.1. Taxonomy (NCBI): domain Eukaryota; kingdom Metazoa; phylum Chordata; class Actinopteri; order Cichliformes; family Pholidichthyidae; genus Pholidichthys; species Pholidichthys leucotaenia. The sequence goes on along the minus strand of CM035843.1, from coordinate 369,680,568 downwards.
CTCTACTGCTTTTAATGACGTAACATTAACTCTCTTCTGTAGTTTTCCAACTTAACTCCAAAATTTTATAGCAACTTTGTACATCATAGGTTTTTTTTTTTAATATATAATACAATCTATATTTTGTAAACTTGCTATATGCTTCAGATCAGTTAGATGCCTGTGCAAATGCTTAAATATTCTACCTTATATTTTGTTCATGCTTAGCTCCCACCAGTCTCCACTTGGATCTGCTTGATGAGCTCCTGCGCCTCCTCAGGGGTCTTGAAGATGTGTGTTCTGCCCTTATATGTGACCAGCAGTCTTGCAGGGTGAATCACTCCATGACGAATCCCAAGGTTGCGTAGCTCTTTACGGACGGGGTCAAACTGTTTCCTTAATTGTTGGATTCCTGTGGCCAAATCTGGGTAGAACCGCACCTGTTGATCCTGGTATTTAATTTCTCCTTTGGCTCGCGCCGCGTTGGAGATAGTCATCCTGTCTCTGTAGCTGAGGAACTTCATAATCAGCGTCCTCGGTGATGCCTTGTTATCTCTCGGTGGACCAATTCGGTGGGCGCTTTCTAAAACGACTGATGATTGCAGCTCCGCATTGTTCAGCGCTTCTGGAATCCACTTTTCCAAAAAGGAACATGGGTCCCGACCCTCGGTTCCCTCCGGTAGACCCACCAGCCTCAGGTTGTTCCGTCTCGACCGGGACTCCAAGTCCAGGACATTATCCTCCTGACGTTTATTTTTTAATTCCAAAGTGCGTACTTTTAATTGAAGGCTGGTGACGTCATCCTCAGCACTGGAAATTCAAAGCTCCACCTGCGTTACTTGTTCCATACAGTCACTTAATTCCTTTCTCATTCCTTCTATCGCTGCTATAATCCCATCAAATTTAGCGGACAAGTCTGCTCTCATCGAACTAATGGCAGCGAGCACCGCACCTGTGCCATCGCCAGCAGTCACCACACCACCGCTAGCTTCCTCCGCCATATCTGGAGCCCTTTCTGCCTCATCACGGACGCGAAAGTCCGTTAACTTGGACCGTTTCGGCGGTTCAATTTTTCCTCCACCTGATTTCCCAGCCTTAGGCTTCACCGGCATATCCTCGCCCAAACGCTGGGATAGATTCTGTTCCAAATGAGAGAGTTATTTGCCGACTTTTTATCTCTAGGAGCAGAGCAGAGTGAGACGTGTCCTCCTACGTAGCCGCCATAACCGGAAGTCTAACTAGTTGCTTTTATTATTATTTTATTATGTTATGTAAGATGGCGGGTGGTGCGGTGGGAGAGTGGTTAGCACTGCGGCAGCACAGCAACTCACCCTTGGCCGGGGGATCCTGGGTTCGATCCCAGCCCCCGACCATGCGTGTGTTTACTCCGGGATTTCTCTGGTTTCCTCCCACATGCCAAAAACATGCAAGTTAGGTTAACCTGTTGCACTTCTGTGTACCGCGGGCGGGCACGTCTCTGCGTCCTAGAGCGCACGAGGGCGCACGAGAGCGCTGCGTCCAAGAGCGCACTGAGAAAAAAAAAAAAAAACTGCATTTCCGTTCTTCCACTACAGACACAGCCGCGAACAGATTAGATATGATTGACCTCTCATTCGACTAATAAGAGCCTTGAATTGGGTTTCTGAAACCTTGAAGAACCAATGACTGAAAACCTAGAAAGAAGGACCCGCCTACCAACGCTGCGAATGCAGCGAGCCAACTGAAGCACAGAAGTTCGAAAGCTGTTTTGTGTAAGGCTGGGTGAAGAGAGACTGCTGCAGCAGCAGATGAAAATAGGACCTGCAGGAAGAACCGCTACAGACCCAGCAGCACGGAGACCACCCACAAGTGCGACCTGTGTGACAGGGACTGCCATTCGCGCATCGGCCTGTTCAGCCACAGGCGGTGCTTTTTTTTTTTTTTTATTCCAGCAGAATAGACGTTTAGGATTCTCTTCCATGGTCATCATAGACCGACGGAGGCCGACGACGAAGGCTGGGTGACACACACGCGCTCGCCAGTCTTTTTTAATTACTACTGTTATTTGTTTTGAAAAATCGTTCGCCAAAACCGCAATCATGGAAGCACAAAACCGCAATAATGGAATTATGTTTTGACCGGGTCGCGAGACCAGAACCACGAGTCCGTAACAAGCGGACCAGCGTCGCGTTCGTCTGACAATGAGGAAGAAAAGTTCGCCAGCTACGCTGCTGCTGTGAAGAGGTAAGTGTTATAAGCTAAATTATTCTTTATCCCTGAAAATTGTAATCAAAAATTACTTTTGACCGATCGGTAAATTACAGCTGTGCATCATCGCCACATGACAGACCGCGGCGCAACGGGCGATGTCCGCCCTCTGCAGCGGGGGATAACCCCCCACACACACACACAGCCCTGAGTGTCACCTTTCATTAGAGGCCAAGATGAAGCTTCTATAATGAATCATGACGTTTTTCCAAACTGTGCCATTTGGCACAGTTCAAAAACGCCTGGGAACTATCTGAGAACAAAGCTGTGTAATATATTCATTTTTTGTGGTATTGTTACAAAATTTTGACCTCAGCTGGATAACACTTGGTTCTACATTTCTGTTGCATTTTCCAGCCCGGATCTGAAGCTGTGTGTTATTTGCAAGCATTTGTATCCAAAAAAAAACACCCAGGCGAAATTTATTTTCTTCAAGTTCAGTATGTTTAGATGACTGTTACTCAGTGGCCAGAGTACTTAGAGAGATTATGACTGTTTTGCCAAAAAATTCAAAGTGTTTTCTTTTAAATGAGACCAACCCCATGAAGATGCTGCAAAGGGTTGAAGAACAGCTTTTGATTTACCTTGGGCACGTTATTTTTTGGCATTTTTAGGAAAATTGACCGGAGTGCAAGGGATTAATCGGCATCAAAAACTGGGGATTCTAAATTGTCCTTAGGTATGACTGTGAGAGTGAATGGTTGTCTGTCTCTCTGTGTTGGCCCTGCGATGGACTGGCGATCTGTCCAGGGTGTACCCTGCCTCTCGCCCAAAGATGCTGGGATAGGCTCCAGCCCTCCCACGACCCGAAAAGGATTAAGTGGAAGAAGATGAATGTAAGATGGTGGCGTTTATGGACACTGCGGCCCCTCTAGGCACCAGTGAGTGTGAGAGTTTTGAGTATTTTAATCATCCCAGACGTACATTCTGTAAAACCTACAACCGTGAGACCTTATTTAACATCAAGGTATTGCACGCTGCAAGAATTGCGGCACTCGGATGTGACTTGGACATTCTTCGCCAGCATGGAATACTATTGGAGGTTTCGCTGGCAGCTACCCGGGAGAGGAGGAAGCGTAAGCGGCGCGAACGCAAACAGAGAAGAAAAAGAGCCGGGATTCATGCTAGGCTAAAGGCTAACCTCTCCAGACCAGCAGTACCGTTGCTACTTCTTTCCAATGTCCGCTCCCTCGACAACAAGCTGGACGAGCTGCGTCTGCTGAGAGAAACCTGGAGAGAGTGGAGGGACTGCTGTGTGTTTGAGTTCACAGAGACATGGCTCCACGACAACATCCCTGACGCGGCCATTCAGCTGGAAGGGATGACATCGTTCCGGGCGGACAGAGAGGCTGCTAGCTCCAGTAAGAGCCGAGGGGGGGAGGGCCTATGCATCTATATTAACAAGAACTGGTGCGTTAACGCCACGTTAGTATCTAAACACTGCTCTCCGTTGGCGGAGTTCCTTATCGTGAATTGTCGGCCATTCTATCTACCGAGGGAATTCACCAACGTGTTTGTAGCTGCTGTTTACATAGCTCCTAGCGCTAATGCTAAAGCTAATGCTAACGAGGCACTCTGAGAGCTGCACGACGCCATAAGTGAATTTCAAACTTCACACCCAGACAGTTTTGTGGTGGTTGCGGGAGATTTTAATCACACCAGTTTAAAGACTGTGCTCCCCAAGTTTAAACAGTGTGTGGACTTTAAGACCAGAGGAGAGAATATATTGGACTTGGTGTACACAAACTTCCCAGATGCTTATAAGGCAACATCTCGCCCCCACCTCGGCCATTCTGACCACCTACAGTATCTGTGATGCTGGTGCCTGCCTACAAACCTTTACTGAAGCGCAGCAGGCCAGTAGAGAAACAAATCAGGATTTGGCCAGAGGGTGCAGCCTCGGCACTTCAGGACTGTTTTCGGCACACAGACTGGGAGGTTTTCAAAATAGCAGCCTCCCAGGGAGACAGGACAGATGTGGAGGAGTATGCTGAAACGGTCACCAGCTACATCGCGAAGTGCACAGAGGATGTCACTATAGTGAAGACTATCACTGCACGGGGCAACTATAAACCCTGGATGACGGCAGAGGTGCGCTCGCTGCTCACAGCCAGAGATGCAGCCTTCAGAGCGAAGGACAAGATCGCCATCCGCTCAGCCAGGTCTGTGCTCTCAAAGGGAATTAAGACGGCAAAGCGCGCCTATGCGGAGAAAATCCAGGGACACCTCTGTGACACAAGGAACACCAAACAGATGTGGCAAGGAGTTCGGGCGCTGACGGATTATAAGTCTAGGCAGGGGGTCGATGATGACAACGCTTCGCTTCCAGACAGGCTCAACAACTTCTCTGCACGTTTTGAAGCATCAAGCCCGATAATCAGAGGGAGGGCTGGCCCATCTCCACCATCTGTTGGGCCAGCTATCATCATCAACGCAGCGGACACACGGAGGACCCTAATCAGGGTCAACCCACGTAAAGCTGCAGGTCCGGACAACATCCCGGGATGTGTGCTCCGAGTCTGCGAGAGCAAGTTGGCGGACGTCCTGACTTACATTTATAACATCTCCCTGAGTCAGGCCATCGTTCCCAGATGCTGTAAGACCTCTACCATAGTACTGGTGGCAAAGAAACCAGTTGTGTCCTGTCTGAATGATTATCGTCCCGTTGCACTGACAACAATTGTGATGAAGTGTTTTGAACGGCTTGTCAAATCACTCATTACAGCCTTCCTCCCTGCATCACATGACCCGCTCCAGTTTGCATATCGTTCAAACCACTCCACAGAGGATGCTATAGTCACCACCCTGCACTCTGTCATCACCCACCTGGACCAGAAAGACACCTACGCCAGACTCCTGTACATTGATTTCAGTTCAGCATTCAACACGATTATTTCCCAGAGACTGATGGAGAAATTACTCCTTCTCGGTCTGAACACCACCACATGTCTCTGGATCCTGGACTTCCTGACTGAGAGACCTCAGTCTGTCTGTGTTGGAAACAACATCTCCAACTCTATCACGCTGAGCACCAGATCCCCTCAAGGCTGCGTACTCAGTCCACTGTTGTTTACACTTCTAACACATGACTGTGTATCCAGACACGAGGGGAATCAGATTATTAAGTTTGCAGACGACACCACAGTGGCGGGATTTATTCAGAGGGATGAGGAATCAATGTACAGGGAAGAAGTTAGAGACCTGGAGGGCTGGTGCAGGGAGAACAATCTGGTGCTCAACGTGGACAAAACGAAGGAGATGATTATCGACTTCCAGCGGTCACGGCCTGAACACGTCCCTCTCAGCATCGGCGGCCGTTTGGTGGAGAGAGTGGAGAATATCAAGTTCCTCGGAGTGCAGACCTCACAGGACCTGACCTGGAGCAAGAATTCCTTGGGGATCAGGAAGCGGGCCCAGCAGAGACTGCACTTCTTGAGGAAACTCAAACAGGCCTCACTCCCCATCTGCATCCTCAGGACCTTCTACAGAGATGTGGTGGAGAGTGTTCTGACGTACTGCATTGCAACATGGTACTCCAGCTGCAGTATGTCAGACAAAAAAGCCCTGCAGAGGATAGTTAAGGGAGCTGAGAGGGTAATTGGAGTTTCCCTCCCCTCTGTCCAAGAACTTTTTCAGAACCGTTGTAGGAGCAGGGCACTGAACATTGTCAAGGATCACTCTCACCCTATGCATAAACACTCTGAACTGCTGCCATCTGGCAAACGATTCCAGAGCATCAGATGCAGAACCACCAGACTGATTAACAGCTTCCTTCCACAAGCTGTTAGGATGCTGAACAGTTGATCCGGAATCTTTCATACATACTACTGCACCTTATGGACATTATGTATATTATTTGTATATTATAGTTCTAATTAGATTTCAAGTATGTCTCAGAGATGTGTGAATGGCTGTGTTGGGGTGGGGGGTGAGGGTGTGTGTGAGTGTGTCTTAAATTATGTTCTTTTACTTATATGGATGCCTAGAGAAACGCAATTTCATCTTGCCTGCACTACAGTTGTATGTACAGCAACATGACAATAAAGGTTGATTTGATTTGAAAACTTGACCCAGGTTAAGATGGGTTTTACCATTAAACTGCCTTTAAGGACCAAAGCCATTTCAGTCATTATCCTGGGCTACCGTGCATACAACTGGGCATGCTCTTCAACTTAAGTCTTTTTACAAAAGGATTTATTATGTTTAATGCAGCGCTAGCCACTATTAGCCTTGTGGGATGTGGGTGGGCTTATTCACAGATCCTGGCATTTAAAGGAGCAGGAAGAAAAGTGAAAAGATTTTGACAGAAAACTGTAAGGCAATGAAAGTTTTTTTTGTAGTAAAAAGGGTATAAGATACCATTTTAGACAATGCAGATTTGTTTTTATAGGGCGTTTATGTCCACTGGAGTCAGTCTTTAAAACTATGCGTGTCCTTGAGGTAGTCAAAACTTAAACCATGGAAATGCATCATATGGAACCCTTAAAATCTGTAGCATCATTATAGATCAAGTTTGAAGCATTTTCATCTTTCAGTGTGCTTAAGATGCATTTTCTCTAGTACTCAACCCAGCATTGCTTCTTTCACCACACAGATCATCTGATAAGAAGTACCTGTTTGTCGTCCACCAGAATGCTGTAGACCAGAGGAGAGGAGGGAGAGGACGGAAGGCAAGAGGACCATCGAGAACGTCTGCGTGGACGCTGCACTGATGCTTGCTGAGAACTACATCTGACTGTGGTTTCAGCTGTCAAGGTCATCATGGTGCTACTGAGGATGCTCTCACAGCCCCAACCTGAGCACAAATTGTAAAATGAGTGTAAATGGCACAGCAGCAGTACATGTGATATCTGACACCATCAGCACAAAGTTTGTAACTTTGAAATGCATTTATTATGCATTTTTCCACATGTTGACAGTTTCCAGGGGTGTCAATAAATTTCTGTGACATGCTTTGGTCAAGTACCTTAGGGTTTAACTGTTGCTGCACTATTTTCCACACAGCTGAATGAGCCATCCTCAAAACAGCCTTTTTTCTGCATTTTGCTTTAAATGCACATGAGCAACAGTTCCCCCCACCACCCTCTCATCATTTCTGAGATCTCTGTGTTGATGAGGACACCATATTTGAGGTTAATATTAGCTGGTTAGCTGTACAGTTCCATTCACCACAGTTTTGAACAGTAAATGGTGAGAATCACGTTCTTTGATTTCTCCAGTGCTTTTAATACCATCCAGCCACTGCTGCTGGGTGAGAAGCTGCAGGTGATGGGGGTCGACAGCTCTGTGATCTCCTGGATTACTGACTACCTGACAGGCAGGCCACAGTTTGTCCGGCTGGGCAGTGTCTTGTCTGATGTCGTGGTTAGTGATACAGGAGCTCCACAGGGGACTGTGCTTTCTCCTTTTCTCTTCACCTTATACACCACTGACTTTCAGTACAACTCCACCTGCAGAAATTCTGACGACTCGGCTGTTGTTGGGTGTATAAGAGGGGGAGAGGAGGGGGAGTACAGGACACTGGTAGACAGATTTGTGGACTGGGCCAAGCAGAATCACCTAAGGCTGAACATCAAGACCAGAGAGATGGTGACTGACTTCAGGAAGAAGAGGACGCCTTCTCAGCCATTGCAGATTAGGGGGGAGGATGTGGAGGACTACAAATGCCTGGGTGTCATGATCAGCAATGGACTGAACTGGAAATCTAACACTGAAGCTGTGTACAAGAAGGGGATGAGTAGACTCTACTTTCTGAGGAAGCTGAGATCCTTCAACATGTGCAACAAGATGTTGGAGCTTTTCTACAAGACTACTGTAGCCAGCGCCATCTTCTTTGCTGCTGTCTGTTGCAGTATCAAAGCCAGCAACACCAACAGACTTCACAAGATTATCAAGAAGGCTGGCTCTGTAATTGGTCTCAGGCTGGAGACTTTTGAGAATGTGGTGGAGAGGGGGACACTGAACAAACTGATCCATCATGGACAACCCTGATCACCCCCTACACCACACACTGGACAGACAGCCAAGCACTTTCTCCAGCAGACTGCTACAGCTCTGCTGGCGAATGGTCAGGTACAGGAAATCTTTCCTGCTACATGCCATTTCACTGTACAATAACTCACTCTGATGTTGAATTCTGGTCATCAAGTTCTCGGCGCCACACGAGTAGGCTGCCTTTTGCAACAGCGGCTTGATTCCGAGTTTTTTTTTCCCTTCCTCTCTCTTTTGATCAGTCTTTTTTTTCACCCCACTTATATCACGGACACACAGATCGTCCCAAATGTCTCCTGAGCCGGTGGACGGAGCCACTGTTTATAGCAGGATACGATACAACAGGGAAGAGCTGCTAGCATTTAACCGCCACCCGGTCCCATTGGAAAAACTCGACATACCGAGAGAACTGAGGCGAAAGCGTCGCGGCTGCCGGGCTGGAGTAAGGCGGAGGACAAAAAATATAAGGTACAGACCCTCCCTTCCATCTGATGTCATGGGAAATGTACGGTCGATACTGGGAAAGTTAAATGAGCTAGCGGCTATCTCCCGTTATGATAGCACTTACCGGGAGTGCTCTCTCCTTTTGTTTACTGAGACGTGGCTAACTGAACTAGCAGCAGATGCTAACATTGAGCTGGAGGGTTTTCACATGATACGAGCTGACCGAACACCGGACAGTGGCAAAGCTAGGGGCGGTGGAGTGATAATGTATGTTAACAACAACTGGTGCAGACCGGGACATATCACTGTTAAACAACGACACTGCAGCAAAGACATTGAGTTGCTAGCTGTTAGCATGAGGCCTACATATCTCCCGAGAGAACACTCACACGTGATCTGCATTGTTGTTTATGCAAATCCGACGGCGAACGCTGGGACAGCGCGTGACGTCATCCATTCAGTAACCAGCAGGCTGCAGACAGAACACCCAGATGCTCTTCTCCTCATCTCAGGCGATTTCAACCATGTTTCACTATCTCCCATTCTACCCACGTTCACCCAGTATGTCACATGCCACACTAGAGACAATAAAACCCTGGATTTATTCTACGCAAACACTAAGGAGGCGTACACCTCATCACCACTCCCCCCACTCGGGAGATCGGATCACAACTTGTTTCATCTCCGGCCGGTGTACAAACCCCTAGTGCACAGACAACCTCCGGCCATGCACACTGTGGAGTTATGGTCTGAGGAGACAATGGACACTCTAAAGGACTGTTTTGAAGCCACCGCCTGGAAGCAGCTCTGCGATCCACATGGTGAGGACATCGATGGCCTCATTCACACCTTCACGGGCTACCTCAGCTTCTGTGTGGACAAATCCGTTCCCACCAAGACCATACGGCGTCACTCAAACAACAAACCCTGGATCAACCCTGAGATAAAAACACTTCTGAGAGAGAAGAAGAGGATCTTCAGGACGGGGAACAGGGAGATGCTGAAGTCCGTACAGAGGGAGCTGAGGAGAAAGATCAGAGAAGGCAAGGACAGCTTCAGGAAGAAGATGGAGGACAAGCTGCAACAGAGCGACATCAGCGGGGTCTGGAGAAACCTCAAAACCATCTCGGGGCTCCAGAATACCTCCCCCCAGGCCACGGGGGGCAGGGAGTGAGCGAACAACCTGAATCTGTTTTTCAATAGATTTGACCAACCGCCCTCCCCCCTGTCTGCACAACAACCACTGCTGCCTCTAAGAAATCAAGTCCTGCTGCCCACTCCCCACTCCACCGACACCCCCCCCACTCCCAACACACAGCCCCCCATCCTGACCCTGACCAAGACCCAGGTGAGGACGGAGCTGAGGAAGATCAAGGCGAGGAAGGCGTCGGGACCGGACGGCATCAGCGCAAAGCTCCTCAAGTCCTGTGCAGACCAGCTGTGTGGGATTGTGACGTATATCTTCAACATGAGCCTGAAACTGGGGAGGGTACCACAGCTGTGGAAAACATCTTGTGTGGTACCTGTACCAAAAACTTCCCACCCCAAAGACCTGAACAGCTACAGACCGGTGGCCTTGACGTCCCACTTGATGAAGACCCTGGAGAGACTGCTCCTTGCTCATCTCCGCCCCCTGGTGGAACCAGCGATGGATCCACTCCAGTTCGCCTACCAGCATGGCATTGGGGTGGAGGATGCGGTGATCTTCCTCCTTCACCGTTCTCTGTCCCACCTGGAGAAGCCCGGGAATATGGTGAGGATCATGTTCTTTGACTTCTCCAGTGCTTTCAACACCATCCAACCGATGATCCTGAAGGACAAGCTGCTGCGCGCAGGGGTGGACCAGCACCTGTCATCATGGATCCTGGACTACCTCACGAACCGGCCTCAGTTTGTGAGAACCCGGGACTGTGTTTCCGACACGATCATCAGTAGCACGGGGGCCCCCCAGGGAACGGTGCTGGCTCCCTTCCTGTTCACTCTTTATACTGCGGACTTCTCACACAACACAACACACTGCCATCTACAGAAGTTCTCTGATGACTCTGCGATCGTTGGTCTCATCTCCAACGGAGATGAAGCTGAGTACAGAGGGCTTATCCAGGACTTCGTGGACTGGTGCCATCGGAACTGCCTCCAGATCCTGTATATATATATATTTTATAGTAATACGTACATATGTATATTAGCTGCTCTTGCTTGCTTGTTTTTTTTTTTTGTTTTTTGTTTTTTTTTTCTTGCCTTCTGATTGTTGCTCTGAGTGTTGCTATCCCTGTGCTGTTGCAATCCTGGAATTTCCCCGTTGTGGGACTAATAAAGGCTTATCTTATCTTATCTTATCTTATCAACGCGAGGAAAACTAAGGAGCTGGTGGTGGACTGCCGCAGGCATGGGCAACCCCTCACAGCACCAGTAAATATACAGGGAACAGACATCGAGATGGTGACATCCTATAAGTACCTGGGTGTTCATCTGAACAATAAACTAGACTGGTCACACAATACTGACGCACTCTACAAGAAGGGACAGCGCAGGCTGTTCCTGCTGAGGAGACTCAGGTCTTTTGGTGTACAAGGGGCGCTGCTGAAGTCATTCTATGACACGGTGGTGGCATCAGCCATCACTTTTGGAGTGGTCTGCTGGGGCAGTGGCATTACTGCAGCCGATAGGAAGAGACTGAACAAACTGATTAAGAAAGCTAGCTCTGTCCTGGGGCAGCGCCTTGATCCGATGGAGGAGATAGGAGAGAGAAGGACGGTGGCTAAACTGTCATCTCTGCTGGAGTCCGAGTTCCACCCTATGCAGGACATACTGGATGCACTGAGGAGCTCATTTAGCAGCAGACTACATCATCCCAGGTGCACAACCGAGAGGTTTCGTAGGTCCTTCCTACCAACGGCTGTCAGACTGTACAACCTAAGCAGGGCTGCTCGCAGAGATAGCAAAAAGACGTAACAAACTAATAGTTTTTTGGATGCAAAAGATGCAATAGACTTACACAATGGTCCTCTCCGGCATACAACTAGGAACATATCGGTCGCTATGGAGGGTGAGAATATGTATGGGCACATAATCATACCATGTAGGATAACTAAATAGACGGTTATGCTGTTTCATCCCATCTAGCAACAATGCTCTGCACTGTGTGTGTTTATATATTCATATATTTATTCCATCCAGCTACAATGCTCTGCACTGTGTGTCTGTGTGTGTGTGTGTATATATATATATTTTATAGTAATATGTACATATGTATATTAGCTGCTCTTGCTGCTTGTTTTTTTTTTTTTTTTTTTTTTTTTTTCTTGCCTTCTGATTGTTGCTCTGAGTGTTGCTATCCCTGTGCTGTTGCAATCCTGGAATTTCCCCGTTGTGGGACTAATAAAGGCTTATCTTATCTTATCTTATCTTAACAATGATGCCATACTGCAACTTACAGTCTAATTGGTACCTCACATTTCACCCTGTGCCCGATAGTCCTGCATTGTACAGCTAGTACGATCCATGTATCTATACGGTCATCATCTATTCATCTTCGAGGTGGTCTGCGATGTATATAAAGTTATCTAGGCAGTTTTGCTTTCCCAGGGTATCTCCTTTTTCTATTATGTTGTGTGTGTTTCTGTTGTTTTGGCTGTCAACTGTGTCATGCTGCTGTTACACTGTAATTTCCCAGTTTGGGATCAATAAAGTACATCTATCCATCCATCCATCTATCTAAACACTGACCTGGTTTATGTTTCCACCACAGGCTGTGTCAGCTGGATGGCAGTAGCTGCATCAGCTACACAAGTAACATGACAGTGCTGTCAATTAACTAGTCGATCGACAGAAAATTAATCAGCAGCTAATCTGATAATCAACCAATTGCCTATGCACCAATTTTCACCCATTTCTAACTTACAAGGAAAATAAAATTAGGGGGGAAAATTTTGAGGGAAAAAAAAAGTTTCAAATTTACAAGAAAAAAAGTTACAAATTTAGGAGAAAAGAAATTCCTAACAAAAAGTCAAAATATTTTGAGAAAAACATCAAACGTAGATGAAAGTCAAGCTTATCAGGGGAATTTTTTTTTTTTTTTAAATCACTAATTTTTAAGAAAAAAAAAAAAACATGTCTCAAGAAAACGGTTGCATATTCACAACATCAGAAAATGTAGCCAATGTTTTGAAAAAAGCTGGAAATTTACAGTCACATAAGAAAAAAATACATATTTAAGAGAAAAAAAGTTCTTATAAAAACACTGCAAATTTGAAAAAAAAATGTTACAAACTTACAAGGAAACAAAATTCTGAGAAAAAAAAATAGTACGTTAATCAAGCTTTAACGCAACACCCCATTTAATTCCCACAAATGTTTTGACCATAATTAATCGCAAACAGGTTTTTGACCCTTCTGGCTTTCCACATGCAAGACATGTACCCGCTGTTCTGGAAATGGCAATGCACACACACACACTGCCCTTCGCTCCATAAGCCGACTGCCCAGCATGGCTGAGTGCACACTGCACAGGTGCTCTCCGGCCATACCGGACCCACCCACAGAGCGAGGAACGCGCCACAGCCTGGCCCCTCCATACATACAACACTCCACAAGATGCCGTCAGGTCCCTGGGCTCCTCATGGGCCAGCCCGCTGGTGAACAGGAGGCAGAGGTGAGCAGATGAAAAAATTAACCCAAAGTGTTCATGTAAATTTTCTTTGATAACATTTTAAAATGGCATCTGTAGTGTATGCAAACTGTTGTGCGTGCTCCCGCAGTGCGGGTGACGTCAGTGCACCTCAAGGTATATTAGGCGACCACCCAGGACCAGTCGCTCTCTTGCCTCTCTTCCTGCCTTCAGCCACATGCTGCTCCGTGTACTATACACTGCAAAACCTCCTTCCAGTGTTCACATTCCAAGTGACACGCCACGGTGACAAGATCCTGGGGTGTGACTTGTTCCATGACCTGGGCTTCTCCATCACAGACCACATGGGATTCTGTTTGACCAATGACGGCCCCCGTCGACTGCACTCAGATGTGGACGCAGCCACTCCCTTCTTTGCACCACACAACAAACAGAACACTGGAGAAACAGAGCCGATCCTCACACGGCGTGAGCCTCCCCGAGCTGTCGCCTCACTGCAGGTGCTCCGGTTCACTTCCACTCAGGACCTAGAAGAAGGTAGGGCCTGCCCCATCAGTGGCAAGACCGGCCTACCGCTACATTTTCCCTCGAATCGCTCATGTCCTCCGCCAGATGACACTCCAGTAAAGGCGCCCTTCTCCGGCAGCAAGACAGAAGAGCAACAGCATGTCATGAAGAGGAAGCACCCCTTGCTCATGGTACTCATCTGGGTCTGGAGCTGTCGACCTAATCGCTTGCACAAGCTGCAGCTTGGACCAACCATCTTCCTTCTGACTGATGGGTCACAATGACATGCCAGCCATCTCAGAAGGGTAACACCACCTCCCGCTTTGGATCAAGAGACCACAACCGAGTCATCCCATCCAGTTTGAGATCCAGACTGGGACTTCGCCGATAAGCAGGACACAACTCCAGCAAGGCACCCTCCAGAAGTGCCCGAGCCAGTGCAACCAGGGCTGTGCCCAGCATGGGCCCATCATAGGCCCCGCTGAGTTTAAAAAAAAAAAAAAAAACAACTGTGCTAATGACTTTGCAGTTCATGAGTAGCTAGCATGTGATCTGTTCAGTGGCAGAATAACCCCACAAGGCCACGTGGGTACACCGGCAGTCTACCCGGTTGCGCAGTTAGAAATGTTGCAGTTATGCGTCGTCAGTGCGCCTCAAGGTATATTAGGCGACCGGCCAGGGCCAGTCGCTCTCTTGCCTCTCTTCCTGCCTTCAGCCACACCCTGCTCCGTGTACTACACACTACAAAACCTCCAATAAAGCCAACTTCAACACATGGTGGTGTCCGTCCATTCTTCAGACCACAGTAACAACCTTTCTATAAAATTAAGCTGGCTAGATTTCAGAACTGCAGCGACTCTGGATTTTTGTCCCGTGAGACCTTCACATCCTCTGACTGTAGCTCTGAACAGGTGGGAGGAACGATCCACCAGCCGCACACGTCACTAATAGAAAGTGCCAGCTGTAATAGTGTCCACGGACCTTTAAAAAGTATTTATTTATTAATTTATTCAACATAAAAGGCCTTAATTATACTTAAAATATCAATCCTTAATTCTGACTTTCAAATGGTTTTAATACCGCCGATATTATTTTAAATCTTTAATATTAGGGAAAGTAAAATAAGCAGAACAAACAGCAGTCATTAAAATTGTAAATTATGATTTTTCAGGCAAATTGTGCTTTTTCCCCACAATTTGTGACCAAGATTTGGGAATATTTTTTGAATAAATGTGCAACCTTTTTCTTGTAATTTTGCAACTTTTTTTTTTCGTGAATATGACATTTTCCCCCTCAAATTTTAGACCATTTTTCTGATAAATGTGATTTTCTTCACCTGTAAATTTGACTTGATGTAAATTTGTGTTTTATTTTCCACATAAATTTGCTACTTTCTCCATATAAATTGCCCACCCGTTTTGTACAAGCAGTACTTCTGAGGATTTTAGTGAGGATTATTCTGGGTAGTATTTGTCATTATATTGAAACAATAATGAACCTGCAGTTGCAGAAAGAAAACACATTTGCCCACTCCCATGTTAATAAGCGTATGAACATTTTGAAAAATGACCAATTTCATTTTGTGGAAAAAGTTTTTGTGATCAAGTTCAATTATTCAGTAATGGTTGGAGATTAATCGTGATTTAATTTGTTTTTTTCCCCCACTTTTACCACTACATAAGCCAATTACTGCATCAAGTACTGAACTGCATCACTTGGTGGAAACATGGCTAAAAACTAGAGTTTAAATGATTCCATACAGCATCTTTACACCTGCAGTTAATAGTTGCAGTGGTTGGCAACCTCTTCTATGGAAGGAACCATTTTGATTAGTTCTTGACCAAAAAAAAGTGGCCATCAAGCATATTTGAGCATTAAAATGAAAGTAAAACTATCCAATATTAGACTAAACTAGCCTGTCAAAATTTGTTTTCTCATCTTTCCTCTAAATTTAACCTTTCAAAGTTGCAACATTTTGTTTGCCTGCAAATATACCATTTTTTCCTGATAAATTCACTAATAAATCTGTTAGGTTGTTTTCTTCAACTTGCAACTTTTTCGTGTCGTATTTTCATTTGAGCTGGAGTTTTGTTTCCTTTTTTTAGTCTAAGCTACAGGGCTGATTTTGGGCAGCAGAGTCATATGCAACCTCTAGAGCCACAGGTTGCAGACCCCTGTACTCCTCAATCAATCATCAGGTTAAACAACATTTGCTCGGTTTTCTTAATTTCTAGTAATGATGGTGAGAAATTTTTAAGATCTCTTACATATTCTGATGAATTTTATTATTTATAGCTATTAATTTACTGACCTCATTTGTTAATCTGTGGCCTGATGTGCGACAGTGTTTAAGGTTGTTGGTTTGTGTTTATGTGTTTGGTGTAAGCTGCAAATGAATTGCCCTCTTTGAGATTAATAAAGTTTTCTGAATCTGAAATTATCCTGGAAGAAAGTTGCAACTTTCTTCAAACCAGAAACCACTGGCTCCATCAGTGACTATTACAGACAATAAATCAAACTCTATTTAAATTCAGTCACAGTAACTACATGATACTTTGAATTTGTGCCAGCACAAGTCAGCAGTCTTCACACGCATCACCTGATCCGCTGTTTATCTACCGGACCGATCGTGGAGAGGAAGACACTACTGACCGGTGTGTGTGAGGTGACACGGGTCCGAGTCGTCTGTGGCGGGCGACAACGTGCTGCACTCCCCCTCTTCACCCTGCCTTCTCCTGCTCACCGTCTCCCCTCTTCCGCTGCCGTCTGAGATCTTCTGGAAAACATGTGACAGGTCGTTCTGATCAGAAATCTCGAGCTTTAACAAGCCAGGACAAAATAAGTATCCTCAGTTCAAGTGTGTCCAGCAACCTTTGACCATGTAGAGAATCAGTCTGAGTGATTTTGGACCCATATATAAACGAGTAACAAATCTACAGAAGCCACAAAACCTATTATAGCCTTAAAATTACACCAAAACAGCAGAGTTATAACTAAACTGCCCTGTCAACATTAGTAACTGATGGGTTTTTTTGTCAGTTTTAGTTAAATTTAAGTGTGATGAATTGCATCAGGTGAGTCAACTATGTTAATCACGTGAGACTCGATTAGCATGATTATTTTCCCATATGGCCAAGAGAGAATATCGCAGAGTTAATCACGTCATGCGACTGATCGCGATCAAAGATAACACCACCAGCAAATCTGTGACAAATCTTATCAGGCAAATTTGTGTCTCTTTTTCATTTGAGACTTGATTCTTGTAAATCTGCGTCTTTCTCCCCTCACAACAGGACTATCTTTTCCCCTAAAGTTGCAATTTTTCTTGTAAAATTTAGATTTTTCTTTTAAACTTGGAGCATTAAAATGAAAGCAAAACTATCAATTATAAGAATAAATGAAATTTAAAATAAATTAATAAAAATTAGAACAGATAGGGTGAGGAGTTCAGTTATCCAGGAAAGGCTCAGTGTAGAGCTGCTGCTCCTCCACATCGAAAGGAGCCAGTTGAGGTGGCTTAGGCATCTAGTTAGGGTGCCTCTTCACCACCTCCCACTTGATGCGTTTCGTGCATGTCGCACTGGGAGGAGAACCTAGGGCAGACCCAAGACATGCTAGAGAGACTATGTCTGCCAGCTGGCCTGGGAACATCTTGGTGTTCCTTGTGAAGAGGTGGCTGGGAGAGGAAGTCTGGGCTTCTCTACTTGGGCGGCTGCCTCCTCGACCCAGATCCCCGGAAAAGCGGTGGAAGATGGATGGATAAAACACAAGACAGGTAGAAATAAGTGAAAATTAATGAGCAATTTTTTGTAAACTTGTGAGAATTTCCAGCTTTTCACAAAGACGTAGCTTATTCTTATAAATGTTCAAGTTTTCATTTTCTTGTACATTTGTAACTTTTTTCCTTGTAAAATTATTAGGTTTTTTTCCTCATAAATTGGCACCAACTCAACATTTAACACCGTTTCTGGCAAATGTACAATTTCTTTTGGGAAAATGTGACCCATTTTGAAAATTGTGGCATCATTCTAAATGTTTTTGATTTATCATATATTGTAAATTTAAAAACTTTTCATGTAAATACTGTATGTTAGTGTTATAGTCAAGAAACTGTCAAGACCTTGTCCAGACCAGGGTCTCCCAAGGCCACTGTGTATGTTTGTCTTGGTCTCCACTTGGGCTTGGTTGTCGTCAAGACCAGACCGAGACCAGTGTAACCAGAAACCAGGACCTACATACACAGTGATCTTGATCGCGGTCTTGGGAGACTCTGGTCTCGACTACAACACGACTGTATGCAAGTTTGTTTTGAAGTTTTGGGGGGTTTTTTTGCCAAAGCTACAGAGAACCACTGGTCCCTGCGGTTCTCACCTTCACATCTAGCTGATGATCATCCTCTTTGTTCTTATGCCGCTCCCCTAAACTCTCTGTGGACAGACAATAATTAATTCAGCACTTCTTCTGATGCCATTATTTTAACACCACCAGCTTTTTTGAGCTTCTCTGTGTACAGTGAACTCACCTGCTTGCTGCAGCATTTCCTGCAGGCTCCTCTGCATTTCTTTGAGCTGCTGCAGCACTTGCAGGCTCTGCTGCACTGGGTCTCTGTACCGCATGCAGACAGCCAGAAGGATACACATTCCAACACACACCATGGTCTGACGTAACATTCTCACATATGCAGCAAACAGCTTCTGAAAGCAGAACGTGTGTAGAAACTGAAGTACAACACTGAAAGAGCCTGAAATGTAACCAGAGATACACACACATTGTATTTCCCCAACACCAGCCCCCCACCCCAAAAAGAGATGTTGAATTTTAAAAACAATTGTCAGATAATTGCTCCTTTTTTTTGTTTAAGATGCAAATGCTCTATTTTGGGGGAGGGAGGGGGGCTGAAAAGTTCATAGTGGTCAAATATGACCAAATGTGGTTTATTTTTCAACATACAGTGGATATAAAAAGTCTGCACACCCCTGTTCAAATGCCAGGTTTTTCTGATGTAAAAAAATGAGACCAAGATAAATCATTTCAAAACTTTTTTCCATCATTAATGTGACCTATAACCTGTACAACCCAACTGAAAAACAAACTGAAATCTTTTAAGGGGAAAAATAAAAAAAAAAAAAATAATAAAAATTCAAAAGCGTACAATATCCTGGTTGCATAAATATGCACACCCCGTTATAACTGGGGATGTGGCAGTGTTCAGAATTAACCAGTCACATTCAAACTCATGTTAATGGGAGTCAGCACACATCTGTCAACATTTAAAGTGCCTCTGATTAACCCCAAATAAAGTTCAGCTGTTCTAGTAGGCTTTTCCTGACATTTTTATAGTCACATCTTAAAGCACAAGCCATGGTCCGCAGAGAGCTTCCAAAGCATCAAAGGGATCTCATTGTTCAAAGGTATCAGTCAGGAGAATGGTACAAAAGAATTTCCAAGGCATTAAATATACCATGGAACACAATGAAGACAGTTATCATCAACTGGAGAAAATATGGCACAATAGTGACATTACCAAGAACTGGACGTCCCTCCAAAATTTATGAAAATCCGAGAAGAAAACTGGTCAGGGAGGCTGCCAAGAGGCCAACAGCAACACTGAAGGAGCTGCAGGAATTTCTGGCAAGTACTGGCTGTTAAGTACATGTGACAACAATCTCCCGTCTTCTTCATATGTCTGGGCTATGGGGTAGGGTGGCAAGACGGAAGCCTTGTCTTATGAAGAAAACCATCCAAGCCCGGCTACATTTTGCAAAAACACACTGGAAATCTAAACACGTGGGAAAATGTGTTATGGTACGATGAAATCAACGTTGAACTTTTTGGCCATAATTCCAAAAGGTACTGTATATCTGGCACAAAACACTGCTCATCACCAAAAGAACACCATACCTACAGTGAAGCATGGTGGTGGCAACATCATGCTTTGGGGCTGTTTTTCTTCAGCTGGAACTGGGGCTTTAGTCAAGGTGGAGGGAATTATGAACAGTTCCAAATACCAGTCAGTTTTGGCACAAAACCTTCAGGCTTCTGCTAGAAAGCTGAAAATGAAGAGAAACTTAATCTTTCAGCACAACAATGACCCTAAAGTACACATCAAAATCAACAAAAGAATGGCTTCACCAGAAGAAGATTAAGGTTTTGGAATGGCCCAGGCAGAGTCCAGACGTGAATTCCACCAAACATATGTGGGGTGATCTGAAGAGGGCTGTGCACAGGAGATGCCCTCACAAAATGACAGATTTGGAGCATTTTTGCAAAGAACAGTGGGAAAATATTGCCACATCAAGCTGTACCATGCTGATAGACTCCTACCCAAAAAGACTGAGTGCTGTAATAAAAATTAAAGGTGCTGCAACAAAGGTATTAGTTTAAGGATGTGCATTTTTATGCAACCAGGTTATTGCAAGTTTTTTTATTTTTTCCCCTTAAAAGATTTCAGTTTGTTTTTCAATTGGGTTGTACAGGTAATAGGTCACATTAATGGTGAAAAAGATTTGGAATGATTTATCTTGGTCTCATTTTTTTACATCACAAAAACCTGGCATTTGAACAGGGGTGTTTAGACTTTTTACTGTATATCCACTGTAGTCTCCTCTTCAGTGCACACTTCTTCCATCGGTGTTGCAGTACTTGGATCCCTGCAGTTGAAAAGTAAACCACATTTGGCCAAATTTGACCACTATGAACTTTTCAGCCCCCCCCCCGTAAATAGGAGCTGGTAGCACCAACCTCAAACACACACAAAAAACGTAGCCCTTTCAGACCAACAAGATTTTGTGCCAGTTCCAATCTGGAAACTCAATTCTAACCAGTCTGTGCAATCACACCCAAAGTACAGTCATTTGCAAAAATCTGGGCACTTTTTTTTTTTTTTTAAGAATATTTTGGTGACTTTTTAATTGAAAAAGGTGTAAAAAAAAATAAAAAAAATCTGTGGAATATTTTAAAAAATATGACCAACAAACATCAAAGCATAGTTAACTTTTTAACCTTTACAAAATAAAAAGTAAAATAGAAAATACTGGCATGTGAAAATACATTTTCACCCCAAGTATTCCCATTTCTCAGGTTCTTTTTACAAGTTTTTACAAACTCTGATCTAAATCAGCTCATCAGGCCAGACTTGGCTTCCTCTGCAGAAACTGTTCTTCATTCACTGCATCTGCTCAGCATACCCTGGTCATGATGACAGTTCTGCCACCGTCTGACTATGGAGATGTAATCTACCGCTTTGCCTGCAAGGGAGCACTTGAGCGACTAAACACCTTATATCATTCTGCCATTCGTTTTGCCACCAACGCCCCCTACAGGACACGTCACTGTGAGCGCTACTCCCTGGTAAACTGTCCCCCCCCCCCCCCCGGAAATCAGGCGTAACTTCCACTGGCTGATGCTTGCGTACAAAACCTGCTTCAGCCTAACACCCGCCACCTGATATATCTACTGCATCTACGTTTGCACGCTGCACATAATACTTGCTCAGCCTCACTCCACCTACTGAAGGCTCCTAAAGTCCACTCCTTTCAGTTTGCAGCAGCTGATAGCAGGAATCAACTGTAAAAAGTAAAAATTGCAAAAGTGGATAGTCTTATCCGCCCCCCCCCCCCCCCAAGATCTTTTAGGGCCACCCTAACAAACTCCTTAAGATACACTTGTAAGTGCCTCTAATGCATACCGCAAGATGATCATATTCAGCCTGCCTCCCTCCTATTGTCCTGACTAAGTCACATTTTACCGTTTGTGTTTCTACATTCTTTCTGCCACCTGTATAACATTTGTCTGCTTATGTTGCTCACTGCCATTGTTTGTTGCCTTTGATCCTGACCACTGTCTTGCGTTATTATGCCCACTGTTGTATACAGCGATGTTCTCTCTTCATGGTTTACCATGTCTGTCTGCTGTTACTCGTTTCCCCCCCTCCCCTTCTTTCTTTAGTTTCTCCCTTCCCTGATCCTTTAGGTCTTTGCCACCACCGCCACCAACAATCCAGCTTTAAAGCTTAGATTTAAAGCTTAGATTCTCTGACTCTTCAAATGTGCAACTCTCAGCAACCAAGGCTTCCTCTAAGCAGCTACATAAGACACTGATAAAAGTTGTTAATGTCCACAGTACAGTGGAAGATTACAAGAAAATAAAGCATTTTTAGCTTGCAGCTTCTATAATGACAGTCATGTGAAAAAATTAGGACACCCCATTAAATATTCAGTTCTTTATTAATAAACGTTCACATATCTATGTCTAACCTTGCTTTTGTTTTATTTGCATTTTTTAACATTTATTTTAGCCATTTTAAGTGGGAATGAATGTGGGGGTGTCCTAATTTATTCCTCACCATTTGTTTAGAATTACTGTATATTTTACAGAAAATTTGAAAAAAAAGACTTTCATTTTAATTGTTTAGTTGTATTACATGAATCTCCCAGTATTTTAAACACTGATATTAAATATCCATATGTCCAAATATGTTAAAAAAAACAGGCTTATTATACAGGGAATCCTAATTTTTTCACATGACTATATATAATTAAGAGACTGAAACTGAGGAAAATTGGAGAGGCCAAGATGAGATCTGAAGATGAGATCTGGAAGACAGAAAAAAAAAACCCCACACATCTCAGAACCGCACATAATCTGGTCAGAATGGCAAATCAAAATCTCCATTTCACTGCAGATACTTGCAGGAAGATTTAGCAAGCTCAGAAGTAGTGGTGCATCATTCCACTGGGCAGCAGTACTTGCACAAATAAGACCTTTACAGATGAAACTACAAAAGAAAACTTTACCTGTGTTCTCATTTAAAAAAAAAAACAAAAAAAAAACCAAGAGCACTCTGAGGCGAGTGCAATATCCCCCGCCTCAGTTTTCTTTGAAGATCC
Source organism: Pholidichthys leucotaenia (assembly GCA_020510985.1). Lineage (NCBI taxonomy): Eukaryota > Metazoa > Chordata > Actinopteri > Cichliformes > Pholidichthyidae > Pholidichthys > Pholidichthys leucotaenia. Next base: position 369,657,882 of record CM035843.1, on the reverse strand, counting down.
CAATACTTACTGACCGAGAGCAGTTTGCAGCTTTTCAATATAATTACTGTGGCAGAACCATATTATGATAAACCCATCATCCACGAATATAAAACAAAGTATACAACAAGTTTTAGGTGAGGATCCCAAGGTGAACCTGTGTAGAAAGTTTGGTGACCCTAGACAGCTTTACACGTTCTATAGTAAGCGAGTATAAGGAGTGTCAACCTTGACCTTTTGATCCCAAACCTGTAGTCAGAGGTCATGGTGTCAGAGTGAACCTGTGTACCAGGTTTGGTGGACTTCCGGTTCCGGCGCCACACGAGTTGGCTGCCTTTTGCAACAGCGGCTCAATTCTGAGTCTTTTTATCTTCCTTCTTCTTTCTGATCCGGTGATAACTTTCTGATCTGGCACACCTTTCACTCTATATATATCACAGACACACAGATCGCCCCAAAGGTCTCCCGAGTCGGCAGACGGAGCCTCTGTTTACAGCAGGAGACGATACAGCAGGGAAGAGCTAGCTAGCACTCAACCGCCACCCGGTGCTAACGGAGAAACTCGACATACCAGGAGAAACTGAAGCGAAAACGACGCGGGTGCCAGGCTGGAGTTTAGGCGGCGTGCAAGAAATATAAGACAGAATAATAAAGAGCAATGGCAAGAACCAAGCAGACCGCCCGTAAATCTACTGGAGGAAAAGCCCCCAGGAAGCAGCTGGCCACCAAGGCTGCTCGAAAAAGCGCTCCGGCCACCGGCGGAGCGAAGAAGCCTCACCATTACAGGCCCGGTACTATGGCTCTGAGAGAGATCCGTCGCTACCAGAAATCCACGGAGCTACTCATCCATAAGCTGCCCTTCCAGCGCCTGGTGAAGGAGATCGCTCAGGACTTCAAGACCGACCTGCGCTTCCAGAGCTCCGCCATCATAGCTCTGCAGTAGGCCAGCGAGGCCTACCTGGTGGGTCTCTTCGAGGACACCAACCTGTGCACCATCCACGCCAAGAGGGTCACCATCATGCCCAAAGACATCCAGCTGGTCCGCCGCATCCGCGGAGAGAGAGCTTAGACTTTCTGCTGCACATCCACCAACCACAATGCTCCGCACTGTGTGTCTATATATATATATTTATAGTAATATGTACATATGTATACTAGCTGCTCTTGTTTTTTTCTTGCCTTCTGATTGTTGCTCTGAGTGTTGCTATCCCTGTGCTGTTGCAATCCTGGAATTTCCCCATTGTGGGACTAATAAAGGCTTATCTTATTATTTTTCTTTGTTGGTGAAATATACTTTATAAGGCATTTTGATATTGACCTTTGACCTCGCAATCCCAAAACCATAGTCACACTAAAGGGTCACAGGGTGAACCTGTGTACCAAGTTTGGTGACCCTAACTTTACTCACTGTACAGTAATAACGCATGGGGACCTTGACCTTTGACCCCAAACCCATAGTCAGAGGTCAGGATCCCAAGGTGAACCTGTGTACCAGGTTTGGTGACCCTAGCTTTCTTTGTTGTTGAGGTATAGTTTATAAGCCATTTTGATGTTGACCTTTGACCTTGCAATCCCAAAACCATAGTCACACCTCAGAATCACAGGGTGAATCTGTGTACCAAGTCTGGTGATCCTAGCTTTACTTGTTGTGTAGTAATAAGGCACAAGGAATGTTAATGTTAACCTTTGATCTTTTGACCTCAAACCCATAGCCAGAGGTCAGGATCCCAAGGTGAACTTATAAACCAGGTTTGGTGGCCCTAGCTTTACTCATTTTATAGTAATAGTAAATGTAGCAGTTACTATAGTGCAACTGCAATGTTGACTTTGACCCCTTGACCCCAAACCCATAGTTTGGTCAGGGAGTAAATCGTCCAAGAGGTGTATTAGATACAACTACTGTATCGATTTGAAAAGCCTACATCATTTCTTTTAGTTATTGTGTTTAAAAGATTTAAGGAAAAATCTGACCTCTTACTTTTGACCTCAAGGTCATCCAATGAGAGTGAAATTGCAATATGTGTATCATGAGAGTATGGTACCAAGTTTCAGAACAATCGGAACCAAACTGTAGGAGGAGTTACCTCACTTCAAAGACAGTTACTGTCTACGAAGTGAGGTGAAATAAGAGGTCATAGGTCAAGGGCTACAATGATCCAATCAGAACCACACTGCAATATGCACTTCCTCAGTGTATGTCAAACAATGGTACCAAAGTTTCAAAATAATTGAACCAAAACTGTAGGAGGAGTTGATTTCACAACAGTGGGACAGATGGACTGACTGCCCCATAACATAATCCCCCTTCAGCCTTCGCCCAAAGGGCCCTTCAATCCTTTAGGGGTTCGTCCAGCGGGGGTTAAAAAAAAAAAAAAAAAAAAAAGTCCAACATCAAAAGTATGCAGTGGAACATCTGCAGAAGCCTGATGCATTTTGGAAACAAGTGCTGGGGACAAATTAAGTTAAAATAGAGCTATGGTATTTTGCCACAGTCAGCAAAGGTTTTATAACTAAAAAAAAAAAAAAAAGAAACATTTCATGAAAAGAACCCTTTGCTAACTGTTAAGCATCCCTGCTGGAAAAGCCAGCATGGACCAGCATGCTGGTCACCAGCATGATTTGTTGTGTTTTGAAGCTGGTCATACCAGCATGCTATGCTGGTATGACCAGCTAAACCAACACCAAACCAGCATAGACCAGTATGAAAATACTGGTCTATGCTGGTTTTTTCAGCAGGGATGGAAGTGGATTTATCAAGCTTTAGAGGTGTGTTGCAGCCAGTGATACAGAAAACACTGCATGTGTAAAAGATTTTTTGTATACTTTATTAATCCCAGAGGGAAATTCAGGAATGAATGAACTGCACCAATTACCAGCAAATTTGGAAAGCAAAACATAACATTACTTGTAAAAATGTGAAGCCTATGGAACAGATTCTACAACAGGAAAATGAGCCAAAACATGCTTCAAAATTCACTATGGACATCCCAACAGACAAGCCAAATGTTTTGGAATGGCCCTTAATGTCCCCAGAATTAAACATCATTTAAAATCCATGGGTAAGCCATAAGAGCTATGCATTCAAGAATGTTGCAGAACTGCAAGTCTTTTGTAAAGAAAAACTGGGGAAAATCCCACATACAAGAACTGAAAGACTTAGCTGGCTACAAAAAGCACTTGCAAGCTGTGATACAGTATCTGCCAAGAGTGGTCTTAGCAAGTGCTTAGTGTGTAGGGTGCTCAAACTAAACTCTTCAAGGTTTAACCCAGCGGTTGCTGATGTCAAAAACAGATTCAGCAAATAAAGGCTTTATTTCTGCATCAAATGTTTTCAAATACCTTTTCACTGGTGTGTTTCCAAACTATGAGAGAATGTTTACTGCCGAATCACTGCATTCCCAGGTTTGGAAGTCCTGCATTATGCTAAAATTTGAACTGTACCAGAATCTGTGACTGCACCAGAGAGTAAGCAGCGATTTTGATGTTTTAATTATACAGATATTGTAAAGCATTCTGATGGATGCCAGGTGGTTAATGTTTGTTCTGTGATTACAGTTTATTATCAGAGGTGCAGAAACACTTATAACAGCGCTCTGCAGTCACCCATTCTGATGGGTCACGGATTCCACTGTTGTACCAGGATGACCTGTGACACAAAACCGTTAAAACACCAGCTGTTGATATCACACAAACCAATTTAGTTACTTAACATTACATTTCTTACATCAGATATGTTAAGAAGCACTTTTCAATGATCATTACCTTCTCTTTTTGGCCCCTGCATAATCCACGACATCCTGCTTTGTGCACTGAATGATGTCTTACAACACTGGGGAACAGCAAATACAGGCTCTAAAAAAAATTGCTTTACATCTGGGCTGGTTCCTCAGATTCAAAATTCCAGGGCTGAGATGAGAAACAGAACCCAACAAAGCACAGAGCCTTGTATGGCAAAGCCCTACATATTTCTCGGTTTGGAAATTCTGGAAAAATGCGCCCACAATTACATATACCCAATTAGAAGCTGCTCCAGATTTGTGTGACAACTATAAACCCGCTAGGAGAGCCATCAATCATTTTTATCTAATTATTATTTTCTTTCTTGCCATCTGCCATATTCATCATTTATTTCTGCCTACCTTGCATGTTGAGCAACCCCTCTGTCAACGAACAATGGTGGAACTTTGGTTTCTACTTAAATCGTATCAAAGCTGGCTGGTTTTCAGGAAAGCAGTACAGTTCTGAGACTCCAGAATGGAATGGGAACCTTGCCAGTCTGAAAGGACTAACAGACCCCCATGGCAGCTACAATATCAGGTGTATGTCACGTGCGCAAACAGACCATGTGCTGATGTTCAGGACGGTCAGAGCTCATCACAAACTGGTAGATCTTCCTCTCTAGGTAGAAATTCAAACAAACTAAACCCAGCAACACCAACCTAAATGTACGTACACACACACACACACACACACACACACACACACACAGCATTAAAAAAAGAAGCAGGTTAAGTGAAACACAAGTAAAACAGAAGTTTTAATCATTGGTCCTGAAGACAAGGGAGAGAAACTTTTACTCAGATTGCTTGGTCTAAAACCGACACATTGTGTCAAGAACCTGGGCGTTCTTCTAGACGTTGACTAATTTTATTTAACACATTAAAAATGTAACGAAAATGGGATTTTATCATCTTAGGAATATTACCAGAGTCCGCCCTTTTCTCTCTTGCCAGCACGGAGGTCTTGACGCATGCTTTAACCACCAGTTGTATAGACTATTGTAATGCCCTGCTCTCTGGTCTTCCCCAAAAAAGAATATCACATCTCCAACTGCTCCAAAATTCAGCAGCACGAGTGTTGACGAGGACCAGGGGGCATGGACATATTACACCAGTTTTAGAATCACTGCATTGGCTCCCCGTGCGCTTTAGGATCGATTTTAAGGTTCTCTTGGTAGTTTTTAAATGCCTCAGTGGTATTGGGCCTTCTTATCTAACTGAGCTGCTTTTATCTTATGAGCCCTCGCGGACCCTGAGGTCCTCTGGTACTGACCTTTTAATGGTTCCCAAAGTCAAGACCAAGACCTTTGGTGAAGCTTCCTTTCACTATTATGGTCCTTGTCTGTGGAACAGCCTGCCAGAGAGCCTCAGGGCTGCAGAGTCAATAGATGTTTTTAAGAACGGGCTCAAGACCCACCTTTTTAATTTGGCTTTTAACAAATCTGTTTATTATTGAAGTAGTCATTTATGTTCCATTGTTTTATGTTCTTCCTGGCGCCATTTGTTTTTAGATTTTCTCATCTTTTCTTATTGTGTTTCAGTTCAGTTTTTAAGTATGCGTATTTAGTTCCTCTTGTTTTTGTGTGTTCTTAGTTTCTTTCTGTACCTTTTTAAATTTTGCTTTTACCAAACCGTTTAACTATTATTGAAGTAGTCATTTATGTGCTTTTAGATTTGCTTATTTTGATGTGCTCTTAGCTCAGTTTATAAGTATGGGTTTTAGTTCCCTTTGTTTTGTGTTCTTAGTTTTATCTTGTATTTTATGTGTTTTAGCTCCAGCGTTTCCTCATTGGAGACCCTCATGCCAGATGCTGCTTAGCCCGTCTGCAGAGGTGTTGGTCTCGGGAAGGAGAGGGGGGGTCGTTCTAGCTTGGGTATGTGGGGGCTTTATGCCACTGCCTACAGCTGTGGTGCGGGTCCCAGCCTGTCCTGGTTGGGGTGGCCTCTGTGGCACGCCCTCTGGTTATGGGTTGTGTGGTCTCCCGCCGTGGAGGACTCCACAGGATGGTTGCTCCTTCACATGGTGCCTCGGTGCCGAGCAATGTCTCTTATTTTACATGCGTGTAAGAGAAGTAGGGGGTGGTGTATGTATGTGTGTTTTATGGGCATGTTTATGGGAGGGCTGGAAGGGGTGGGGATGTATCATGTAAATATATGTAAATGTGTCTACTGCTTTCATATATGTAAAGCACTTTGCACATCATCTCATGTTTGAAAGGCGCTATACAAATAAAGTTTGACTGATTGACTGAAGTGAGACTCGACAGTGGTTCACCACCTCACTGAGGTTTACCTGGCTCTGGAGGAGCGCTGGGTGGAGGTGATTAAGAAGGAGGTGAACAAAGCCGCAGCGTTGTAGCAGCAGGAACTCAGGCTGTGACTCTCCCCCAGCAGGAAGTGCTGAAGGAAGGAAACTCTGTTGAAGAGTTGAGACAACACCACCTGCTGGTCCCTGGAGAAGCTGCTGAGTTCTGAGAATACCGACCGCAAACCTGACACAAGAGGCAGAACGGACACACAGACACACATTTGGTCATTTTAACAAGAGACTATGACCCTGTTTACATGGTCACGAGTAAACTGATTACTGGAGTAAACCGATGAAGAAAATAAATGGCTTACAGTTTTTACGTCGACCAAATAAACGGTTTACTGGGCAAATAAACTAGGTGTGTTAATCCATTTTCTCAAACCAATAATGGCCTTTAACTGATAAAGGTAATTCGATTACTCTGTTTACATGACAGCTGAAATAATCAGGTAACTCCAGGAAGCTGATAATAATCGGTTTACTCATGACAATGTAAACGGCGTCTATAGGAATATGCTTGTTTCTGCATTCCCTCACTGAGCCTTTACCCTGTGTAGATTCTTTTAGGGTACTTCTTAGCTCCTCGCCATTGGAGAGGATCTCCTGCTGTGTTTGTAAGGCAGCACTCTGGGCTTCAATCAGGTCCTCAGCCATTTGCCGGGTGGACTGAAGCTGCTCAGCCACACCTGCCGAGCTCTCCGTCAGTCTGACACAAACAAACCATTCACAAGTTTGTATTGGTAGGTCCCGTTTACCATGGCCTCCATATAAACCAAAAAACAAGGTGCTGCCATTGTCAGCCAGCCATCTGTCAGAAATGTTACAGTCAGTTTATTTCTGCTAGTCATCTCTCCAGATGTGTCTGCTTTCTCATTTAGGATCGCCAAACACTTTTAGATCTTCAGTATGTGACAATGTACGTACCCAATTGTGATGTGAGAATAAAACCAGAAACTTTATCTACACCTTTCAGATATATCTGGGTATATCTTACATGTGACTTGGAAAGAACAGCAGTGTGAGAGTGTGTTTCAGGATTTAAAGCTATCCAGCCTGTGTATCAAGTGCAGAGTCAAAGATGCCTTTTCGGATATTTATTTACATCTTGCTCAAGAAGGGAAAGGGTCGTATGCAACTCACACATGTGAGTGCCACGAGAAGAGTCAGAGTTACAGAGAAGTGCAGAGAAACTTGACCAGTGAGACAAACAGAAAAGAACTGTTATGAGAACACTGAGCGAAAACTACATCTAATCAGTTGACATCTAAATGTTCCATAACATTTGAGGAAAAGTACTGAGTGTGAAGTCATTTATGATTACAGGAGACAGAATGAAGGACAATGATAAAAAATTGTCATAGCATGTGGATGGTATTTGAGAGTGTAAAACATGATGTAGATCCAACTTAAAATCCTGATCTTGAACTTGCATTTTGGTGGTGGTGGTATGTGCTCTCTATGCACTTGCTAGTCTATTTTGCAGTAGCTCACATTGCCTATGTTTACTCACCTGTACATTGTATTTTCAGCTCGGCTCTGCCAGACTTCAGACTGTAGGAAGTGGCAGATTGAGTGGGTGTGTGTGAAGAACTCCGTGTAGGTATTAAAGGCCACTGCGTCCATGCCACCTGTACACCTGTTGACTTCAGACTCCTCAGGACATGATGGGAAATCCCTACCTGAGCTAAGAGAGAGAAGGAAAGTATGTTACTTTGTTGCCTATTGACAAAAGAGACAAGAAATGTCTACTTTCTGTTCATTTTCAGTGTAGTCAAGTGTATAAAACACTTGATGCCCTCAGCAATCAGCAGTTTTTGTCACTGCACCCAGAACACAGAGTTGAAAATGGTTACATTTTTGGAACACCAGAGGCCTCATGTACAAAGGGTACTTGCGCACATAAACATGGTGTACGTCCGTTTAACATGGACGTACTGTATCAAGAATGAAATGACTGGAAATATGCGCAGCCCCACGCCAACTTCATCGCTGGCGTATGTACGTTTCTACTGTTATTGGTCCGTTGGCGACACTTAGAGGTGATGTTGGGAGACTGATAATGACGTGAAAATTATTGTACACACCAGAGGCACATGATCAACAAACATCCAAGTGTGCACAATTAGATGAGTGGATATAAAAGCAAGCGCAAAGAAGTGCAGAATATGCCTAACAACAATTGTGTTAGCATGATTAGAGGATATTGCAAATCCCACAGTGAGAAGAGAAAGGGTATTTAGAGACTGAGGAGATTTTCTGGTTCAGGATAATGACTGGCTTGTCAGCCAGTTCAGGTTTCCACAGGCAGTCCTTGTGGAACTGTGCTCAGAGCGACGGCCGCTCTTGGAGCACAACACGGCGAGAGGCCGTGCACTGCCCATCCCAGTGCAGGTGCTAACAACACTGGGGTCCCTGGCAACAGGAGCATTCCAGAGGGAGCTGGCAGACCAATCGGGAATTTCCCAGTCAACCCTGAGCCGAGCAATGCCATCTGTGTGGGATGGTATTATCCGGCTGTCACTCAGGTACATCATATTCCCATACAATGCAGTTGAATAGGCCGACATCAAAATGCAATTTGTAGCGAGAGCCGGTTTTCCTAATGATTCTGATGAACAGCATTGTTGGGAACAAACTACAAGCTGGCACTGTGCGGATGGGTGGCTTCTTGGGGAGTAATTCATGTAATTGTCCTAATAATAACTCACCTCATGCACAACGTGCCTGTGCGCCCCTAAATATCACCCTGTTTTCAAGACTTCATTACAACTCAGTAGGTTGAGTAAGTGACTCTTTTTTTGCTGATTAAACTACAGTTTCACAGCATTCTACCAAGCCCCCAATTGCCTCTGTGTGTACAGAAGTTATGTCAATAAACACATGCGTAAAGTTTAACATGCAACAGTCTCACTCCCCCAGGCGCACTTCATTCATTTAATAGTGTGTGTAATCCATGCAAGTTGTATATAACTATAAAGTATTAGATTTGCATTTTGGACAAAAATACGTACTTGTTGAGTCTAATATGATTTGCTTTCAACTGACAGGTGACCGTGGCTACCCACTAAATACATTCATATTGTCTTCTTTTTCGTGACCGTTTTCCTTTATTCAACCAGCTGATCCACCTGGCTGGTCACAAATTACAGCAATCATCTGACGCTTCTAAGGACTGCAGATGTCAGTCGAAACATGTCAAGGTTAAACAAACATCTCCTTCTCATCCCTGTCTCAATAAAGGAAAACGGTAAACTAATCTTATAGGGCTGTGAGCAGGCTATTGAATTACCTGTATCCAGCGCTAATGCTGGAGGACAGCGTGCCATACAAAATGTTTTTACATGCCTCTACCTCATTCAGGAGCGCCTTCAACTCACAGTCCATGAAATTCCACTAAATCCATGATTTTTGATTGTGGATACAGAAGAATCACACATACAGTGCTTGTATATATATATTTGCATATATATTTGCATCTAATTGCATTTTCAAATGGAGGCGTGTCAAGGGAGGAGTCTGGTATTTCCTCATGTGCGTTCTTTTTCAAGTAGATTGGGACGTACAAAGGAATGTGCTTGGATTCCTGCATATGCACCATTTCATACAGCTGGACTTTTTTTTTTTTTTTTTGGCTTATGGCGTTTTCTTGATTTAAACATACGTCATCTTTCTGTAGGAAATCCACACAAGTCTTTGTACATGAGGCCCCAGATCTCTCGTCTTCGGCACACTTTTAAGCAGCCAACCAGAATGAGGCTAAAAGGATATTATGAGCAATATTTGAAAGCAAAAGCTTAGAGGGATGTATGTTTCCTTACCAGTTTGTTAAAGTGTAGTAAGTAGAGTGTCTTGACATGAAACACTGAGCTGTGAGTGATGGGTCAAGCTGTTGCTAGGACAGTTAGGTCCACATACACTACTCACAAAAAGTTAGGGATATTTGGCTTTCGGGTGAAATTTATGGAAAACGGAAAATGTTCACGCAACAGTGATATATCATCAAAGTAGGGCATTTAAGTAGAAGCATGCAATGGTGATTTTCTCATCTCAAATAATTTATCAAAACAAAAGCCAACAACCGTGGTGGGTATACCACAACAAAAAATGTCAATGTCTCAATAACTTGTCATGTGCTCCTGAGCATCAATTACAGCTTGACAATGACATCTCATGCTGTTCACAAGTCGACTTCGTGTCTGCTGAGGCATGGCATTCCACTCTTCTTGAAGGGTGGCCCTCAGGTCATTGAGATTGTGGGGTGCAGGGTTACAAGCCTCTACACAGCAACTCAGCTGACTCTATAGGATTCAGGTCTGGAGAAAGTGCAGGTCACTCCATTTGAGGTACCCCAGCCTCCAGCAGCCATTCCCAAATAATGCAACCTCAATGACCTGGAGTATTGTCAGCCATGAAGATGAAATTAGGCCTTTGTTGTTCGTGCAGGGGCACAATGACTGCATTAATGGTGTTATTCAGGTAGTATTGGCTTGCCACTGTACCATTCACAAGGTGTGGGGCAGTTCTGTATTGACTAGACACACCTGCCCAGTCTGTGACAAGGTGACAACAGTGGCTGATGCATAGCGTTCTCGACATCTCCAACATAGTTGGTGGCCATCATTTCTGCTCAACGTGAATTGACTTTCTTCAGAGAACATTGAAGCCCACTGGTCCCTTGTTCAGGGTAAATGCTCTCTGGTTTATACAAACGATGATGCCTGTGCCTGATGGTGTGGTCAAGTACCTTTGCAGGTCATCTAGCACGCAGACCACGCTGATGTAAATGGTTTTGAATGGTCTGATGTGACACTTGGGTGCCTCTCACCTCCGTTAATGTGCCTGGAGTTGAGTGGCATTCATCATCCAGTTCCGCAGGGAACTGTTCACAATGAAGCGGTCATCGGCATGGGATGTGGCCAAAGGATGTCCATTTCTATGTCTTTCTGTGACTCTTCCAGTCTCTCTGTATCTCTGTTGCAACTGCTGATGACACCGACACTCTAAGCTCAGTGGCCACTTCCCTCTGAGAACATCCTGTTTGAAGCCTCGCAATGGCGAGGTACTGTTGATCAATTGTGAGGTGTCGTCTTGGTCTCATGATGTCAAAATGTGAACAGCATGATGAAGAGAACCGCTTAAATACGAATTCTAATTGAACCAGAAAATTTATTGGTCGATTCATGGATCAAGCACCTGTTGTGAATTTTGCCATTAAGCACCTTGTTAGAGAACAGCAAGTTACGCAAGAAGTACTGAAACACTGAATAGCTGGATATGTGCATTCAAAAGATTAGAGAAGGTCAAATTAAGTTCACCTGTAAATGTTATAGTGCACTTTAGGTGCATCCTGAAATTTCACCGGAAAGCCAAATATCCCTAACTTTTTGTAAGTAATGTATATTTAGACACCGACACACACATTTTGTTATTTTGGTGGTTTACTAAAACATATTAGGGTACTGACAGCCAAACTGCAGTTACAGTTTCAGAATTACAGCCATTTTTATACATTTTAAGTTACATATTTTTATCTCATTTACAAGGCTCAAAAGTACTTGGACAAATTACCATTACCAAAAATAAAATGTTCATTTTTAATACTTTGTTGAAACTCCTTTGCAGGCAATGACTGCCTGAAGTCTGGAACCCATAGACATCAGCAAACATTTGGTTTCCTCCTCTTTGATGCTTGACCAGGCCTTTCCTGCTGCAGTCTTCAGTTGTTGCATGATTGTGGGGTTTTTTGCCTTAAGTTTTGTCTTTAGCTAGTGAAATGCATGCGTGATCATGTTGTAATCTGGTGATTGACTCGGCCATGGCAGAATATTCCACTTCTTTGACTTCAAAAAAAAAAAAAAAAAAAATCTTGAGTTGCATTCACAGAATGTTTTGGGTCATTGTCCATCTGTACTGTGAAGCACCATCCAATCAATTTTGCTGCATTTGGTTGAATCTAAGCAGACAGCATATCCCTATTACACTTCAGAATTCATCCGACAAGTTCTGTCTTCTCTGAGTAGGTTTGTTCCGTCTTCTTTTTCGATTAGTTTTTTTTTTTTTTTTAAATTTCAGACAAGCATGAAAAGGGGATCTTTTAACTTGACTTTGACATGTTTTGACTGGTGTCTGAATCGAAACATGTCAAGGTAAAGTTAAAACATCTCCTTTTCACCCTTGTCTGAAATAAGAAAGACAAAAAACCTATAAAATGCTTCTGTCGCATCATCAATAATCACTAGTGACCCAGTGCCATTGGAAGATATGCATGCCCATGCATCACACTGCCTCCACCATGTTTTACAGACGATGTGGTGTGCTTTTGATCATGAGCCATTCCAAGACCTCTCCACTCTGGCCACGCCTAACATTCCTGCTCCGAGTGATTTTTTTTTTTTTCCCAGCCTAATAATGGTCTGTTTCACTTCCATTGAGAGCTCCTTTAACCACATTTTGTGGGTTCACAGCAACAGCTTCTAAATGCAAATGCAACCACATCTAGAATCAACTCCAGACCTTTTATCTGCTTGCTTGATTGATGATGGATTAACCAGGAAATAACCCATGCAGTCCATGAAATAGCTTTTGGCCGTATTACAACAACACGGTTGGTTAGTCAGTTGTCACTGGCGCAGAACGCATTTATAGGCGTTTTCAAGTTCATTTCCTTATCACAGCAGCATAAAAACGAACTTTCCACCAGAGACACAAAGAGGCCTAATCATTCAGAGGTGTGTTTTGGATAATCCAATCCAAAGTGCTCATGCCTATCCATTTAATGCAAAGAAACGCATTATCTAAAGTGAACTGTGATCATGATGGTTTAATACTGGATTTGCGCTGACCAAAGCCTGTGTGTGTAAGCCAGAATGCATGCGATAGTAATGCTGCTTTGCAATATGGAAAACATCAATCACAGTTGATGCTCAGTTAGTTATGCTAGAAGCAATAAACGGGGGAAGAATGGGCTGAAAAATCAGCTGAATGGTTTAATGTAGTGTGCACGGATGCAACACACAGACATGAATTGGTTTGAAACTTCAGGAAAAGTGGATGATGCTCGTGCAAACTTTCATAAACTTTCATTAATGATTGTGTTGAAGTTACTCCCGGCCCGTGGAGAGATGAATACTCCCTCTCCTGTTGCTGTTGCAGACTAAAGGTCTCCCCCATCTCATATGGGGGTCTGCAGCTCTCTATCCCAGTCCCTCCCAGTTGGGAGGGCAGGAGGAGATTTGGCATGGCTTCCCGTCCACAGCGACCCCGTCCACGAAGTGAGTCTGCTTTCGGCGGCGGAGCTTGCTGGTGGAGAACCGCAACCCTAGGTGTGGTGTGGCCCAGCTGGAAACCCAGGGCGCGCGGCCGAGGCAGCTGTGTGGACATGTCCCGTCTCTGTCGGGCGTTAGAGTGAAAAGTAAAACACTGCACACTCCTTGTTCATTTATTCCCATAAAAATAAACACATTAATGCCTAATTAGTCTGTGATGAAAACGAAAATATGGATGGAATAAAAATCTTCAGAATGACACTCCTCCCCCATGCACACACATGCTCCCTGTTCATTCATTCATTCCCCTAAAAAAAAAAAATTTAAAAAAAATTCTACATTAATGCCTAATATATCGACTCCAATGGTAAATCCGCAATTAAAATGAGTGTGGATGGTTGTTTTTTTTTTTTTGTTTTTTTTTTTTTAAAGTGTGTGATCACCATATAATTAAAATGACAGGTGATATATGATGACTATTACAACTCTCTCCACTAAAATAACAGAAAAACCCAGCAGATGCCGTTTCCTCATGAGCTGCGTGATTTCAAAACATGCCACTGAGATATCAATAAACAATGTGCTTCTGATGATAGACCTCCTTTTTCCTGATCAAAAGCGGATTCTCATGGAATGCACTATAGCACAGGTGTCAAACTCATTCCATGAAGGGCCAAGACCCTGCAGGTTTTACCTCCACCCAGTGTCTTCAACAGGTGATTTCACTGAATTTCTTCCCACTGATTGCTGCTCAGTGAAAACACCTGCTGAAGACACTGGGTAGAAGCAAAACATGCAGGGTCTTGGCCCTCCATGGAATGAGTTTTACACCCCTGCACTATAGTAACAGTAGTGCGCATTAGATTGTGCACTGCCACACCTCTTTGAAATGAGCCTCCGCCTGCCAGCTCATAGTGAGCGCAATGTCTACTAGTAATTTTTTGATGGTGTGACACAAAGCATAAAAAACAGACAATGTGCTGACCGAAACGAACAAAAACACTGGCATACCGTGGACAAGTTTGCGGATGATCATCCTAATAGGACTCTTCAAGTCATTTGTCCAATTACTCTGAGCCCCTGAAATGAGGAGCTGTTGTATAAAGATGGTTGAAATTCCTCAACCATAACTCCAATTTGTATGTGAATACCCTAAAATTAAAGCTGAGAGTCTCCACTTTAAGGCCATATTGATTATATTACTGTATCTGGAATATGTTTTGGTAAACAGCTAAAATAACAAAACTTCCATCCATCTTCTTCTGCTTAATCCTTTTATTGGGTCACAGGGGGCTTGAGCCTATCCCAGCATCTTTGAGCAAGAGGCAAGGTACACCCTGGACAGATCACCAGTCCATCGCAGGGCCAACACAGAGAGACAGACAGCCATTCACTCTCACAGTCATACCTAAAGACAATTTAGAATCCCCAGTTGATGCCAATTAACCTAACTTGCATGTTTTTGGCATGTGGGAGGAAACCGGAGAAATCCCAGAGTAAACCCATGCAGACAAGGGAAGAACATGCAAACTCCACACAGATCACTGTTGGTCAGGGGCTGGGATTGAACCATAGATTCCCCTGCCAAGGGTGAGTTGCTGTGCTGCCGCAGTGCTAACCACTCCGCCACCGTGCTGCCCCATAACAAAACTTGTCAGTGTACAATATACTGTATATACAGTATATATAGACCGAACTGTATGGCACAGACCTTTTTATTTTTCCCCAAAGTGCTGATCAAGCACTTTGGAAAAAAGGTCCATAATGCTTGCAATGGAGGAAAATATTGGCAGCTGTCAGTGGTACCCTTCAGCCTTGTTTGTTGAGATGTAGTTCATATGGCATTTTGACCTTGACCTTTGACCTTGCAATCCCAAAGACACAGGCAGAAGTCAGGCTGAGAGTGAACCTGTGTGCAAAGTTTGGTGACCCTAGGTTTCATTGTTGTTGATATATACTGTAGTTTATATGGCATTTTGACCTTGACTTTTTGATGTCAAAACCATAATTGTGGGTCAGGGGCCCAAGGCGAACCTGTGTACCAAGTTTGGTGACCCAAGCTTTCTTGTTGTTGAGATATTAGCTGTGTCTCAATTCAGGTTCTGCATCCTCCAAGTGCACATTTCTAGGCCATTTACATCATTGCGCTGCGTCGAAGGCTGTCCCATTGTGTGGGCTCCTTCACTTGCGGCCGACAAATACAGCCATTAACACCCCGAAAATGAAGGATACATGACGAGTATCGTTGTGGCCCCAACATATCCCAACATTGAGCACGTAGCTCAGCCTGGCTTTTTTTCCCTCCTCGGCTCAGCCAGAAACAGATCAAAGTAAATTTTTGTGCTTGAATTATGCAGTGGGTTGAACGGAAAAACCCCAATAATCCAGAAAACAGCAGCTTCTGGTTATTTAAGCTCATGTTACAAGGCATTATTCTTTTCTGATGTGCTGAATGCTTTGCTTACTGTAGTAATTAAACATGTTCAACTGTTATCTTTTCTGAAGTCAAACCTTTTTTTTCTATTAATGTCAGTTTATTAACCAACGTCAATACCACACGGTATGTCGTGGTTGAAATAACTTTCTTTAAGAAACGGTGAATATGAAAAGTCTACACACCCCTGTTCAAATGCAAAATTTCTGTGATGTAAAAAAATGAGACCAAGATAAATCATTTCAAAACTTTTTCCACCATTAATGTGACCTATAACCTGTACAACCCAATTGAAAAAACAAACTGAAATCTTTTAAGGGGGAAAAAAAACAACTTACAATAACCTGGTTGCAGAAATATGCACACCCTTAAACTAATACTTTGTTGCAGCATCTTTGACTTTTATTACAGCACTCAGTCTTTTTGGGTAGAAGTCTCTCTACGGGGGTTGACAATTCTGTGATCTCCTGGATTACCGACTACCTGACAGGCAGGCCACAGTTTGTCCGGCTGGGCAGTGTCTTGTCTGATGTGGTGGTTAGTGATATGGGAGCTCCACATATGCTGTGCTTTCTCCTTTTCTCTTCACCTTATACTCTACCGACTTTCAGTACAACTCCACCTGCAGAAATTTTCTAATGACTCGGCTGTTGTTGGGTGTATAAGAGAGGGAGAGGAGGGGAAGTACAGGACACTGGTAGACAGATTTGTGGAGTGGACCAAGCAGAATCACCCGAGGGTGAACGTCAGCAAAACCAGAGAGATGGTGATTGACCTCCGGAAGAAGAGGACACCTTCACAGCCATTGCAGATTAGCGGGGAGGATGTGGAGGTAGTGGGGGGATTACAAATACCCGGGTGTCATGATCAGCAACAGACTGGCCTGGAAATCTAACACTGATGCTGTGTATAAGAAGGGGATGAGCAGACTACTTTCTGAGGAAACTGAGATCCTTCAACGTGTGCAACAGGATGCTGGATCTTTTCTACCAGACCGTTGTTGCCAGCACCATCTTCTTTGCTGCTGTCTGTTGGGGTAGCAGTATCAGAGCCAGTGACACCAACAGACTTGACAAGATTATCAAGAAGGCTGGCTCTGTGACTGGTCTCAGGTTGGAGACTTTTGAGACTGTGGTAGAGAGAAGGACACTGAACAAACTGTCATCCATCACGGACAACCCTGATCACCCCCTCCACCACACACTGGACAGACAGCAGAGCACCTTCTCCAGCAGACAGCAACAGTTTCACTGCCGAAGAGTCGGGTACAGGAAATCTTTCCTGCCACATGCAGTTTCACTGTGCAATAACTCACTCTGATGTTGAATTCTGGTCATAACTATGCTGCCATACTGCACCTTGCAGTCTAATTGATACCTCACATTTCACCCTGCGCCCGATAGTCCTGCATTGTACAGTGAGTACGATCCATGTATCTATATGGGTCATCATCTATTCATCTGCGATGAATATAAAGTTATCTAGGCAGTTTTACTTTCCCTGGGTAATTCCTTTTTATATTACTAGTGCATGCCCATAGAAAGCAAGTATTCCTGTTTGAAACAGGTAAGTCAATTAGGCTTTACAGGCCCAAATGCAGTCTGTGTTTGAAAGTGGAATACAGAGGTGTAGCCTATATGTAGGCAATCACACATGTTAGACTTTGACAAATATGAAAGGGACTGAACTGACATTGATTTGATTGTGTGAGTATTAATAACAGAATTAATGAAAATGAATGGGACATCCAATATTGGCTACTGCTTAAGAACCACTTGTTTATTTTTTTTTTTTGTCAGATCACTTATTTGTGTGATCTTTTATGAGTTACATTCATAATAGTGTATCTTGCACTTTGGGGAATGGGAGTTGTTCAGTCACCATTATAATTTAGTTTATATGTGTAGTTTACAGTCCATCATCAGTAAGCTCATGCAGTACTACAACAGGACACATTTACAAATATCTGAGACCCATTGTGCATCCTTTTATATTTTAGCAATATTCTGAGTACAAAACACCGAACATTATTTTTTTTTTTTTTTGTATCTTGTAAATTTTATTGATCCCCAGAGGGAAACTCAGGGCATCCACGATATGGTGTCAATCCCTTCACCATTCTCACACACACACACACCCAGAATGACCTGTTTGGTCGCAACTGTTGCATCAGTGTTGCCCATTTGTCAGTAAATATTTAAATAAAAATGATTTATTTCGTTATTTGGGCATTTTTGTGTCTTGCTGTTGTTTAGTCAAAGCGTGCATGTGTGTCCGCATACGATATGCAATTGATCTGGCCATTCCGCTTCACAATCATGGTGGTATCAAGTTTTAATTTTTAGATACTCACGCGAGAAGGGGGACTCGCGGTCCTGCAAAGTACAGTGGTACCACACGGGTGAAGCGGAAGCAGGTACTCCCGTCTACTACTGACTGGGCAGGCTGGGCATGCCTCCCCCCGGTTGGGCTGCTGCTTCTCCCGGCATGTTCTGTGTTGACACACCGCTAATCTTTGTCAGACCCGGTCCCCGCTGATGGTCCACCCAGTCTGCTTGTGCACTTCATGTTCTCCACATATGGTGAATCATCCTTTAGACCTATGCAATCACAGCAACTTCATGGTATAATGTTTTTAAGCATTAAATCTTTAGTATTATCTTTTTCTAGTCAAATTTGTCATTTTGCACTTCCTTGTTTTGCCCAGGGAACACTGTGGTGACTGACAGGTTGTGATGCTGTGTGTTATCCAATCAGCATGGCCGTGATGCCGTGTATTGTCCAATCAGCATGGCCGTGATGCCGCATATTGTCCAATCAGCACGGAGTCAATCCGAAACCCCACCCACACTTCTTGAAGCCAGGAGTGAAGAGACAGAGCGGTGACAGGGTGGTGGCTAAACTTCTGTTGATAAAAATGGCATATTTTGATTGAGGGACTCCTCCATACTTGAGTTTGCACACCCTCGTAACTTCAGCAAAACACATAAAATCTTAGGTCAGTCTCAGGAATGGTTCAAGTGACAGGCACACACACACACACACACACACACACACACACACACACAGAGAGACAGAGATTTTGTGCATTTATAGAAAGACGCTGTGTGTGTTTCTGTCGTTTTGGTCATCTACTGTCATGCTACTGTTACACTAATTTCCCAACTTGGTATCAATAAAGTACATCTATCTATCCATCTATCAGCATGGCACATCTTGATATGGCAATATTTGCCCACTATTCTTGGCAAACATGCTCCAAATCTGTCAGATTGCAAGGGCATCTCCTGTGCACAGCCCTCTTCAGATCACCCCACACATGTTCGATCAGATTCAGGTCTGGACTCTGCCTGGGCCATTCCAAAACCTTAATCTTCTTCTGGTGAAGCTATTCTTTTGTTGATTTGGATGTGTGCTCTGGGTCACTGTCATGCTGAAAGATTAAGTTCCTCTTCATTTTCAGCTTTCTAGCAAAAGCCTGAAGGTTTTCTGCCAACACTGACTGGTATTTGGAACTGTTCATAATTCCCTCCACCTTGACTAAGGCCCCAGTTCCAGCTGAAGAAAAACAGCCCCAAAGTATGATGTTGCCACCACCATGCTTCACTGTAGGTATGGTGTTCTTTTGGTGATGAGCAGTGTTGTGTTAGTGCCAAATATACCTTTTGGAATTATGGCCAAAAAGTTCAACATTGGTTTCATCAGACCATAACTCATTTTGCCACATGCATTTGGGAGATTTCAAATGTCCATCCATCCATCTTCTACCGCTTATCCAGGGATCCGGGTCACGGAGGCATCAGTCCAGGCAGCGTAGCCCAGATTTTTACCCAGTTCACATCGCACTAGTCAAATGGGTAAATATTTTTCTAAAAATTTAAGGAAAACTGGGAATGGTCCACTGCAGACCTGTGACAGATATTGTTTTTAGTTCTGCCAGGATGCCAAGTTTCACCCTCCACGCCCTCAGAAGGGTGGGGTTGGTGGGACTGGACATCCCGGCAGATAAGCATATCTGTCGCAAGGTCTGTGGTGGACTTTTGCCAGTCGGTGCATAGTGACACGTACTACACAAAGAGCAGAGATAAACAAACCTATCATCTGGTCAGTCACTGCAACAGATACTGGAGTCAGTTTGTCTTGGCCTGTCCCTGCCACTGATAATACCTCTATCTGCCAAGAATGTGCCACTAGTCCAGCAAAAGCTAGCGGTACTCAAATACTTTGCAAGCAGTTTCATAAAATGGTCAGTCAGAGAGCAACTCATACCGGCTTGGACGTCACCTGGGTTAACAAGGTCAGGAGTTCCTGGCAGCGGAAGGCGAATTACAAAGCTACGTGGAGGAATCTGATCAGACCTAAATGAAACAGTCATTGTCGCCCCCAACAGGCTGCTATGATGATGACGACATTGCACCATAATCTCCATGATCCCTCCTGCAAGTGGTGAACCCACTGCAGGGTGGACCCATGTGCCTCCTTTGGGTACACTGGGCCCTTGATGCAACCTTCTTCATGGGATCCACTGGACCACTCTTAGTCTGGCCCTTCACCCAGGACTCGTTTGCCTTGGGAGGCCCCTGGTAGGGTCTACCAGGGGCCACCTTATCGTGGTGGCAATCCACGGAGGGGTTTCAAATATGTTTTTGCGAAATGTAGCCAGGCTTGGATGTTTTTCTTCGTAAGATATGGCTTCCGTCTTGCCACCCTACCCCATAGCCCAGACATATGAAGAAACTAGAGATTGTTGTCACATGTACTAACAGCCAGTACTTGCCAGAAATTCCTGCAACTCCTTCAGTGTTGCTGTCAGCCTCTTGGCAGCCTCCCTGACCAGTTTTCTTCTAGTCTTTTCATCAATTTTGGAGGGACGTCCAGCTCTTGGTAATGTCACTGTTGTGCCATATTTTCTCCACTTTTTCATCTTTTTTTCAATCACTTTTCACCCATTTTTGACAATTACTGTCTTCACTGTGTTCCATGGTATATTTAATGCCTTGGAAATTCTTTTGTAACCTTCTCCTGACTGATACCTTTGAACAATGAGATCCCTCTGATGCTCTGAAAGCTCTGCGGACCAGGGTTTCTGCTGCAACATATGACTACAAAAATGTCAGAAAAAGCCTACAAGAACAGCTGAACTTTATTTGGGGTTAATCAGAGCCATCTTAAATGATGGCAAGTGTGTGCTGACTCCCATTTAACATGAGTTTGAATGTGATTGGTTAATTCTGAACACAGCCACATCCCCAGTTATAAGAGGGTGTGCATATTTATGCAACCACGTTATTGTAAGTTTTTTACCTTTTATTTTTCCCCCTTAAAAGATTTCAGTTTGTTTTTCATTTAGGTTGTACAGGTTATAGGTCGCATTAATGGTGGAAAAAGTTTTGAAATGATTGATCTTGGCCTCATTTTTTACATCACAAACAAAATGGCATTTGAAAAGCGGTGTGTAGACGTTTCACATCCACTGTAACTTCTAAAGTCCCATAAAGACACTGGTAAGTTGATGTTATTTAATTATGTGGTGCTGTTAAAAAAAAAAGGTTATTTTTAGAGAAAATAGAGTACTTTACGAAGCTGAGGAGGGACAGGACATCTGTAATAATTTTATTATGCTGATCTTAAAAGTGTTCGATCACATCTGAAGTGATAATCACATTTTTCTGATATTTTTTCTTTTTTCTCATTTATTTCTGAGGTCCATGGTGGTGAACCTGCAGGAACTGAGGGTCAGCTGTGGAGAGAACGAGTTGGACTCAAGATTTATAAAATTAAACTGACATTTGACTGAAATAACCACAATAAAAATGATTTGATTAATTGTTTTTGATTGTGATTTTTTTAGCAGTTTACTTTGCATACTTAAACAAGCTAAATAAAAACACTGCATGTTCACTGTTAATAGAAAAACTGCATTTCAATAAAAGTAGTTTTTTTAAAAAGTACATTTTTTTGCAATGCAATTCTAAAAGAGACTTTCATATATTACAAGCAGAGTGAAAGATTTTAAACCTGATTTAATACTGATGATGATTATAGTTTTTAAAATTAAATGACAAATCATGATTTTCTAATTTACTGAGAGGCACCCGTACAACTGAGATGAAAGCTGAAGATGGAATGTGTTCTACTGCTGCTGAAAATCAGAGTCATCATCCTACAATACAGAACTGTGGTCTGGTTTAAAAAAAATAAAAATTGAACTGGCAGAACATTTAATTATTTAGCAACATAATTTTAATATCAGATATTAAACTGATAAGAACAGATACTACACTTGATCTTAGCCAAAAGGCCGAGAACATGCCAAAAACATGCAAGTTAGGTTAATTAGCATCAAACTGGGGATTCTAAATTGTCCTTAGGTATGACTGAGAGTGAATGGTTGTCTGTCTCTCTGTGTTGGCCCTGCGATGGACTGGCGATCTGTCCAGGGTGTACCCTGCCTCTCGCCCAAAAGATGCTGGTATAGGCTCCAGCCCGCCCGCGACCCGAAAAGGATTAAGCGGAAGAAGATGAATGAATGAATGAATGAATAATTTTAATAAATGATCATAAATGATAACCCTAAGCTCTCATATTTTCCACTGGCCATGTAATCAAGAATATAACACTACTCACGAAAAGTTAGGGATAATTGGCTTTAGGGTGAAATTTCAGGATGCACCTAAAACGCACTACAACCTTTATAGGTGAACTTAATTTGACCTTCTCTAACCTTCTGAACGCACGTCAACTGTACAATGTTTCAGTACTTTTTGTATAACTTGCTGTTCTCCAACAAGGTGATTAATGGCAAAATTCACAACAGGGGTTCAGGGTTTCCTCTGGTAACATTTCTCGGTGGCGGCCCGCCACACCAGAAATTTTACCGCCTTGCTAAGGAGATATGAATTTATTCAGAAAAATATATGAAGCAATGACTTTCCGCAAGCGCACACACAAACAATGCGCGTGGCCGTCATCCACACTGAGTTTAGAAGCGCCCCGCCCACGCAAGTTTTCCAGTCAGTCAAACAGTGTCTCGCTAAGCGCGACTGTCCGACAGAAATATGAGTTTGTTAAAGTGCTTTAAACGCGGAAAAAAATCATTAGAGGTATGTAAGCACTGGAGGAGTTTATCATGGTTTTAACCTGCTGGAAACGGGAGCAATAATGGAAGAGTCGCTTAGCTAAGAGACATGGTTAGAATTCATATGCAGCCGGCTTTATATGAAGGGAAAGGCAAGGAGAACTGATGAATTGCTGAGGATATATTTCACCAGCCACTACAATATTAAGTTATGTTCTGTAGGAATTGCAGAAATGAAGAGACTGGCAATTTCTCTCTTTTCTCGCACGAGCAGGCATGCCATTTTTATTCTCCAGCAGCAGTGACAAAAAGCAACAGCTAAAAACGCTACCCGTTTTCACTCTAAACTGAGGTCCTTCAGCAGCTGCCTAGAGAGGTGCCTGTTGAGAAAGCCTGAGAGCACAACTATAACTGCCTAAACAGATCATTCTGTACATGAACACATATTGTGGTGAATTATGTCTTTAGAGTCCGTACAGTTCCCCATTATGTACCTGGCAGGTTATGACCGAAATTCACAAAGTCAATGACTTTAATCTGTCAACAGCCTTCAGACAAAGGAAACATGCCAACATTTGATTTCAAAATAAGGGAGGATTTTCCTGCTGTCTGGGTGGTGAGGAGATTTCTAAAAAAAAAAAAAAAAAAAAAAAAAAAAAAAAAATAAATATAAAGAAATATTATAACAGAAATAACGGCATCCTTGGTCATTTAAGTCAATTTATTTCATTAAATACAATTTTTTTTTTCCTTTGTAATCAGAGTTAAATTATTGTTCTGTTCTGACTGCAAAGTTATGGTCAAAAATGTAAATTGTTATAAGGAAAAAGTAAAAAAAAAAAATTACCACAGTCTGTTTCAAATTTATCTTAAAAAAAAAAAAAACTAATTTATTTTAAAAAACAGAAAAATTAATCATAAAATAATCCACAAATTTACAATAAAGTTTCAAATGTACAACAAAAGTCAATTTTACAAGAGGAAATTACAAATTTGAGGAACATGGTTTCAACTTTAGATTTACAGAGAAAAGTAGAAAACGCTAAGAAAACTGTTATAAATTTTTGAGAATAACCTCAAACCTTCAAGACTGAAGTCACTACTCAAGTTTTTAAGCGGGTGCTCTTTGTACCCTTAACCTCTTGCACTCCGGTGTACCGCAGATGGGCAGGTCTCTGCGTCCTACAGCGCACAGAGGGCGCGCTCGTGCGCTCTAGGACGCATGAGGGCGCTGCGTCTTAAGAGCGCACTGGAAAAAAAAGCTGCATTTCCCTTCTCCCACTACAGACACAGCTGCGAACAGATCGGATATGATTGACCTCTCATTCGACTAATAAGAGCCTTGAATTGGGTTTCTGAAACCTTGAAGAACCAATGACTGAAAACCTAGCAAGAAGGACCCGCCTACCAACGCTGTGAATGCAGCGAGCCAATTGAAGCACAGAAGTTTGCGAGCTGTTTTGTGTAAGGGTGGGTGAAGAGAGACTGACTGCTGCAGCAGATGAAAAAAAGGACCCGCAGGAAGAACCCCACAGACCCAGCAGCACGGAGACCACCCACAAGTGCAACCTGTGTGACAGGGACTGCCATTCGCGCATTGGCATGTTCAGCCACAGGCGGTGCTTTTTTGGTTTTTATTCCAGCAGAGTAGACGTAGACGTTTAGGATTCTCTTCCATGGTCATCATAGACCGACGGAGGCCAACGACGAAGGCTGAGTGACACACACGCGTTCGCCAGTCTTTTTTTAATTACTACTGTCATTTGTTTTGAAAAATCGTTCGCCAAAACCGCAATAATGGAATTATGTTTTGATCGGGTCGCGAGACCAGCGTTCGTCTGACAATGAGGAAGAAGTTCGCCAGCTCCGCTTCTGCTGTGAAGAGGTAAGTGTTCTAAGCTAAATTATCCTTTATCCCTGAAAATTGTAATCAAAATGACTTTTGACCGATCGGTAAATTACAGCTGTGCGTCATCGCTGCATGACGGACTGTGGCGCAACGGGCGATGTCCGTCCTCTGTAGCGGGGGGGGGGGGGGGGGGGGTTACACACACACACACACACACACACACACACACACGCACACACACACACAGCCCTGAGTGTCACCTTTCATTAGAGCCCAAGATGAAGCTTCTATATTGAATCATTCAAAAGTTAGACGTTTTTCCAAACTGTGCCATTTGGCACAATTTGGCACAGTTCCAAAATGCCTGGGAACTACCTGAGGAAAAAGCTGTGTAATATATTCATTTTTTGTGGTATTGTTACAAAATTTGGACCTCAGCTGGATAACACTTGGTTCTACATTTCTGTTGCATTTTTCAGCCCGGATCTGAAGCTGTGTGTTGTTTGCAAGCATTTGTATCCAAAAAAACACCCAGGCCAAATTTATTTTCTTCAAGTTCACTATGTTCAGATGACTGTAACTCAGTGGCCAGAGCACTTAGAGAGATTATGACTGTTTTGCCAAAAAATTCAAAGTGTTTTCTTTTAAATCAGACCAACCCCATGATGATGTTGCAAAGGGTTGAAGAACAGCTTTCGATTTACTTTGGGCACGTTATTTTTTGGCGTTTTTAGGGAAATTGAAATTTTTGGTTGTCCACTTTTAATTATTAATTTCAAAGCACTGCTTTTACATGAGTAGAATTTCTGGTTGCTGTACCCACCTGAGCATATACTTTAAGTATCTATGAGTACATTACTATTATGAAGGTTTCTTTCCCTTCCCTACTCTCTCAATGGAAAATAAGAAACACTAGAATAAAAATACAAAAAATACACATTTTTTGTCATTTATGTAAACCATGACAAAAAAATCCTGCAGGACAAAACATGACACTTGATATTTTCTAACCTGTTTGTATACCACCATAGACCAAGAGAAAACCTGAATTAGACAGGGCTCAGAGAGGGCAAGATGAGACAGAAGAGAGAAGCCAAGAAGAGGGAAGAGATACAGAGAGACTGGAAGAGTCACAGAAAGGCATAGAAGTGGACGTCCTTTGGCCACATCCCATGCTGATGACCGCTTCATTGTGAACAGTGCCCTGCGGAACCAGATGAATATCACTCAACTCCAGGCACATTTAAGGGAGATGAGAGGCACCTAAGTGTCACATCAGACCATTCAAAACAGTTTACACCAACGTGGTCTGCGTGCTAGACGACCTGCAAGAGTACCCGATCACACCACTGGGCACAAGTGTTATCGTCTTGCATGGATCAGGGAGCATTTACGCTAGACAAGGGACCAGTGGGCCTCAGTGCTGTTCTCTGATGAAAGTCAATTCATGTTGAGCATAAACAATGGCTGCCAATGATGTTGGAGGCGTCAAAGAGAGCGCGAAGCATCAGCCACTGTTGTCACCAGACGAGCCTTTGGTGGTGGTGGTGTTTCAGTCTGGGCAGGTGTGTCTAGTCAATACAGAACTGCCCCACACCTTGTGAATGGCACAGTGACAAGCCGATACTACCTGAATAACATCATTAATCCAGTCATCATGCTCCTGCATGAACAACACAGGCCTAATTTCATCTTCATGGATGACAATACTCCAGCTCATTGAGGTTGCATTATTAGGGAACGGCTGCTGGAGGCTGGGGTACCTCAAATGGAGTGGCCTGCACTTTCTCCAGACCTGAATCCTATAGAATCAGCTGAGTTGCTGTGTAGAGGCTCATAACCCTGCACCCTGCAACCTCAATGATTTGACGGCTGCACTTCAAGAAGAGTGGAATGTCATGCCTCAGCAGACAATGAGTCGATTTGTGAACAGCATGAGATGTCGATGTCAAGCTGTAATTGATGCTCAAGGGGACATGACAAGTTATTGAGACGCTGACATTTTTTGTTGTAGTACTGTATACCCACCACTGTTGTTGGCTTTGGTTTCAATAAATTGTTTGAGATGAGGAAATCACCATTGCACGCTTCTACTTAAATGCCCCCTACTTTCCTGATATAAATAACATCAGTGTAGCATGAATTTTTTACATTTTTCATAAATTTCACCTGAAAGCCAACTATCCCTAACTTTTTGTGAGTAGTGTATTTTAGAGTTCAGTCTAACTAATATACATATTTAAAATAATAAAAATTAATTTAATTAAATTAATCTTGTCTCCGTGACCTCTTGTATTATTCCCATATCCAGCATTTGTTTGAGTTTAGCCTCAGCCTTTGGCAGGAGTGGAAATGGAAGGCGGCGTGGTGTCATCAAAGTGTAGGGCTCGGCATTAGGCCTTAGTTTAATCAGGTTTGCACTTGAGGAGTCCAATATCACCAAAAACTTCTCCTAGCATGTCAAAATCTACGCTATCATCTCATGACTAGCCACATCTTCTTGGCGACACTCCGACCCAGCAGGTTGTGAGAATAAGCACTTTTTATGACCGTTACCCAGAATGGATATTTCTGACCTTTATAATGACTTGTAGCCAGGAATTTACCAATGCAGCGCATGTCACTGCCTGGACTGGTAACGTGCGGTTTAGGACCAGTAGTCACTAATCGTGAATGATATGGAAGTCTTTCAAATGCATGCTGTGACATTACAGTGATGTCAGCATCTGTGTCTATTTTAAATTCCACAGTGCTGCCATTCAAGGGTAATTTCACAAGCCACTCATTTTCTGATCCAGGCTGCTCTATTATAGCTGGTGTAACTTGGGTTATTGCACCCAGAAAAAAAAAAAAAGCATCTTCTTGGTGTGAAGAATCTAAGGTTACGGCCACTTGTCTCAATGTTTGTGTTTTACAGGCTACAGCAAAATGTCCCATCTTATTACATTTTCTGCACCTCTTATGCTTAACTGGGCAAACTTGTGGCTTTTCATGCTGTTTGTTGCAATGGTGACAGGTAGCAATGTGTTTGGATTCACCATATTTCTCTTTCCTCCACTCCCTGCTGGAGTCTTCTTTGATTTGAGGAAAATGTTTATTTTGTCCTACGGCATCCACTGCACAGTCAGATCGCATGGCTTATTTTGCTGCTCTATCTGCTCACTCTGGCGAGCTATTTGAATAGCCTTCTTTAGTGTGAGCTCTGGCTCCAGTTGCATTTTCTGTGAGACTTTGTTGTCCAATATGCCGATCACAATTCTGTCTCCAATTTGTTCGTCTTTGGTGCTTCCAAACTCAGAATATTGTGCTAGTTCATATACTGTAAGCTTCAAATAAAAACCTCAGTTTCTTTGGGCTTTTGTACCCGCTTGTGGAAAAAGGCACCGTCATGGATTACATTCCACTTTGCCACAAAATGACTGGTAAATTTATCCATTACCGTGGCATAGTTGAACTCCGGAGGGACTCTCACATCACCATCTTTGTTGCCAACATCAGGGCTGCCAAATACGAAAGAGTCAAATTGCCTCTGCTTCTTTCCCCACGGCATAGAGAAAAGTGTTTACTTGAACCTCGCCACTCTCTTTATCCAGCTTGGAGGCTACGTGAAAGCACTCAATATGGCGGCACCACATTGGCCACTCAGCAGGGCAGGTGAAGTCGAATGGTTGGGGCGGGCCAAACTTTGGCATTACTCACTTTGTCGTAGCTTGTCAGTTGAGCACTTTTGACACCATGTCATGGACGGCAGATATCGAACAACAACAGACTTCCAGTGTCTCTATTTAACTGCTTTTATTAACGGCTCTGTAACATGTTGCAGTGACTACAAATTGTGTCTGCATCTCAATAATGAAATCATAGTCAAGCGACTATGGTAGCCTGTAGGCTCTCATCACAGTAGCTGAAGTAATGCCCTGTGATTCACTGCTGGGCCCGAGGAAACATCTGCTGTACCCCCAGTAATAGGGCTGTCACAATAACCGCAATTACGTAGTACCACGCTATGGACAAGCCTACTGCGGAGGGTAATGAGTAACCGCAACAACCGCAGTGTTCACTTTTTTTGTGTGTGGCTGCATCTCATTGTTCATTTATGTGCCCCTATTGATTACTAAATAGTTAAATGTTAAGTGTATTTTTATTGTCAACAGCGTGTTTGCACCCGGTACTGTGGAAGCTTCCAAAGCACTGGGTGCTGCCGCCACCAGCACCGTATGATGCACTCTCTCTCCAGACGGACTCCAACAGGTAGTTAGTGACGGAAGCATTTAAATGAATTGCTAAATACAGCCGGGACAGTGAGCACTGAAAGGGCACAAAGTGCGTCATTTCCTTCTGAGCGGAGTGTTTATGATCCTGACAATAGAGCTCCGAGAGCAAAACAACTGCTGCATAGTGCATTGCTTGTTTGAACGTCATTTTTCGGACAGCGGCAAATAATCCAAAAATCATGGAGACAAGAGCCATGCAGGGTCCTGTACAGAGGCTGTCCTGTTTAAATAAGCAGAATGTCACTGCAGTCTCCAGTCCACACACTCTGCAGTTGAAACACTGGAGTTACCGCCACTGCTTTATGAAAATGATCGTTTTTTGTTAGTTTTTTTTTTTTTTTTTTTTTTTTTAAACAGAATCAGCAGTTCATGCCTAGGAAGACTGGAGTTCTGCAAAATTGTCACACACGCACATAAAGTTGAGAGCAAAGCTGCAGCGAGTTTCTCACAGCTTCCATCGTTTGCCACGTAAGTTATGAACCCTGTTTAAAATTACAAGACCACAGGGTCCAAAAACATTTGTAATAAAATATGCATATCGTGGTGTTGAGCTATCCACCGTCACCACAGGAGAAATTCCTCCACCGTGACAGTCCTACCCAGTAATGACACAAAAAAAGAAAAAAAAAGTAGAGTTGTGGGCCCACTCAGGCTATGGATGAAGTCACATTCACTTGGTCAAATCTTGGTGTACAGTCAAAATAATTTTGCAAACAGTATATTCAGGCCTGGTGGCCAGGTTTCTGACCATTGGACTCGGTTGGGCTCAGCCCAAAGGAGTCACATGGGTCCACCCTCCAGTGAGCTCACCACCTGCAGGAGGGACCATTGGGGTCCAGCGCTATGTGGATCAGGTGGCGGTCAAAGGCAGAGACCTTGGCAGTCTGATCCCAAGCTTCCTAAACTGGCTTTTCAGACGTGGAATGTCACCTCTCTGGTGGGGAAGGAGCCTGAGCTGGTGTATGAGGTTGAGAGATCCAGCTAGATATAGTTGGCCTCACATCAACACACAGCTCTGGTTCTGGAACCAGTCTCCTGGAGAGGGGCTGGAGCTTGGCCTACTCTGGAGTTGCCCCGGGCGAGAGGTGGCGAGCATGGGTAGGTATTCTTGTATCCCCCCCTACCTTGCTGCCTCTGTGTTGGAGTTTTCCCCGGTGGATGAAAGGGTCGTTTCCCTGCGCCTTTGGGTAGGTAAACGGGTCCTCATGATCATTTATACCGATTGGGCAGCACGGTGGTGCAGTGGTTAGCACTGTTGCCTTACAGCTAGAAGGTTCCAGGTTCGAATCCCCAGGCTGGCAGGGGTAGGAACCTTTCTGTGTGGAGTTCGCATGTTCTCCCTGTGCTGCATAGGTTTACTCCAGGGCTCCGGTTTCCTTCCACAATCCAAAGACATGCATGTTAGGTTAATTGGTTGTTCTGAATTGTCCCTAGATATCTGTCTCCTATAGGCCCTTAGAGTAGAGGGTTAGTGCTAGTGAAGCGCTTCGAGTGGTCTTTGAGACTAGAAAAGCACTATATAAAGCAAGTACAGGACCTTATGCACCAAATGACTGTTCAGAGCACCCACCCTTTTTGGAGTCTCTGACTGAGGTGCTGGAGAGTGCTCTTGAAGACTCCATTGTCCTACTGGGGGACTTCAATGCACATGTGGGCAATGACAGTGAAACCTGGAGGGGGGTGATTGGAAGGAACAGCCTGCCCGATCTGAACCCGAATGGTGTTCAGTTATTGGACTTCTGGACCAACCAGTTTGTCCATAACGAACACCATGTTCAAGCAAAGGGTGTCCATATGTGCACCTGGCACCAGGACACCCTAGGTTGCAGGTCAACGATCAATTTTGTTATTGTGTCATCAGACCTGCGACCCTATGTCTTGGACACTCGGGTAAAGAGAGCTGAGGAGCTGTCAACTGATCACCACCTAGTGGTGAATTGGATCCGATGGCAGGGGAGGATGCCATTCAGACCTGGTAGACCCAAACTTATAGTGAGGGTGTGCTGGGAACGTCTGGCTGAAGCCTCTGTCCGGGAGGTCTTCAACTCCCACCTCCGGAAGAACTGCAACCACATTCCGAGGGAGTCTAGAGACATGGTATCTGAATGGGCCATGTTCTCCACTTCCAATGTTGAAGCAGCTGCCCAGAGCTGTGGCCGCAAGGTTGTCAGTGCATCTCACAGTGGCAAATCCTGAACCAAGTGGTGGACACCAGTGGTGAGGGGGACCATTAAGCTGAAGAAGTAGTCCTATCACGCTTGGTTGGTTTCTAGGACTCCCGAAGCATCTGAGGTGTACCGGCAGGCCAAGCGGAGTGCAGCTCGGGTGGTTGCTGAAGCAAAAACTTGGGTGTGGGAGGAGTTTGGTGAGGCCATGGAAGAAGACTTTTGGTCAGCCTTGAAGAGGTTCTGGCAAATTGTCCGATGACTCAGAAGGGGAAACAGCTCCCTGTCCACACTGTGTATGGTGCGGATAGGGTGCTGCTGACTTCTAATAGGGATATCGTCGGGCGGTGGAAGGAATACTTTGAGGATCTCCTCAATCCCAATGACATGCCTTTCACAGAGGAAGAAGGGCTTGTGGATGAGGGGGACAATTCGCCCATCACGGGGGCTGAGGTCGCCGAAGTGGTTAAAAAAAATAAATAACTCTTTGGTAGCCGGGTCCCGGGGATGGATGAGATTCGCCCCGAGTACCTCAAGGCCCTGGATGTTGTAGGGTTGTCATGGTTGACACGCTTCTGCAACATTGCGTGGAGGTCGGGGACAGTGCCTTTGGCATGGCAAACCAAAGATTCCTCTCTTCAAGACGGGGGACCGGAGGGTGTGTTCCAACTTTAGAAGGATCACACTCCTCAGCCTCCCTGGGAAGGTCTATGCCAAGGTACTGGAGAGCAGAGTCTGGCCATTGGTCGAACCTCGGATTCAGGAGGAGCAATGTGGTTTTCGGCCTGGCCGTGGCACATCAGGCCAGCTCTTTGCCCTCTTGAGAATCTTCGAGGGTTCCTGGGAGTTTGCCCAACCAGTTTACATGCGTTTTGTGGACTTGGAGAAGGCATTCGACCGTGTTCCTCATGGTTTTTTGTGGGGAGGTGCTTCGGGACTATAGGGTATCAAGCTTGTTGTTATGAGCTATCCGGTCTCTATACGACCGTTGTGAGAGTCTGGTTCGTATTGCCAACATTCGGTTGGACTCATTCCCAGTGAGAGATGGACTCCACCAGGGCTGTTCTTTGTTTTTATTTTATTTATAAATTAAATAATAATTATTATTATTATTATTAAATAATAATTATTCATTAATTGTTTTATTATTTTAATTTTATGGGCAGGATTTCTAGGCACAGCCAGGGAATGGAGGGTGTCATGCTCGGTGACCACAGGATCTCATCTCTGCCGTTTGCAGATGATGCTGTCCTGTTGGCTTCATCCAGCAATGACCTACAGGTCTTAGTGGGACAGTTTGCTGCTGAGTGTGAAGCGGCTGGGATGAGAATCAGCACCTCCAAGTCTGAGGCCATGGTCCTCAGCCAGAAAAAGATGGCTTGTCCTCTCCAGGTTGGAGACAAGCTCTTGCCTCAAGTGGAGGAGTTTAAGTATCTCAGGGTCTCACAAGTGAGGGGAGAATGGAGCGAAAGATTGACAGATGGATCAGAGCTGCATCTGCAGTGATGAGGATGTTGTACCGGTCTGTCGTGGTGAAAAGGGAGCTAAGCTCTAAGGCAAAGCTGTTGATTTACTGGTCAATCTATGTTCCCACCCTCACCTATGGTCATGAGCTTTGGGTAATAAGATAAGATAAGCCTTTATTAGTCCCACATGGGCCTGAAAGCCAGAACCAAAGTACGCGAGGCTCTAATCAGAGACATGCTGTTCGCAGATGACGCTGCAGTCACAACCCACACACAGCAGGAGCTTCAGACCCTTATGGACCGCTTCTCCCAGGCATGCAAGGACTTCGGGCTTACCATCAGCCTGAAGAAGACTAACGTCTTGGCGCAAGGCACGGAAGCACCACCAACCATCACCATTGACGACTACGAGCTGGAGGTCGTGAATCAGTTCACGTACCTGGGGTCCACGATCAGCAACAACCTCTCCCTTGATACAGAGATCAACAAGAGGATTGGAAAATCAGCCTTCACACTCGCTCGCCTCACCACACGAGTGTGGAAGAATCCCAAACTCTCTGTCAAGACGAAGATGGCAGTGTACAACGCCTGCGTCATCAGCACACTGCTCTATGGGAGTGAGACGTGGACAACATACGCCCGGCAGGAAAAGAGACTGAACTCCTTCCACTTGCGCTGCATTCGCCACATCCTGGACATATCCCGGCAGGACAAAGTGCCCAACACAGAAGTTCTGTCCCGCACCGGCCTTCCCTCCATGTTCACTCTACTCAGACAGCGCAGGCTCCGCTGGCTAGGCCACGTTCACCGTATGGAGGATGGCAGAATCCCCAAAGACGTCCTCTATGGAGAACTGGCAACTGGCAAGAGAGACGTTGGCCGCCCACAGCTGCGTTTTAGAGACGTCTGCAAGAGAGACATGAAGGCCCTGGAGATCAACACAGAGCGCTGGGAGGAGCTTGCAACGGACCGCTCCAAATGGAGAGGCACCCTGACCAGACAGCTCAAGGCGGGTGAAGAGAGACTGACTGCTGCTGCAGATGAAAAAAGGACCCGCAGGAAGAACCGCCACAGACCCAGCAGCACGGAGACCACCCACAAGTGCGACCTGTGTGACAGGGACTGCCATTCGCGCATCGGCCTGTTCAGCCACAGGCGGTGCTGTTCCAGCAGAGTAGACGTTTAGGATTCTCTTCCATGGTCATCATAGACCGACGGAGGCCGACTGCCGACTATTAGTCCCACAATGGGGAAATTCCAGGATTGCAACAGCACAGGGACAGCAACACTTAGAGCAATAATTTAGAAGATAAGAAAATAAGAGCAGTGAATATACATATGTACACATAAATATATATATACACAGTGCAGAGCATTGTAGCTAGATGCAATAAACAGCATAACCATCTACTTAGTTATCCTACACAGTATGAATATGTACCCATACATATCGTCACCCTCCGTAGCGACTGATATTGTCCTAGCTGTATACTGGAGGGGACCATTTGTGTAAGTCTGTTGCGTCTTTTGCATTCAATACTATTAGGTCGTCACATTTTGTTTTGTTTTTTTGCCATCTTTGCGAACAGCCCTGCTGTTAATGACTTGTTGACTGAAAGAATGAGATCACGGTTACAAGCAGCTGAAATGAGCTTTCTCCATACGATTGCTGAACTCACCCTTACAGATAGGGTGAGGAGCTCAATCATCTGGGAGAAGCTCAGAGTAGAACCGCTGCTCCTCCACATTGAAAGGAGCCAGCTGAGGTATTTCGGGCAGATCCCACTGGGAGGAGACTCCGGGGCAGACCCAGGACACACTGGAGAGACCATGTCTCCCAGCTGGTCTGGGAGCACCTTGGTACCCTCTCTGAAGAGTTGGAGCAGGTGGCTGGGGAGAGGGAAGTCTGGGCTTTTCTGCTTGAGCTGCTGGCTCCGTGACCCGGACCTCCGGAAAAGCGGTAAAAGATGGATGGATATCTTGAGGTGAAACTAACAGTGCTGCATTAAAATGTACACAAGAGCCATGCTGTACTTCAGTTGTTGTTTAGAAGAGCAATACCTCCCTGGCAAAATTCAAACCCAGGACCTCCTGCTTTCCAAGCACTCACCATAACCACAACACCACACAGCTGCTTTAGTTTTCATGCTTTCTCAGATGGTAAATGTTCAATTGAAAGGATTCCCAGCAGCACTAGTGCAGTATTTAAAATTTAATGTGCACTATATATTGTTTCCAAATGCACAAACGAGGTATAGTGGTGTGAGAAAGTGTTTGTCCCCTTCCTGATTTCTCATTTTTTTGTACTGTATGTTTGTCACACTTAAATGTTTCAGATCACCAAACAAATTTAAATGTTAGACAAAGATAACAAGTAAACACAAAATGGAGTTTTTAAATGAAGGTGTTTATTATCAAGATAAAAAAAATCCTAACCTACATGGTCCTGTATGAAAAAGTGATTGCCCCCTAAACCTAATAACTGGATGGGCCACCCTCAGCAGCAACAACTGCAATCAAGCATTTACAATAACTGGCAATGAGTCTTTTACAGCGCTGTGGAGGAATTTTGGCCCATTCATCTTTGCAGAATTGTTGTAATTCAGCCACACTGGAGGGTTTGAGCATAAACCACCTTTTTAAGGTCATGCCACAGCATCTCAATCGGATTCAGGTCAGGATTTTGACTAGGCCACTCCAAAGTCTTCATTTTGGTTTTCTTAATCCATTCAGAGGTGGACTTACTGGTGTGTTTTGGATCATTGTCCTGCTGCAGAACCCAAGTGCGCTTCAGCTTGAGGTCACAAACAGATGGCCGGACATTCTCCTTCAGGAGTTTTTGGTAGACAGCAGAATTCATGGTTCCATTTACCACAGCAAGTCTTCCAGGTCCCGAAGCAGCAAAACAGCCCCAGACATCACATTACCACCACCATATTTTACTGTTGGTATGATGTTCCTTTTCTGAAATACTGTGTTACTTTTATGCCGGATGTAATGGGACACACACCTTCCAA
Source organism: Pholidichthys leucotaenia (assembly GCA_020510985.1). Lineage (NCBI taxonomy): Eukaryota > Metazoa > Chordata > Actinopteri > Cichliformes > Pholidichthyidae > Pholidichthys > Pholidichthys leucotaenia. The sequence goes on along the minus strand of CM035843.1, from coordinate 369,622,265 downwards.
AAATTTAACTTTTGTCTCATCAGTCCACAGAGTATTTTCCCAAAAGTCTTGGGGATCATCAAGATGCTTTCTGGCAAAACTGAGACGAGCCTTTATGTTCTTTTTGCTCAGCAGTGGTTTTCGTCTTGGAACTCTGCCATGCAGGAAATTTTTGCCCAGTCTCTTTCTTATGGTGGAGTCATGAACGCTGACCTTAACTGAGGCAAGTGAGGCCTACAGTTCTTTGGATGTTGTTGTGGGGCCTTTTGTGACCTCCTGGATGAGTCATCGCTGCACTCTTGGAGTAATTTTTTTTTTTTTTCCACAATATCTTTATTGAACCTTTTTTTTTTTTAACAAACATGATACAAACAATCAAACACTAACACTAAAGTACTACAAAAAAAAAAAAAAAATGCACTAAAAACACCAACAACCACCAACAAAATCAAGTCTTCAACAATGCTCCTCTGTTTAGTCTAGACAATCCAATACATAAGTATACATATTATGTTCACCAGTTTGGAATTTACAAGGTCCACACACATCATTCACCTTCTTCTTCAAGAGTTATGTTTAAATTTTTTACATAATCAATAAAAGGTCTCCATATATTCTCAAACACAATTTCCTTTGATTTCAGTATATATGTTATTCTTTCTAATGGAAGGTTTGTTAACATCTGTCTTAACCACTGAGTCACATCTGGTCTACGAGTCTTTTTCCATAATAGTGCAATACATTTTTTGGCATTAAGCAAACTGAGGTCTATGAATGTTCTTTCACTTTTATTAAAATTATGCTTTTCTGGGTACAGACCCAACAAAAACAGTTTAGGATTCAATATGATTTGTTTTGAGATTATTTTTTCAATTGTTACCCTCACCTCTTCCCAAAACATTCTTATTAATCTACATTCCCATAAACAATGAAATAGGGTTCCTTTACTTTCCATGCATTTTGTGCATGTATCTGGTATATTTTTGTTGTATCTATTTAACTCCTCCGGTGTAACATACATCCGCATTAACCATTTGAAATGTATCAATTTAAGGCGTGCATTTATTGATTTGGTTTGAGCTTCTGTACAAGCCAATTCCCATTGTTCCTCTGAAATTTCAATTTGCAGATCTTCTTTCCAGTAGTTTAATCTTTTCAGTGAATTTTCACTTGAAGATAGTGTCAATGAGTTATAAAACTCTGAAATAATACCCTTTCTTTTACTATCTTTCATCATCATTTTTTCCAAGGATGAATAAATAGGTCGAGTGAGAGCTTTATTTTGATTTGATCGAATAAAGTTTCTAAGTTGAAGATATTTAAAAAAATGTGTTCTATTGAGATTAAATTTGATCCTCAGCTCTTCAAAAGACATTATGTTGTCTGCACATGGCAAATATAAATCCTGAATCTTTTGTATCCCTTTTAAATTCCATACTTTAAATACAGCGTCCGCTCTCCCTGGTTTAAAATATTGATTACCCCATATTGGACTAAATTGTGACAATAACTGTGGTTCTTTTAAATAGTTTTTAGCTTCACACCATATTTTGATCATATGCTTTACAAATGGATTTTTAACTTGTTTTTGTAATTTTTTTGCCGAATCTGAGTATATGAATATGGGAAGAGGTAAAGGTAAATTGTATGATTCCATTTCAGTCCAGTGAGGGAGATCATTTGATGAAAAATAATATGTCATAGACCTCAGTTGTGCCGACCAATAATACAACATAAAATTTGGACATTTCAGACCTCCACGATCAAATGGTAAATATAATAAAGACAGACGTAATCTAGCCCTCCTGTTGTTCCATATAAATTCCACTAACTTTTTTTTTATTCTTGAGAATAGATCTAAAGGTGGTGATAAGGGAATGTATTGAAATAAATAAAGTATTTTAGGTAAAATATTACTTTTAAGTATATTGATTCTCCCGATCATCGACATTGGTAGTGACATCCATCTCTGAGTTAACTCATTGATATCTGACATTAAGGCTTCATAGTTGACACTGGCGACTGATTCTAGCTTAGGCATAATTTGGATTCCTAAATATTTAAACTGATTTACAACATTGAATTGATTTACCTCAGGGGCTGGGTAATTTCTCTGGGTCTCATTTAGCATTAATATTGAAGATTTAGTTTTATTTATTTTATATCCTGATATTTCCCCAAAATTCTTTATTAAATTCAACAAGGTTGGAATTGATTTTTTTAGATTCGACATAAACAAAATTATATCATCGGCGTACAGGGAGATTTTATGTTCTGTTGGTCCAACTTTAATTCCATATATTTGTGAATGTAAACGTATCGCTATCGCTAAAGGTTCAATTGCCATAGTAAACAGTAAAGGTGAAAGTGGACAGCCTTGTCGACATCCTCTATTGATTTTTATTGGTTTTGAAATATTGTTATTTGTTAGGATTTCTGCTGTAGCATTATTGTATATTATTTGAACCCATTTTATGAAATTATTTCCAAGTCCAAACCTTTGTAGGACTTCAAAAAGAAAGGGCCATTCAACTCTATCAAAGGCCTTTTCGGCGTCCAATGATAGGAGAGCTGTATCCGGTGCTTCTTTATTAAAATAAATAATATTAAATAGTCTTCTTACATTATGGAAGCCTTGTCTACCCTTTATAAAGCCATTCTGATCTCGATTAATAATATTTGGTAAAATTTCTTGTATTCGTCTTGCTAAAATTTTACAGATTATCTTAAGGTCGGCGTTTAATAGGCTTATTGGTCTCATATTTTCACATTTATTAGAGGGCTTACCTGGTTTTGGTAGCAGTATAATTAAGGCATTATTTATGTATGATGGTAAATTATTATTTTGAAATGCTTCTAAAACCATTTCCAAAAAAGGTTTTATTAATTTATTCTTAAATTTTTTATAAAGGTCAACTGGAAGACCATCTGGTCCTGCACTTTTTCCTGATTTCATATTATCAATGGCTAGCCCAACTTCTTCTTGACTAATTTTAGACTCCAATATCTCCCTGTTTTCATTTGGAATACACGGTATAGATAGTTTGTTCAAAAACCCATTTAGTTTTGTTAAATCAGGTTCATTTTTGGTATCATATAATTTTTCATAGTAATCTCTAAAGGCTCTATTAATTTCTAAAGGATCTATAACTACCTGTCCGTTACTTATAATACTGGTTATTGGTGTTTTAATTTCCAATTGTTTAATCTGCCATGCTAATAATTTTCCTGATTTTTCACCTTGTTCATAAAAAGATTGTTTCAATCTTAGAAGACTCGAGGCAGCTCTATTCGCTGATTTTTTGTCGTATTCAGCTCTCAAAATCAGTAATTCATTCTCCAACCTTGGATCTCTTCCTGCATACACTTTTTCCTGAAGACTTTTTATTTTATGTTCCAATTTAGCTCTCTCCTCTCGAGTCTTCTTAGATTTTGATCCTGTATAACTAATAATATGTCCCCTAATAAAAGCTTTGAAAGCCTCCCACTTTACACATGCTGATGTTTGTGTAGTATTGATGTCAAAGAACTCGTCTATCTGTTTTTCTATATACTTGACAAATTCCTCATCCTGAAGCCATTTATGCTGAAATTGCCATCTGCCTGATTCCTTTGTCAATTTTTTATCTACATATATTAGACAACAGGGTGCATGATCAGAGATCACGATGTTATCATAAAAGCAGTTTTGAATCTTGGACCTTAATTCTGTGGAAATCAAAAAATAATCAATACGTGAGAATGTCTTGTAGGTACTGGAATAACAAGAATAGGCTTTAACTTGTGGTTTCATTTCTCTCCATATATCTAACAATCTCAATTCTTTCATAAAATGATTAATAGTCATCCTACATCCAATGTGCGTACAATCCAGTCCTGTTGATCTATCCACACCTGGATTCAATGTACAATTAAAATCCCCTGCTATTATATGTTGCCCTGTAAGTGATGATAAGATGAGAAATAAATTAGCAAAGAACTTCTGATCATCTATATTGGGACCATATAAGTTCACAAGATTTATATTTTCTAATAGCAAAGAACCTTGAATGATTACATATCTTCCAAATTTGTCTCCAATTACATTTTTCACTTGAAAAGGAACTGATTTATGTATGAGAGTCATAACTCCCCTGGCTCGGGATGAAAATGAAGAGGTGAATACACTTCCCTGCCATCTACTCCTAATTCTTTTAACATCCTCCTCTATCAGATGAGTTTCTTGTAAAAACAATTCTTGAACCCATGTCCTTTATTTTATTCATAACTTGTTTAAGTTTTTTTAAATTTTGTAGACCTCTGCAATTCCATGAAGTTAAATTAAGATTAACACTTTGGTCCATGATCAATAGAGAGTTTGGGATTACCTTGCAGTGTAAACATGCTCATACAGAGAAGCAAAAACATGAGTGGTTGAACATTCATCCTACAAACTACACACAAACAAATTTCCCCTTCCCACACTTGTGGCAAACCCCCCAAAATCAAAAGAAAAATTCTGTCTCCCGATATAGCCATCGACCGTTCCACACCCACGGGGAACAGCCTAAGCCACTCCTTCTTCATCCTCCCAATCACCCTAACTCTACTGCTTTTAATGACGTAACATTAACTCTCCTCTGTAGTTTTCCAACTTAACTCCAAAATTTTTAACAACTTTGTACATCATAGTTTTTTTTTTTTTTGTTTGTTTTGTTTTTGTTTTTTTAATATATAATACAATCTATATTTTGTAAACTTACTATTTACTTCAAGTCAGTCAGATGTCTGTGCAAATGCTTAATTATTCTACCTTATATTTTGTTCATGCTTAGCTCCCACCAGTCTCTTCTTCTTCTTTGATCTTCTTGATGAACTCCTGCGCCTCCTCTGGGGTCTTGAAGATGTGGGTTCTGCCCTCATACGTGGTCAGCAGTCTCGCAGGATAGATTACACCATGACGAATCCCAAGGTTGCGCAGCTCCTTACGTACGGGATCAAACTGCTTCCTCAATTGCTGGATTTCTGTGGCCAAATCTGGGTAGAACCGCACCTGCTGGTCCTGGTGTTTAATCTCTCCTTTAGCACGTGCAGCATTGAAGATCTTCATCCTGTCTCTGTTGCTAAGAAACTTCATAATTAAGGTCCTCGGCGGTCCCTTATCTCTCCGTGGGCCAATACGATGTGCTTTTTCCAGAACCACTGCTGATTGCAACTCCTCGCTGCCCAGCACCTCCGGAATCCACTTTTCCAGAAAGGAACATACGTCCCGACCTTCTGATTCCTCTGGAAGACCCACCAGCCTCAAATTATTCTGTCTCGACCGAGATTCCAAATCCAAAATATTATCTTCCAGAGATTTTTTTTTTTTTTTTCCAAAGTGCGCACCTTTAATTGAAGACGGGTGACGTCATCTTCAGCACTAGCGAGACGGAGCTCCATCTGCGCCGTTCGTTCTACACAGTCACCCAATTCCTTTCTTATTCCTTCCAACGCTGTCATAATCCCATCAAATCTAGAGGAAAAGTCCGCTCTCATTGAACTCATGGCAGCCATCAGCGCATCTGCGCCTCCCCGCGCAGACATCGCACCGTTGCCAGCCTCCTCCGCCATATATGGAGTTTTGTTTGCTGCGTCACAGACCTGAAAGTCCGTTAATTTGGACTGTTTCGGCGGCTCGCTTTTTCCTTTTCCTGGTTTTCCAGCCTTAGGCTTCGCCGACATATCCTCGCCCAAATGCTGAGATACGTTCTGTCCCAAATGAGAGAGTTATTTGCCGATTTTTTTTCTCCAGGAGCAGAGCAGAGCGAGACACGTCCGTCCTACGTGGCAGCCATAACCGGAAGTCCTCTTGGAGTAATTTTGGTTGGACGGCCATTCCTGGGAAGTTTCACCACTGTTCCATGTTTTCGCCATTTGTGGATAATGGCTTTCACTGTGGTTTGCTGAAGTCCCAAAGCTTTAGAAATGGCTTTATAACCTTTTCCAGACTGATAGATCTCAATTACTTTGTTTCTCATTTGTTCCTGAATTTCTCTGGATGGCAACATGATGTCTAGCTTTTGAGGATCTTTTGGTCTACTTCACATTGTCAGGCAGGTCCTATTTAAGGGATTTCTTGATTGAGAACAGGTGTGGCAATAATCAGGCCTGGGTGTGGCTAGAGAAATTTAACTCAGCTTTCCAAAGATGTGATAAACCACAGTTAATTTTGTTTTAATGGGGGGGGGGGTGTCACTTTTTCCACACGGGGCCATGTAGGTTTGGATTATTTTTTTTTACCCTTAAAGGTGAAATTCATAAGATTTTTGTGAAAACAAAGATTTTTTTAAAAAAAAAAAAAAAATACATCAAAAAAGTGTTTAGAAGCTTGCACAATGTTAGTCTTAATGTTCTTCAAAGTCAAAAGTTTTGCAATTAAAACTGAAAATGCAAATTTAAAAAAAAGCTACTCAGCGTTTTATCACATTAGAATTAAAATTACTGATAAAATTAAATCGGCCCTCTGCGATGGACTGGCGATCTCTCCAGGGCGTACCCTGCCTCTCACCCAAACATGCTGGGATAAGCGGCAGCCCCCCCCCCCCCCGCCCCTGCGACCCGAAAAGGATTAAGCGGAAGAAGATGGATGGATGGATGAAATAAAATATTTTCTCATTTTTTCCGGACCGATAGTAATGTAAATATTTATATTCCAGACGATTTCTTTTAGACAGAAAATTGTTCCATCCGGATTCCAGATCCAATACAATGAATCTGTTGATGTCACGTGCTGTTACATTTGTGTAAAACCAGGGGTTGCCAGAGACAGCTATGGCCACTTCTGAAAGTGATGGCTCATTCCATTACCCTTCTCAAGTAAACGAAGGGGCAAGACCAGAATAAGTATTGGTTCAGCTTTTGATCTCTGGTGCAATCTGAAGAATCATCGGTTTTAAAATCCATACTGAGGTCACCTATTTGCTACTTGGCCCATAAGCTAAGCTAAGCTAACTAGTGTTGGCATAGCTATCTGTAACCTACATTTTGTCTATGAGATGTTCCTGTTATTATTATGACTGTGTAATGATATCAACTGGTGTATGGCGATGGGATAGACCACAGAAATTGCTCGGTAATCCTTTCCAAACAGTAATTTTTCTACTCTGGTCTAGTGTAGCTACAGTTAGCATTAGCTTCCGTGAAGGAAGGAACTCCATTTTTTTTTTTCTAACGAACGTTATGAGTTTTTAAAAATACATTAGTTTTACATTGTGTTTGATGATCTCCTACACACTTGTGGCCATTTATCTAAATAAGCACTTTTTGCCCGTAATTTTAATGTCTTATTTCGCCAGAATCAAAATTTGATAATTAGCATTAGTTTATGATATATCGAACAATTGATCTGTTGTTTACGTGATTAAGCGTTTTTGACGTTTAGAAAATTAATTGCTTTTACATTGTGTTAGATGATCTTACTCCAATGTATCCCCATTTACTGAAAGAAGCACTCTTTGCCCGAAATGTCACCGTGTCAATGTATATAACTGTATATAGACTGGACATAGGCTGCTGCTATCGCTGTTTGTTCTGGGTTGTTTCCCCCCCCCCTTTCTTTAATCCAGCCCAATTTCTTTTTATAAAATGCACACCAATGTAGAGAGAGAGAAACGCCATTTCAATTGTCCTGTATGTCCTGCATCTATAGTAGTACTGACAATAAAATCTTTGAATCTTTAGCTAATGATCTTGCAGGGGAACAGGTCAAGTGGACCCCTGACCATGTGAGCCCCTCATGTGGAGCCCGGTGTCCAATCTATACATGTACAAGTACATTTTCAATCCAGTGATTTACAAACTGATTCAGAGATTTTTAAAGCCTCATTCAGAACATTCTAGTCCCACATACAGTGGGGCAAAAAAGTATTTAGTCAGCCACCAATTGTGCAACATGTGACAGGCTCCCCCTGGCCTGAGCAGAGATGCCTCGTCTGGAAGAGTTGGCCAACGTCGCCCTGAGGGTGCCCAGCATACTGGTGCTGGACCTGCTGTACAGATGTGACATTGAAGGGTTAACTGAGCACCTCAAGGCCAAAAATGATGACATGCTCTTCAAGTATAAATATGTCCTCTGGAATATGTACTACCTTGGTAAGTAAACATGTCATGAGCTGATTTAAAAAGTGATTATACCCACACACACATAAAGCATACTTACTGGCAACTTTACTGGGTACACAAGTTTAACTGCTTGTTGATGCTTGTTAATATTTGATCAACCACTCACATGGCATTCACTTATATAGCACTTTTTCCTCATCTCTGGATGACCAAAGCACTTTACAGATCCTGCTATCCACCCATTCACACACACATTCACACACTGATGGCAGCAGAGCTGCCATGCAAGGCACTGACCTGACCCACCAGGAGCAACTTGGGGTTCAGTATGTTGCTCAAAGACACTTCAGCATGCAGACTGTAGAAAGAGCGGGGATAGAACACTGACCCCTCCGATCAGAGGTCGACCACACTATACCTGCGCCACAGCTGCCACATGGCAGCAGCTTAATATATTTAGACATGCGGACACCATGATAAAGATCAGCTCAAATTCAAACCAAGCATCAGAAAAAAGGTGACTTAAGTATTTTTTAACATGGTATTATTGCTGGGTTCCAAGGTTGTCATAGCCAGGAGCGGCACTGGGGTTAAGCTCCCAGTGCTCATAAAATGCTCCTTATGGCGTGCGTCTTGAAAAGCCTCTGGCAACTAAGTCCAACTCCTAGCCTGCCCGTGTGGTTTAGTCTCTAAGCCCGGCGGAACTGCAGTGGTTAGCACTGCGGCAGCACAGTTTACCCTTGGCCGGGGGATTGTGGGGATCGTGGGATCGTGGGCTCGATCCCAGCCCCCGACCAACAGTGATCTGTGTGGAGTTTGCATGTTCTCCCCGTGTTGCGTGGGTTTACTCCGGGATTTCTCCGGTTTCCTCCCACATGCCAAAAAACATGCATGTTAGGTTAATTGGCTGTTCTAAATTGTCCCTAGATATCCGTTTCCTATAGGCCCTTAGAATAGAGGGTTAGTATTAATGAAAAGCGCTTTGAGTGGTCTTTGTGACTAAAAAAGCGCTATATAAGTGCAGGTTAGTTAGTTAGTTAGTTAGTTTTACTAATAGGAGAAGGGGCGAGGGCGGATCTCTGGCGCCTTAAAACCAGATGCTTCGGGTAGATGGTGGCTCGTCAACCTGGGAAGGTAGCCCATCTAGGGGAAGGTAAACCCTGATTTCAAACCTCTGCTGCCTTGCGGCATACCCGGTCACGGGAAAGGCTTCGGGAGTCAACCCTGAGGAAAAATCCGGAGTCGGAGCCCCTAAGGCAGTTCTATGTTGTGCTCAACATCGTTCTGGCAGCTCCTGCAACGGCGCTGGTGCCAAACTGTAGCAGCCCTGCTGTTCCTTTGGATTCATCAGTGACGTGGAGAGGGGGGGCATGCTGCATGGGCAACATCTTGTCCTCCATATCTTCCTGCCCAGGCTTGAATCCTACCAACGCCCAACGCTGGAAGGTAGAACACCGGATCACTGGAGAGGACACTCCAGCTTCGCCTTTGGCGTAGACAAAACACGGGGAATGACAGTTACCGGTTATAAGCCACTGCTCAATTGGCGTAGAGCGTGGCGCCAGGGGTTGTTCCCGACGGTGGGAGGGATCATCAGATCTCACTGGACAGCTACCGCCCGCCTCAAGCTGGGCAGCCCCCAGCCAATAAGGTGTTGTCCTGCCACAGCTTGCTTTCCTCATTGGGTGCATGGGGATAAGGAGAAATCCAAACAGCAGGCTGAGAACCTTCGCACCAGGCAAGACAATAAAACAAAAGAGACCAACTCTAAAACTGGGAACTTGGAACGTCCGCACTATGATGACAGGACTCGCTGCTAACCTCAAGGACATCAACGACACCAGGAAGACTGCCATCATCAATAATGAGCTGAAGAGACTGGGAGTGGATATCGCCACTCTCCAGGAAACACGGTTAGCTGATGCAGGCACACTGAGAGAGAAGGACTACACGTTCTACTGGCAGGGAAAGGGCAGTGACGAACACAGGGAACACGGAGTGGGCTTCGCAGTGAAGAACACTTTGCTGAAGATGGTGGAACCGGGCAGCACTGGCTCTGCACGACTCCTCACCCTCCGCCTGAACACCACTCAAGGCCCAGTCACCCTCGTCAGTGTGTATGCCCCAACACAGACAGCCACACCAGAGGCAAAAGACGAGTTCTACGAGAATCTCACAACAACTGTCAGGATCATCCCCAACTCTGAACAACTCATTCTCCTTGGAGACTTCAATGCCAGAGTGGGTGCTGACCACGACTCCTGGCCCTCCTGTCTTGGACCTTTTGGCGTGGGCAGAATGAACGACAACGGACAGCGGCTGCTCGAGTTCTGCACATATCACGATCTGTGCATCACAAACTCGTTCTTCAAGACCAAGCCCCAACACAAGGTTTCCTGGCAACATCCGCGCTCAAAGCACTGGCACCAGCTAGACTTGATCCTGACCAGGCGCACCTCACTGAAGAACGTGCTAATCACCCGTTCGTTCCAGAGTGCAGATTGCGACACAGACCATTCATTGGTGTGTTGCAAGGTCAAGCTGCAGCTGAAGAAATTCCATCGTGCTAGACAACCTGGAAAGGCACGGATTGACACCAGCAAGATGGCCCAACCAGAACTTGTTGAGCAGTTTGCCTCCACCTTTGAGAAGGAACTTGGTGTACCACGAGGAGGAGAATCTGCAAAGCAGAAGTGGGAAGAGCTGCGAAACACCATCTACCGCACAGCCTTGGCTACCTTTGGGAGGAAGACCTCGAAGTCACAGGACTGGTTTGATGCCAAGTTGACCGAGATGACCCCCGTCATTGAAGCCAAGCGCTCAGCACTTGCTGAGTACAAGAAGTACCCAAACGAGAAGAATCTCCAGATTCTCAGGGCTGCGAGAAGCAAAGTTCAGCAGACTGCTCGGCGCTGTGCCAACGAGTACTGGACTCAGCTCAGCCAAGACATTCAAACCGCTGCCATAACAGGGAACATCCGTGGTATGTACGATGGCATCAAGAAAGCACTTGGTCCGGCTCAGAGCAAGACGGCCCCCCTCAAATCTTCCACTGGGGAGATGATCACAGACAAGAACAAGCAGATGGAGAGATGGGTGGAACACTACTCCGACCTCTACTCCAGACAGAACACCGTGACACCGTCAGCCCTTGATGCCATCGACTGCCTGCCATCCATGGACGAACTTGACGCCGAGCCAACCATCGACGAACTCAGTAAGGCCATTGATAGCTTGGCCGCTGGCAAGGCACCCGGCAACGACGGCATACCCCCTGACCTGATCAAGCACTGCAAGACCGCCCTACTGCTGCCATTGCATGATGTCCTCTGCCAGTGCTGGAAGGAAGGTGCCGTATCACAGGACATGAGGGACGCCAAGATCATCACCCTCTACAAAAACAAAGGAGAGAGAAGCGACTGCAACAACTACAGGGGCATTTCCCTCCTCAGCGTTGTTGGCAAAGTCTACGCACGAGTTGTTCTCGTTCGTCTACAGAAGCTTGCCGAACGTGTCTACCCCGAGTCTCAGTGTGGCTTCCGCGCTGAGCGATCGACGGTTGACATGATATTCTCCATCCGCCAACTCCAGGAGAAATGCAGAGAACAGAACATGCCTCTGTACGTCGCCTTCATCGACCTCACCAAAGCGTTTGATCTGGTCAGCAGAGAGGGCCTTTTCAAGATCCTGCCAAAGATAGGATGCCCACCAAAGTTTCAAAGCCTCATCGAATCGTTTCACACCAACATGCAGGGGATAGTGCAGCATGATGGCAACGTCTCAGAGCCATTCAACATACGCAGCGGAGTGAAACAGGGCTGTGTACTTGCGCCAACCCTCTTTGGGTTTTTCTTTGCTATGCTCCTGAGGCATGCCTTCAGCACAGCAACAGAGGGAATCTACCTGCACACAAGATCTGACGGCAGGCTTTTCAACCTCGCCCGCCTGAAAGCCAGAACCAAAGTACGCGAGGCTCTAATCAGAGACATGCTGTTCGCAGACGACGCTGCAGTCGCAACCCACACACAGCAGGAGCTTCAGACCCTGATGGACCGCTTCTCCCAGGCATGCAAGGACTTCGGGCTTACCATCAGCCTGAAGAAGACTAACGTCTTGGCGCAAGGCACAGAAGCACCACCAACCATCACCATTGATGACTACAAGCTGGAGGTCGTGAATCAGTTCACGTACCTGGGGTCCACGATCAGCAACAACCTCTCCCTTGATACAGAGATCAACAAGAGGATTGGAAAATCAGCCTTCACACTCGCTCGCCTCACCACACGAGTGTGGGAGAATCCCAAACTCTCTGTCAAGACGAAGATGGCAGTGTACAACGCCTGCGTCATCAGCACACTGCTCTATGGGAGTGAGACGTGGACAACATACGCCCGGCAGGAAAAGAGACTGAATTCCTTCCACTTGCGCTGCATTCGCCACATCCTGGACATATCCTGGCAGGACAAAGTGCGCAACACAGAAGTTCTGTCCCGCGCCGGCCTTCCCTCCATGTTCACTCTACTCAGGCAGCGCAGGCTCCGCTGGCTAGGCCACGTTCACCGTATGGAGGATGGCAGAATCCCCAAAGACGTCCTCTATGGAGAACTGGCAACTGGCAGGAGAGACGTTGGCCGCCCACAGCTGCGCTTTAGAGACGTCTGCAAGAGAGACATGAAGGCCCTGGATATCAACACAGAGCGCTGGGAGGACCTTGCAACGGACCGCTCCAAATGGAGAGGCACCCTGACCAGACAGCTCAAGGCGGGTGAAGAGAGACTGACTGCTGCAGCAGATGAAAAAAGGACCCGCAGGAAGAACCGCCACAGACCCAGCAGCACGGAGACCACCCACAAGTGTGACCTGTGTGACAGGGACTGTCATTCGCGCATCGGCCTGTTCAGCCACAGGCGGTGCTGTTCCAGCAGAGTAGACGTTTAGGATTCTCTTCCATGGTCATCATAGACCGACGGAGGCCGACGACGATTAATTGTGCAAGTTCTCCCACTTAAAAGATGAGAGGTCTCCAATTTTCATCATAGGTATACTGTACCTCAACTATGAGAGACAAAATGAGAAAAAAAAAATCCAGAAAATCACATTGAAGGATTTTTAATGAATTGGTAAATTCCTCGGTAAAATAAGTATTTGGTCACCTACAAACAAGCAAGATTTCTGGCTCTCACAGACCTGTAACTTCTTCTTTAAGAGGCTCCTCTGTCCTCCACTCGTTACCTGTATTAATGACACCTGTTTAAACTCATTATCAGTATAAAAGATACCTGTCCACAACCTCAAACAGTCAGACTCCAAACTCCACTATGGCCAAGATCAAAGAGCTGTCAAAGGACACCATAAACAAAATTGTAGACCTGCACCAGGCTGGGAAGACTGAATCTGCAATAGGTAAGCAGCTTGGTGTGAAGAAATCAACTGTGGGAGCAATTATTAGAAAATGGAAGACATACAAGACCACTGATAATCTCCCTCCATCTGGGGCTCCATGCAAGATCTCACCCCGTGGGGTCAAAATGATCACGAGAACGGTGAGCAAAAATCCCAGAACCACATGGGGGGACCTAGTGAATGACCTGCAGAGAGCTGGGACCAAAGTAACAAAGGCTACATCAGAAACACACTACACCGCCAGGGACTCAAATCCTGCAGTGCCAGACGTGTCCCCCTGCTTACGCCAGTACATGTCCAGGCCCGTCTGAAGTTTGCTAGAGAGCATTTGGATGATCCAGAAGAGGATTGGTAGAATGTCATATGAAACCAAAATAGAACTTTTTGGTAAAAACTCAACTTGTCGTGTTTGGAGGAGAAAGAACACCATACCTACTGTGAAGCATGGGGGTGGAAACATCATGCTTTGGGGCTGTTTTTCTGCAAAGGGACCAGGACGACTGATCTGTGTAAAGGAAAGAATGAATGGGGCCATGTATCGTGAGAATTTGAGTGAAAACCTCCTTCCACCAGCAAGGGCATTGAAGATGAAACGTGGCTGGGTCTTTCAGCATGACAATGATCCCAAACACACCGCCCGGGCAATGAAGGAGTGGCTTCGTAAGAGGCATTTCAAGGTCCTGGAGTGGCCTAGCCAGTCTCCAGATCTCAACCCCATAGAAAATCTTTGGAGGGAGTTGAAAGTCTGTGTTGCCCAGTGAGAGCCCCAAAACATCACTGCTCTAGAGGAGATCTGCATGGAGGAATGGGCCAAAATACCAGCAACAGTGTGTGAAAACCTTGTGAAAACTTACAGAAAATGTTTGACCTCTGTCATTGCCAACAAAGGGTATATAACAAAGTATTGAGATGAACTTTTGTTATTGACCAAATACTTATTTTACCGAGGAATTTACCAATTAATTCATTAAAAATCCTTCAATGTGATTTTCTGGATTTTTTTTTTTTTTTTCTTATTTTGTCTCTCATAGTTGAGGTATACCTATGATGAAAATTGGAGACCTCTCTCATCTTTTAAGTGGGAGAACTTGCACAATTGGTGGCTGACTAAATACTTTTTTTACCCCACTGTACCTATTCTGTGAAATTCATCTGGGGGCAGCCAGCTGTGATGAGCAGCAGTGGCGGAGAATAAAACTCTTTAGAAAGCAGAAACGGAGCCAAAACCTTCTCTCGGTCAGCTTTGTTCTCATCTTACATCTATATATAATTTTTTTAAACTTCTTGGTGTCTGTGAAAAGTATTCCCAACAGTTTTATAAAAATTCTTGTTCTCCTTCACTTTTATAAATCACAGGATTGAGAATGTACATGTACATGTACAGATAGGATCCCATGGTCCACTTAGGGTGCTCCCTTGGTCAGGGATCCACTTGACCTGTATCTATCATTCAGTCTTTTTGGTTTGTTTTCAATATATGTTGTTAACCTAGCAGCCCAATGACGTTGTGTTTTTTTGGATTTACCGAGCCTATTACTTATGACAAATACAATTGTAAATGACCGTAACTCTTGTACACGTTTTTTTGTTGGTAAACGTTTAACTATAAAAAGTCATGTAATATTTTGCACCATAACTAAATGAAGAGACTGACGTCATCTGTTTGCAGGTATTATGGCAATTATGACCCCATCACATCTACTCCTGTAAAAACAAAAAGGAAATGTACCGTGGCACCATTGCCACCTGTATCAAGTATATCAGGGTCACTTTCCCCAGAACGGCACTCATGGGTAAGTGGGTATTAAAATTCTCTAGCTGAATATTTTAATTAGTGATGTAATTGAAAATGCAATCTGTCATTCAGACTGTGGCATTTTTCCTGGTGTCAAGCACAGCTTTGACATGTGGCATGGCGCCAAGAATCTAAAAGGATCTCATCTGTACGCAAGTCTTGCCAATCATTACAATATCCTAACTATCCACAAATGATGAAAAATAAAAGATGGATCTAACTAACTAACTAACTAACCTGCACTTATATAGCGCTTTTCTAGTCACAAAGACCACTCAAAGCGCTTTCATTAATACTAACCCTCTATTCTAAGGGCCTATAGGAAACAGATATCTAGGGACAATTTAGAACAGCCAATTAACCCAACATGCATGTTTTTGGCATGTGGGAGGAAACCGGAGAAATCCCGGAGTAAACCCACGCAACACGGGGAGAACATGCAAACTCCACACAGATCACTGTTGGTCGGGGGCTGGGATCGAACCCACGATCCCACGATCCCCACAATCCCCCGGCCAAGGGTAAACTGTGCTGCCGCAGTGCTAACCACTGCGCCACCGTGCAGCCAACAGACACAGATCTGTGTCTGTCCTCTTCAGGCAGGTAAAACGAAGGGGCAGGCTGGATTGCTTCTGTGGCTGCGTGATACTGTTAATCATTTTTGGTGGTTTAGTAACAAAGCTGCAACGCATGACGACTTCATGGTAGGTGAAACTTTTCTTGTATTACTGCAACAACACAAATAACTGATCTACCAGCGCCAATGTGCCTATCAATGAGTTTGTGAAGAAAGCATCACCCTTGATGTGCAGTTTTTCAATGTTGGAGACTAAATGGGTGATACAGTTGTTATTGTTATCAATAAGCCCACATATTAAAATAAAGGTATCACAATTTATTCCTAAGTAAATTTAATTTGTGGAACTGAAATTTGTGGAACTGAAAATCCTTTTCCTGTTTTTGAATCAGTCCAATGAGGGCACACAGGTAAAATCCAATTCCATTTCTCTACCCACTCTGTCACCAACAGTATATTTTGCATTCGTAAACCAAGCACACTCATTCTAGCATATTTGGAATGTTTAAAAAATGTCTACAAATTCAGATTATGTCATATTTTCATGCAATTTTTATTTCTTTAAACGGTTTCTGTTTTGATTTTTTTAAATTTGGACATTGGTATTTTGTACCTTACTGTAAGAAGCTAGGGCAACACAAACTAAAGAGACAATGAAAGATTTGAAGTTTGTGTCCAATTTCTTATATTATTTTTTCTTTATTGCTCTCCCAGATCGGCTCCATGAACCACGCTGATCCACTCAACAGTCACAGGGGAAAGATGCCTCCATCTGACTTTGTTTTCAAATTCTGATATTTGGGAGACAGACTATTTCTACTTTTGAGAATACTGTCAAAATTTTCTTTTGCCCATCCATCTGTCTGTCCGTCCATCCTCAACAGCTTTTCTGGGGATCCGGATCATGGAGGCAGCAGTCCAGACTTCCCTCTCTCCAGCCACCTTCTACAGCTCTTCAGACGGGACACCAAGGTGTTCCATGCCAGCTGGGAGTCATAGTCTGACCCGTGGTCTCATCCTCGGGGGACGTGTTCCAAACACCTCAAGTGGGAGGCGACCAGGAGGCGTCCTAATCTGATGCCAAAACCACTTCTGCTGGAGGCTTCCTACTGTTAAAATGGAGTTTTTACTCTGCACTGTGGCCAAGTGATCCTCACAGGGATCACCTGATTGTTGAGGTCTTTCTGGAATTGTGGGGTCTTTATCCAACACTTCAAAGTTCTATGAGCTGACTGTGGGATGTGAATTTGTGTTATATAATAAAGTTTAAAAAAAAAAAATTTCATAGACAACTTTAGTTGATGTTGATTTGTTTTATAACATATTAGTACACTGTCAAAATGTAATATTGCTGAGACTTTACCTTTTATAAAATACTAACAAAACTTTCAGATTATACAGTAATCCAATATAAATTTAAATATTTAAAGAATACTTTTTTATAGATATTATGAGGACTACGACTAGTGATTTTGTGTCAGATTGGATTGGTGATGTGCTTATTTTCTGAAATGCACTGAATTTTTTACACTGACTATCCATATGAGAACAACTGGAATATTACTGCACTACAAATAATTTCAAAAAGTGAGCTTATTGAAGAGAATGCTCTGCACATGTCTGATCAGGTATGTACAGTGTAACTGAAGTTCTCAGTAATTTTACAAGGTTATACAAAGGTTGACAGTATTTCAGTTGTGCATTGAGGAGAGGTAAGCCATCACTTGGTAAATCTAATAATGAATCAACAACACTCTTTACATATAAATTAGAAAAAGCACAAACAATATCAGGCATCCATTTTTTTTTCCCACAATATCTTTATTGAACCTTTTTTTTTTTTAACAAACATGATACAAACAATCAAACACTAACGCTAAAGTACTACAAAAAAAAAAAAAAATGCACTAAAAACACCAACAACCACCAACAAAATCAAGTCTTCAACAATGCTCCTCTGTTTAGTCTAGACAATCCAATACATAAGTATACATATTATGTTCACCAGTTTGGAATTTACAAGGTCCACACACATCATTCACCTTCTTCTTCAAGAGTTATGTTTAAATTTTTTACATAATCAATAAAAGGTCTCCATATATTCTCAAACACAATTTCCTTTGATTTCAGTATATATGTTATTCTTTCTAATGGAAGGTTTGTTAACATCTGTCTTAACCACTGAGTCACATCTGGTCTATGAGTCTTTTTCCATAATAGTGCAATACATTTTTTGGCATTAAGCAAACTGAGGTCTATGAACGTTCTTTCACTTTTATTAAAATTATGCTTTTCTGGGTACAGACCCAACAAAAACAGTTTAGGATTCAGTATGATTTGTTTTGAGATTATTTTTTCAATTGTTACCCTCACCTCTTCCCAAAACATTCTTATTAATCTACATTCCCATAAACAATGAAATAGGGTTCCTTTACTTTCCATGCATTTTGTGCATGTATCTGGTATATTTTTGTTATATCTATTTAACTCCTCCAGTGTAACATACATCCGCATTAACCATTTGAAATGTATCAATTTAAGGCGTGCATTTATTGATTTGGTTTGAGCTTCTGTACAAGCCAATTCCCATTGTTCCTCCGAAATTTCAATTTGCAGATCTTCTTTCCAGTAGTTTAATCTTTTCAGTGAATTTTCACTTGAAGATAGTGTCAATGAGTTATAAAACTCTGAAATAATACCCTTTCTTTTACTATCTTTCATCATCATTTTTTCCAAGGATGAATAAATAGGTCGAGTGAGAGCTTTATTTTGATTTGATCGAATAAAGTTTCTAAGTTGAAGATATTTAAAAAAATGTGTTCTATTGAGATTAAATTTGATCCTCAGCTCTTCAAAAGACATTATGTTGTCTGCACATGGCAAATATAAATCCTGAATCTTTTGTATCCCTTTTAAATTCCATACTTTAAATACAGCGTCCGCTCTCCCTGGTTTAAAATATTGATTACCCCATATTGGACTAAATTGTGACAATAACTGTGGTTCTTTTAAATAGTTTTTAGCTTCACACCATATTTTGATCATATGCTTTACAAATGGATTTTTAACTTGTTTTTGTAATTTTTTTGCCGAATCTGAGTATATGAATATGGGAAGAGGTAAAGGTAAATTGTATGATTCCATTTCAGTCCAGTGAGGGAGATCATTTGATGAAAAATAATATGTCATAAGATAAGATAAGATAAGATAAGATAAGATAAGCCTTTATTAGTCCCACAACTGGGAAATTCCAGGATTGCAACAGCACAGGGATAGCAATACTCAGAGCAACAATCAGAAGGCAAGAAAAAAAAACAAGCAAGCAAGAGCAGCTAATAAACATATGTACGTATTACTATAAAATATATATATATACACACACACACACAGACACACAGTGCAGAGCATTGTAGCTGGATGGAATAAATATATGAATATATGAACACACAGTGCAGAGCATTGTAGCTAGATGGAATAAATATGTAAATATATAAACACCCACAGTACGGATCATTGCAGCTAGGTGGAATAAATATGCAAGTATATAAACACACACAGTGCGGAGCACAACTAGACCTCAGTTGTGCCGACCAATAATACAACATAAAATTTGGACATTTCAGACCTCCACGATCAAATGGTAAATATAATAAAGACAGACGTAATCTAGCCCTCCTGTTGTTCCATATAAATTCCACTAACTTTTTTTTTATTCTTGAGAATAGATCTAAAGGTGGTGATAAGGGAATGTATTGAAATAAATAAAGTATTTTAGGTAAAATATTACTTTTAAGTATATTGATTCTCCCGATCATCGACATTGGTAGTGACATCCATCTCTGAGTTAACTCATTGATATCTGACATTAAGGCTTCATAGTTGACGCTGGCGACTGATTCTAGCTTAGGCATAATTTGGATTCCTAAATATTTAAACTGATTTACAACATTGAATTGATTTGCCTCAGGGGCTGGGTAATTTCTCTGGGTCTCATTTAGCATTAATATTGAAGATTTAGTTTTATTTATTTTATATCCTGATATTTCCCCAAAATTCTTTATTAAATTCAACAAGGTTGGAATTGATTTTTTTAGATTCGACATAAACAAAATTATATCATCGACGTACAGGGAGATTTTATGTTCTGTTGGTCCAACTTTAATTCCATATATTTGTGAATGTAAACGTATCGCTATCGCTAAAGGTTCAATTGCCATAGTAAACAGTAAAGGTGAAAGTGGACAGCCTTGTCGACATCCTCTATTGATTTTTATTGGTTTTGAAATATTGTTATTTGTTAGGATTTCTGCTGTAGCATTATTGTATATTATTTGAACCCATTTTATGAAATTATTTCCAAGTCCAAACCTTTGTAGGACTTCAAAAAGAAAGGGCCATTCAACTCTATCAAAGGCCTTTTCGGCGTCCAATGATAGGAGAGCTGTATCCGGTGCTTCTTTATTAAAATAAATAATATTAAATAGTCTTCTTACATTATGGAAGCCTTGTCTACCCTTTATAAAGCCATTCTGATCTCGATTAATAATATTTGGTAAAATTTCTTGTATTCGTCTTGCTAAAATTTTACAGATTATCTTAAGGTCGGCGTTTAATAGGCTTATTGGTCTCATATTTTCACATTTATTAGAGGGCTTACCTGGTTTTGGCAGCAGTATAATTAAGGCATTATTTATGTATGATGGTAAATTATTATTTTGAAATGCTTCTAAAACCATTTCCAAAAAAGGTTTTATTAATTTATTCTTAAATTTTTTATAAAGGTCAACTGGAAGACCATCTGGTCCTGCACTTTTTCCTGATTTCATATTATCAATGGCTAGCCCAACTTCTTCTTGACTAATTTTAGACTCCAATATCTCCCTGTTTTCATTTGGTATACACGGTATAGATAGTTCGTTCAAAAACCCATTTAGTTTTGTTAAATCAGGTTCATTTTTGGTATCATATAATTTTTCATAGTAATCTCTAAAGGCTCTATTAATTTCTAAAGGATCTATAACTACCTGTCCGTTACTTATAATACTGGTAATTGGTGTTTTAATTTCCAATTGTTTAATCTGCCATGCTAATAATTTTCCTGATTTTTCACCTTGTTCATAAAAAGATTGTTTCAATCTTAGAAGACTCGAGGCAGCTCTATTCGCTGATTTTTTGTCGTATTCAGCTCTCAAAATCAGTAATTCATTCTCCAACCTTGGGTCACTTCCTGCATACACTTTTTCCTGAAGACTTTTTATTTTATGTTCCAATTTAGCTCTCTCCTCTCGAGTCTTCTTAGATTTTGATCCTGTATAACTAATAATATGTCCCCTAATAAAAGCTTTGAAAGCCTCCCACTTTACACATGCTGATGTTTGTGTAGTATTGATGTCAAAGAACTCGTCTATCTGTTTTTCTATATACTTGACAAATTCCTCATCCTGAAGCCATTTATGCTGAAATTGCCATCTACCTGATTCCTTTGTCAATTTTTTATCTACATATATTAGACAACAGGGTGCATGATCAGAGATCACGATGTTATCATAAAAGCAGTTTTGAATCTTGGACCTTAATTCTGTGGAAATCAAAAAATAATCAATACGTGAGAATGTCTTGTAGGTACTGGAATAACAAGAATAGGCTTTAACTTGTGGTTTCATTTCTCTCCATATATCTAACAATCTCAATTCTTTCATAAAATGATTAATAGTCATCCTACATCCAATGTGCGTACAATCCAGTCCTGTTGATCTATCCACACCTGGATTCAATGTACAATTAAAATCCCCTGCTATTATATGTTGCCCTGTAAGTGATGATAAGATGAGAAATAAATTAGCAAAGAACTTCTGATCATCTATATTGGGACCATATAAGTTCACAAGATTTATATTTTCTAATAGCAAAGAACCTTGAATGATTACATATCTTCCAAATTTGTCTCCAATTACATTTTTCACTTGAAAAGGAACTGATTTATGTATGAGAGTCATAACTCCCCTGGCTCGGGATGAAAATGAAGAGGTGAATACACTTCCCTGCCATCTACTCCTAATTCTTTTAACATCCTCCTCTATCAGAGGAGTTTCTTGTAAAAACACAATTCTTGAACCCATGTCCTTTATTTTATTCATAACTTGTTTAAGTTTTTTTAAATTTTGTAGACCTCTGCAATTCCATGAAGTTAAATTAAGATTAACACTTTGGTCCATGATCAATAGAGAGTTTGGGATCACCTTGCAGTGTAAACATGCTCATACAGAGAAGCAAAAACATGAGTGGTTGAACATTCATCCTACAAACTACACACAAACAAATTTCCCCTTCCCACACTTGTGGCAAACCCCCCAAAATCAAAAGAAAAATTCTGTCTCCCGATATAGCCATCAACCGTTCCACACCCACGGGGAACAGCCTAAGCCACTCCTTCTTCATCCTCCCAATCACCCTAACTCTACTGCTTTTAATGACATAACATTAACTCTCCTCTGTAGTTTTCCAACTTAACTCCAAAATTTTTAACAACTTTGTACATCATAGTTTTTTTTTTGTTTGTTTGTTTTGTTTTTGTTTTGTTTTTTTAATATATAATACAATCTATATTTTGTAAACTTACTATTTACTTCAAGTCAGTCAGATGCCTGTGCAAATGCTTAATTATTCTACCTTATATTTTGTTCATGCTTAGCTCCCACCAGTCTCTTCTTCTTCTTTGATCTTCTTGATGAACTCCTGCGCCTCCTCTGGGGTCTTGAAGATGTGGGTTCTGCCCTCATACGTGGTCAGCAGTCTCGCAGGATAGATTACACCATGACGAATCCCAAGGTTGCGCAGCTCCTTACGTACGGGATCAAACTGCTTCCTCAATTGCTGGATTCCTGTGGCCAAATCTGGGTAGAACCGCACCTGCTGGTCCTGGTGTTTAATCTCTCCTTTTTTAGCTCGTGCAGCGTTGAAGATCTTCATCCTGTCTCTGTTGCTAAGAAACTTCATAATTAAGGTCCTCGGCGGTCCCTTATCTCTCCGTGGGCCAATACGATGTGCTTTTTCCAGAACCACTGCTGATTGCAACTCCTCGCTGCCCAGCACCTCCGGAATCCACTTTTCCAGAAAGGAACATACGTCCCGACCTTCTGATTCCTCTGGAAGACCCACCAGCCTCAAATTATTCTGTCTCGACCGAGATTCCAAATCCAAAATATTATCTTCCAGAGATTTATTTTTTTTTTCCAAAGTGCGCACCTTTAATTGAAGACGGGTGACGTCATCTTCAGCACTAGCGAGACGGAGCTCCATCTGCGCCGTTCGTTCTACACAGTCACCCAATTCCTTTCTTATTCCTTCCAACGCTGTCATAATCCCATCAAATCTAGAGGAAAAGTCCGCTCTCATTGAACTCATGGCAGCCATCAGCGCATCTGCGCCATTCCCCGCAGACATCGCAGCGTTGCCAGCCTCCTCCGCCATATATGGAGTTTTGTTTACTGCGTCACAGACCTGAAAGTCCGTTAATTTGGACTGTTTCGGCGGCTCGCTTTTTCCTTTTCCTGGTTTTCCAGCCTTAGGCTTCGCCGACATATCTTTGCCCAAATGCTGGGATACGTTCTGTCCCAAATGAGAGAGTTATTTGCCGATTTTTTTTTTTTCCAGGAGCAGAGCAGAGCGAGACACGTCCGTCCTACGTGGCAGCCATAACCGGAAGTCAGGCATCCATTTTACATTTATTTTAATAATATAAAACAATAAAATTTAAATCAACAGAAAATGAGACAGAACCCAAAAATTAATTGCTACCTCCAGGTTTTTGATGCACCTTGTACCATGGATGTACATGTGGACCTGCCACAGACCAGGAGCGTGAGCTAGCCAGCTGGAAAAAACCCAGTGTATTGTCCGTAGGGATCAGGGTAACGGTCCCCGACTGCCCACACACAGCAACTGGGGATGACCAAGGCAATGGATTAGCCATAGCAACAGCTCGTTTTAGAACAGCATTCTTGGCTAAAACACTGAACATAAACAAAGCACAAGAGTGTTACAGCATATCTGCTAAAAACACTACCAGCAGCCTTAAAGTCAGCTACAGCTTTGACATGATTACATTATCAAAATTATGTAATTATCAGGTTCGATCACATCTGTGAAATGTTAGCATTACCATAATTTATTAATAATTATAAGCCAGTAATTTTTTTTAAAAATTGTCGAATGGAGATAAACATCAAAGAAGACTCAGTTAAAATCATTGGGCACTATACCACAAAAGATTTATCGCTTGAAATGATTTCACTGGCTCGTAATCAAAAAGAAACTGATTTCCATACAGTCTGCTGCAGCCTGTGAATGCTTGTTTCCAGTGCCGTTTCTGTTTCTACATGGCAACATGTGCAACGTTATCATGAGGCAACAGTGAGTGCAACACCTACTGGGCAGGAGGTCAAAAAGTAATTGATTGCACCTTTAATAATAAACACCTTCATTTAAAAACTGCATTTTGTGTTTACTTGTGTTATCTTTGTCTTGTGGAGGTAAAAGATCAGGCGAGATGCGACGAGCTGGAAGGATGCAGGGTTTTATTTCCTCCAACATAATGAGACGCACTTTGTAGCTCTGTGCGCTACTGAGGCATGTATAGCAAGCTCTTTTATACATGTTATACAAACAGAGAGAATGCATGGCACATTAGCAGAGTAATATACATATCAGTCAACGCCTATTATTAGCGTGAGCAACTGGCGCCCGGACATCCTCTCCCTAATCCGGGGATGTATAAACAACAGTCCATTGTTCTGGTTGTCCCCCAGAGGCTCTCTGTCCATATGTGAATTGTCCTCTGTATGTAAATGGTCCTCTGCTTCCTCCAGACCTGCTGAGTGTGAGGAATGTCCGTGTAGAGTGTGGTGGGTCACCACAGTCTGATATTTAAATTTGTTTGATGAGCTGAAATATTTTAGTGTGAAACATACAAAAAAAAATGAGAAATCAGGAAGGGGGCAAACACTTTTTCACACCACTGTATGTTGCACTTTAGAGGAATGGCACTTTACCAGAAAGATTTCAACCCAGGGCTCTTGGTATAACAGATGAGTCACCCTACGCCACGAGCACAATCAGTTGACAAAACAGTTTGCAGCTGTTCGAAACTGTTTGTTAGTTTCCATAACTGAACGACACGGTCGCTGCAAACAGTTTTCTCTTTGGCCGAACGTTCTTGGAGGTGGCTCACGTAGCGAACAAAGATGGTGGCTAGGTAAGACAGTTTGCGATGTTCTTTTGTTTTCGGAGCAATTCTATCAATTTAAGAGTACAGTTTGCAACTGTTCGGAACTGTTCGTTAGTTTCTGTAACTGAACGACATGGTCGCTGCAAACCGTTTTCTCTTTGGCCGAACGTTCTTGGAGGTGGCTCACGTAGCCAACAAAGATGGTGGCTAGGTAAGATAGTTTGCGATATTCTTTTGTTTTCGGAGCAATTCCATCAATTTAAGAGTAGAGGTTATGTCATTTTGTAAGTAAAACAATATCACACATACAATATTGTTTTTGGTCGGGGTGTAACGGAGAATTCTTAGGTAATATGAAGCTGAAGTAGGCTACAGTCTACGCCGTAGTTACTAGGGTCCTCTACTGGCTGACAGAGCACCATAGACACACAGCTACAGAATGTGCGAGCCGAACAGGAAAGCCATTCACCGAGAACTGCCCATTCAATTAGGTCAGGTCGCCTTGCAAACTATGTTCGGCGAACTGTTTTGTCAACTGAACGCAAGGCACATTACTGCTTTGAGTTACATGCTCAAAAAAAAAAAAAAAAAAAAGTTCCACTGACAAGACGAAATGGCTGACAGACATTTCATAGACATGGTTTTTTGAACATTAACAGAACTGCATGAAATTTGGTGGTTAGCTGAAGAATACTGTTGCGATCGTGAAGTTTCATCTAATATGAATCAGTCTATCTGGAGTTAACCCAAAACCACTTGCCAAAGCGAAACTGTACAACTTGATTGGCCTAGAAAATCAAAACAGATTGACAATTTTGGATAATTTTAACAATTTTTCGTTATCAATATCTGTAGATAATCTCTTGCACATTTTTTTTTTTTAATTATGGTGCAGAAAACTTCATTTTCAGAGTTTGCCATCATTGACAAAAAGTTGCGGATGGTTTCACTGAATACAATGATTAAAGAATTTTTAGTCTAGGCCCAGCCGTTCTCAACATATTTGCAAAAGTGTTTCTAATAGCACCACCTATGTACGCAGTGCCTTGATATTTTTGTCTCCCGAGTAGTGGGGAGAGTTTCCGATCAGACTGTAAAATTTCAAGTTTCCACGTATTACCGTTTTTGCTCCTCATGCGGAGAAAAATAAGAAGAATCAGAACAAAAACAATAAGTTTCCCACAGCATAGCTGCTTTGAACCCTAAAAATCAGGAGGGCTGTTACCTGCTCAGGT
Organism: Pholidichthys leucotaenia; assembly: GCA_020510985.1. Taxonomy (NCBI): domain Eukaryota; kingdom Metazoa; phylum Chordata; class Actinopteri; order Cichliformes; family Pholidichthyidae; genus Pholidichthys; species Pholidichthys leucotaenia. Next base: position 369,595,968 of record CM035843.1, on the reverse strand, counting down.
GACAGTGGGTGAACCTCAGCGCAAGGCGGCTCTGTCTCTCTGACGTCATGTCCTGGCAGCTCGTGTCCAGGTGCTGCAGAGCGCGAGCCCAACAGTCACCGTAACGGGAGTGAGAAGCAAGGTTCTGCACGCGCCTCAGCTCCACCCTCCCCCGTTCAGAGTCCGGAGGTGTACCGGCAGATGGGGGTCTGAGAATAGCGGAGAGCACCGAGTCGCTCAGCAGCAGCAGCAACATCAGCGCGGCGCAGACAGCCTCCATCTTCCCCCAGCAGGTTAGGCTTCTCAGCCAATCAGTGATCCGGGTTTTCACCTGGTCGGAGGTCAGCGAGGGGTCACGAAATGATAGTTTTCTGTTTTAATAAACGTTTCCATAATTCACCTCTAACATTTTTTTTAATTAATCAGTATATTTTATGTTCTAGCTAAAAAAAAAAAAAATGAAAATAAGTGTTTCTATATGGTTGTTGATTGGATTGGTGCAATTTAAGAGAAGGAATATTTTTTAAAGCAATACCATGTTGCATTTTCAGCTAAAATGTTTCCAAAATTATTTTGATGGTGATACTCACTGTAAACACGGAAGTGAGTGCGGTGCAGCGACACATCTGATTGATTAGACTGAGCGTTTGAGCGCTATACTCAGGGACAAATTTGACTGGCGAAATTGGCGGAAATTGATTGGGTAAAGTTGCAAAGTTGTGCAAAAGATGTGACGATGGCCTGATTTCACATGAATTTATGCGATTGCAACATTACGGAATCCTGGAGGGACAGGTACATCAACTTTTGACCAGGTTGTTATGTATGAATATGGAGCCAAGGACGAGGCCAGGCATCGAACTTTATTAAAGAAGCTCTTTACAGCACGACCTTTAGGCAGAAGAGGTGGCTGAGAGACTGCCCCTCGTGCCCACTGCTCTCTTGTAATCCAGGTGGTGACGGAACCGGAAGATGGAGCCACCACCCATACCACACAAATAAGAGTCCAAACTATACACAACACAGGTGAATTCATTCATTCATTCATCCATCTTCTTCCGCTTAATCCTTTTCGGGTCACGGGGGGTGGGGGGGCTGGAGCCTATCCCAGCATCTTTGGGCGAGAGGCAGGGCTTTAATTCAACTTTATTTATATAGCGTCATTTCACAACAACAGTCATCTCATAATACTTTCAAACTGTAGGGGAAAACACCACAATTCCAGAAAGACCCCAGTGATCAGGCAATCCCTGATGAGCAAGCACTTGGCAACAGTGGAGAGGAAAAACTCCATTTTAGCAGGAAGAAACCTCCAACACAACCAGGCTCAGGGAAGGACAGTCACCTACTGTGACTGGCTGGGGGGTGAGGGGACAGTTTAAAGTTTAATGTTTATTTGAAAGGGACTTCCATCCATCCATCTATCCATCCATCTTCTTCCGCTTAAGGCTTTGAGTGTGACTGTCGCTGAATTGTGACATAAACCCTAGTGGTCAAGAGTGGTAAATATTTTTTGTCAATAAAATAGTTCAGATTTCCAAGGCTATAACTTGAAAGTGGTAAGAGATAATGGCTTACTGTCAATTAGAAAGATGTAAAATATGATCCAACGTTTCAGATAGGAGTGAATTTATGCATCTAATTTGTATAATGCCACGGCAGCTATATTGAATTACATAACTCAGTCAAAAGCAGACTTTGGACATATTTAGACAAAGAATGGTTCGGTCTTTTGACACCATTTTTTGTATATGAACAAGAAATATGAACAAGTATATGAACAAGAAATCTGTACAATGTAAAAAAAACAAAGAAATTCATCTCTTTCCGGCGGCTAAGGGGACTCGCTCGCTGCCATAGTCAGTGCGTTTTCGTCCATCATGGTCGTTATGTTGCATTCTGTCGGTCATTTATGCTCTCTACCACATCTACAAAGTCTTATGATTATCCCACATAAATTTCGCTTGTATCCCGTGGCTATTTTCCGTGTACAAACCCATCTAAGTAACGGTGCACAACGATGGACGGCGGCCTTTCTGAGCTAAAAGAAGGGAATACAGGAAAAGGAGATAAGGAGTTCTTCTTCTTTGGTGTATTACATGTCAGCCATGATTCCTCCAATGCGTGTCTGCCACCTTTTGAACTGCCATGATCAGTACAAGTCATCAGTATAGCTGCGGAGTACAGGGATGTCAGAATTAGTTGACAGGCGCAGCGCCGCGCTCTGCCACAAGGGGCACACAAAATTTCACACTCAAAGAGTTAATCCTTTTCGGGTCGCGGAGGGGCTGGAGCCTATCCCAGCATCTTTGGGCGAGAGGCAGGGTACACCCTGGGCAGATCGCCAGGGGACATTACATACTACTACAAATGTAAGTAAGCCAGATTTAGCAATACTGCTAATTTGCATCTGTAGTCCGCCAGCGGGTCACAAAAACACACAAACAAACAGTCATACATGAGAAGAACACCGGCAATGAAACTGTACAAAGTGGATATGCTAAAGTGCAAGAGTTAAGGTGCTACAAAACAAAAGATTCAAATGTCACACGAGTGATGTGTATGCATACACACACACAAATAGAGATAGGTAGAGAAGAAGAAGAAGAAAAGAACAGACATGTAGAGAGCAAACACCATGATGAGGACTCAATCTATGGGAGAGAACAAATAGATGTTAATGACCAGCAAAAATATTTCAATGAGAGTGAAGAAAGGAGCGAAGCCCAGTGTCAGCCCAGTTGGAAGTCCCCCGGCTGTCTAAGCTTATTAGCAGTATAACTAAGGGAGGGTTCAGGGTCAACTGATCCCATCCTAACTATAGGTTATGTCATAAAGGAAGGTTTTAACCTTAATCTTATAAACAAAGATTGAGTCTGACTCTGGAATACAGATTGGCAGCTGGTTCCAAAGGAGAGGAGCCTGATAACTGAAAGCTTTGCCTCCCATTGTACTTTTAGAGACTCTAGGTATTACAAGTAATCCTGTATTTTGGGAGCGTAGTGTTCTGTTAAGATGATAAGACACTATAAGATCTTTTAAATAATAAGTAGCCTGATTATTTAGAACTTTATAAGTGAGGAGCAGGATTTTAAACTTAATTCTAAATTCTATGAGAAGCCAACGAAGGGAGGTCAGAACCAAAGAGATACGTACAGTATGATCTCTCTTTCTAGTACCTGTTAAAACTCTAGCTGCAGCATTTTGGATCAGCCGAAGACTTTTTAGAGATGTTTTATAACAGCCTGATAATGAAGAGTTACAATAATCTAATCTAGAGTTTATAAAAGTGTGGTTTATTTTCTCAGCGTCACTCTGAAACAAGATGCTTCTTATCTTGGCAATATTACGCAAATGATAGAAAGCAGGCTTAAGGTGCCTTCACACCAAACATGAATGGGCGGCGCAAATACATACAAAGTCAATGGAAAGAGGCGAGCACATGCAAAATCACACATTTATGTCCAAGGGATAGCGCTAGCTTTGAGATTCTGCCATCACCAGAGTAAAAGTATCAATGTTGAAGAGTAAACTAGTTTGAAAATGAGACTGGCACTCACCTGGAGACAGAAGGACTGGGAACTCTTAAGCTGAATCTGGATGTCGGGGTTATTTACCTACGGATTCGTGCCACGGACATGCTAACAAGGCTAGCAAGCTAGCAATGGAAATGCCTATCATCTTGTAAAGTTTTGGAGACAGGGACAGCTTTTTCAGGTGAGCCCCCCGTCGGATAATGTAAACCTAAGCATGACATTATTTTGGGGATTTCCACAGCAGGTTCAACACTGCTGCAGAAGTTATAAAGGCAACTTCGCCTGTCTGCATGTCACTCAGACGGTGAATCCATGTCTATTCGTGTGTTGACATTGAGTTATAATGTAATCGTGCTGCATGAAAAATTCACCCATTCACATTTGGTGTGAAGGCACCTTAAGAGCTCTCAAGGCAGGATAAAGCAGACTGAACATGGTCTAAAAGCTCTGTCTAAAATGGTCTGTTTTCAGCCTGACATTAATAAGCCCATAATGTAATCCATTCATTAAATTATCTTGCTATGTGTGCAAGATGATTTAAGTATGCATTTAAAAGTAATGTTCAACACAGGTTCAACACTGCTGCAGAAGTTATAAAGGCAACATTGCCTGTCTGCATTTCACTCAGATGGTAAATTCATGTCTATTAATGTGTTTACATTGAGTTATAATGTAATCGTGCTGTGTGAAAAATTTGCCCGTTCGCATTTGATGTGAAGGCACCTTTAGAAACAAATTTAATATGTGAATTATCGAAGGTTCCTCACAGAACTTAGGAGAGAGCGTAATCCCATCCAAATTAAGAGTTTGATTTGGGAAAGTATTTCTAAGGTTTTTTTGGACCAACTAGAATAACTTCAGTATTATCTGAATTTAATAGCAAGAAATTACAAGTCATCCATGCTCTGATTTCCTTAAGACAAGCCTCTGATTTGATTAATTGATTACCGTCATCTGGCTTCATTGACAAATATAAATGTGCATCATCTGCATAACAATATTACCTAGCGGAAGCATATATAAACTAAAAAGAATAGGACTTAGCACAGATCCCTGTGGAACTTCTTGGCTGAGGTTTGAATTTGAAGAAAACTCATTACTGACATGAACAAACTGGAACCTACAGTATGAGGCACGTGTCCATCTAGGTGTCTGTTCATGGAAGGTCCCCGCACCTCCTCTGCATCTCCTTGATTCTGCCGAGAGTAATCTGTGCTGAGATGTAGGGGGAGGTCACATCCCCCGGGACCCCATCTACTTTGGGCCCACATGTCACCTGTTATGGATGTGATTTCCATGACCCTCTGATATCATGTAAAAACAATAATGCACCTGTGTGTCACTGAACATGAAAAGTGCCACACACATCTACCACCTCTCTCCTTGTGACCAAGTTACCAAGACAGACACCAGCAGGTTAGAAAGAAGAACATTGTTGACATAAAAAAATTCAGAGGGATTCTGTAGTGTGAAATTATATTTTATGTTCATTTTTCAGGCTTACAGTTTGAGTTTTTTCTCTACTGAAAATATAGTATAGAGGAGGACTATCTGTGAAATTTTGTTTCAAATGTATGTAATTTAGTTTGTGTTCTGTAAAACTTTACATTTTTAGGATTAAAGTTGTAGATTTTAAAATTTAGACATTACAGTGGCCAGGACTCACGGTGTGCTGTTTACAAGGAAAAAAGAATTTTCAGCATCTAGTAAACGTGCCGTTACTGTGCGCCTGATTGTCTGATGGTTTCAGCCCCAAACTCCTCCCCACCCCCGAAATTTTGAAGTTGTTGTGCAGTCGGAGCCAACAAAATTAGAAGAGAAGAGAAGAGAAGAGGCTTTATTGTCATTGTACAACACAACAAAATTGTGGATGCTCCACCAGGCTACTGCGCAGTAAAGTAAGTGAAAAGAATTTGAAATAAAACAGTTACAGAGCACACGATTAACCATACAACTGAATTAAAAATAAAAGTAAAAATAATAAATAGCCAGGACTTCTGGTTATGGTGGCCACGTAGGAAGACGTGTTTCACACTGCTCTGCTCATGAAAATAAACATTTTACTAAAACTCTCTTAATTGGAACAAAAACCCATCCCAACGTTTTGGCGCGGATATGGTAAAGACCAAGGTTGGAAAATTAGGTAGAGGAAAAGGTAACTCGACAAAACAACCCAAGCTAACAGACTTTCAAGCTCGAGGCGAAACAGAGAAAACTTCAGAGGCAATGGCAGAGGAGGGAGCCAGCGGCGGAGTGGGAACAGTTGAAGAGGGGACAAACGTAGTGCTCACTGCCATTAACTCCATGAGAACAGAGTTTTCGTCTAAATTCGATGGGATTATAGCAGCAATAGAAGGTATGAGAAAGGAAATAAACGACTACATGGAGCAAGTGTCGCAGGCGGCGCTCCGAATATCAAGCGCTGAAGATGATGTTACCAGCCTGGAATTAAAATGCAAAAGTCTGGACGATAACGTCCTAGACTTGGAATCCCGCTCGCGATGGAATAATTTGAGGCTGGTGGGCCTCCCAGAGGGAACGGAGGGACGGGACCCGTGTTCCTTTTTGGAAAAGTGGATTCCAGAAGCACTGAATAATGCGGATCTGCAGTCATCGGTCATTTTAGAGAGAGCTCACCGAATCGGCCCACTGAGAGATAATAAGACACCACCGAGGACACTGATTACAAAGTTCCTCAACTACAAAGACAAGATGACAGTCACCAATGCGGCGCGAGCTAAAGGGGAAATTAAGTACCAGGACCAACAAGTGCGATTCTACCCAGACTTGGCTGCAGGAATACAACAATTGAGGAAACAGTTCGACCCCGCCGACAAAGAGCTGCGCAACCTAGGGATTCGTCACGGAGTAATTCATCCGGCAAGGCTGCTGGTCACATATAAGGGGAGAATCCACACCTTCAAGACCCCTCAAGAGGCGCAGGAGCTCATCAAGCAAATCCAAAAGGAGACTGGTGGGAGCTAAGCATGAACATGACAAAGGTAGGACATTTAAGCATATGTGCAGACATCTGATTGATCTGAATCATAAACAAGTCTACAAAATACAGACCGCATTAAAAAAAAATGTTATGTACAACGTTGCTATAAAACTTTGAAGTTATGTTGAAAAAGCTACAGAAGAGAATTAAAGTTATAAGAATAGTAGTAGTGTCAGGGTGATTGAGAGGAGAAAGAGAGAGTGGTTTGACTGATCCTCGCAGGTGTGGAACAGTCACTAGCTACAACGGGAGACGGAATATTTTTAGATTTAGATTTTAGATTTTAGATTTAGTATACTTTATTGATCCCCAGAGGGGAAATTGAGGGTCATCCACCACCTGGATGGATGAAGCAGCCACGATACGGCGCTATCCCTTAACCATTCACACACACATTCACACCTAGGGCCACTTTAGAGTCTCCAATTAACCTAACCTGCATGTTTTTGGCATGTGGGAGGAAACCGGAGAAATCCCGGAGTAAACCCACGCAAACACAGGGAGAACATGCAAACTCCACACAGATCACTGTTGGTCGGGGGCTGGGATCGAACCCACGATCCCACAATCCCCCGGCCAAGGGTAAACTGTGCTGCCGCAGTGCTAACCACTGCGCCACCATGCAGCCCAATTTTGGGGGGTTTACCACGAATGTGGGGAAAGGGAATTTGTTTTTGTTTAGTTTGTAGGATGAATGTTCTATCATCCATGTTTTTGCTTCTCTGTATAAGTATGTTCATATTGCAAGGTAATCTCAAACTCCTTATTGATCATGGATCAATGCGTTAATCTTAATTTAATTTCATGGAACTGCAGAGGTCTACAAAATCTTAAAAAACTTAAACAAGTCATGAATAAAATAAAAGACATAGATTCGAAAATCGTGTTTTTACAAGAAACTCATCTAATAGAGGAGGATGTAAAAAGAATTAGGAGAAGATGGCAAGGTAATGTGTTCACCTCATCATTTTCATCCCAAGCCAGGGGAGTTATGACTCTCATACACAAAACAGTCCCATTTCAAGTGAAAAATGTAATTGGAGACAAATTTGGAAGGTATTTAATCATCCAAGGATCTTTGCTATTAGAAAATATAAATCTGGTGAACTTATATGGCCCCAGTATTGATGATCATAACTTCTTTGTTAATTTATTCCTCACTTTATCGTCACTTACAGGGCAACATATAATAGCAGGGGATTTTAATTGTACATTGAATCCCAGTATAGATAGATCAACAGGACTGGACTGTACGCACAATGGATGTAGGATGACCATTAATCATTTTATGAAAGAACTGAGATTGCTAGATATATGGAGAGAAATGAAACCACAAGTCAAAGCCTATTCTTGTTATTCTAATACCTATAAGACATTCTCACGTATTGACTACTTTTTGATATCTACAGAATTAAGGTCCAAGATGTCATAATGTTGGACCCAGGGAACACGCACACACAGGCTCAAGTTCAATACAATAATCTTTATTGAATACCAGCAGGTGCGTGGATGCGTGTGTGCGATATGTTAATGCAGGGGTGTCCAACCATGTGCCATGGAGAGCCAAGACCCTGCAGGTTTTCTCTTCTACCCAGTCTCTTCAGCAGGTGTTTTCACTTATCAGCAATCAGTGGGAAGAAGTTCACTGAAATCTGCTGTTGAAGACACTGGTTGGAGGTAAAACCTGCAGGGTCTTGGCTCTCCATGGCACATGGTTGGACACCCCTGTGTTAATGTGTTGTGGGTGAATGAGCTGCAGCCAGCGGTGACACAGAGCGCCGTACAGCCTGGCAACCCTAGAGACAGAGCCAAACACAAATGTTAGACCTCAGCCGTGTTATAATGACCGGAGAATTAACAGGCTTACTTGTTGATGTTCTACAGGCGATGTTGGCTTGGCCTAGGCTTCCTGCCAGGGAGACAGCGTCTGGCGAGCGCACCTGGTGAAGCGCTGAGGAGCGCAGCGTGGAGAGAAGAGCGATTCTGCCGCCACGAGGGGGAGAACCGCCGCCTTAGGGATCCACCTGTGCACAGGGGAGAGCCTGGGAAAAAGGTAAGTGGAGGATGTTGAGCTTACGTGCCAACGGAGAGTCCAGCGGAGATGCGCGGGGCTGAGAGGAATCAGGCGTGCGCAGGACAATGAGCGTTGCATAGCAGATGGCTCCGTGCCGAAGCTCCAGACAGGACAGGCTATATAGTCCGGGGCTGATTATTCCCAGGTGCGCGCACAGCTGAGGCAGATGACGGCCCAGAGTGAGTTGTAACAGCAGCGCCCGAGCAGCGCCTCCTGGTGCTGGCTTACCTGGGTGCACCTGGTGAAAGTCCTCGATGAGGCGTTTGTCCAACACGAACGACTGGCGCACCCAGGATCTCCACTCGGGGCCATAAATTAATTAAAATTAATTTAATTAATTTTAATTAATACCCCTCCCAATCCACCAAGTACTGCAAGCCGTGGCCCCGGCAGCGGACGTCCAGGATGGAATTCACCGTCCAAGCCGGGTCACTGTCGATCAACACAGGTGGAGGCAGGGTTTGAGGAAGAGGGCAGAGCGGGTTGGAGATCACGGGTTTGATCTGGGAGACGTGAAACGTGGACAAACACGGAGAGAAGGAGGGAGAGCCAGACGCACAGCCACAGGATTCACCACCTTGACAATAGGGAAGGGCCCGATAAAGCGTTTGGCCAGCTTCCTCTTTTCAGCCTTCAGGTTGATATGCTGAGTGGACAACCATACCTGCTGGCCCACCTGATACTGCGGAGCCGGTTTCCTGCGCCGGTTTGCTGCCCTGGTGTTGCGCTCCGCAGTACGTAAAAGGGCCTGACACGTAGCAGCCCACAGCCGACAACAGCGCCTCAGGTGAGCATGAACTGAAGGTACGGCCACCACCCCCTCTTCTTCGGGGAACAGCGGGGGGTCATAGCCCAGCGAAGCCGTAAAAGGAGACATGCCGGTGGCGGCAGAGACAGTTAGATTGTGTGCATACTCAATCCAAGGCAGATGGCCACTCCACGATGTTGGACTAGAGGCGATGACACAGCGCAGAGCGGCCTCCAGCTCCTGATTTGCTCACTCGCACTGCCCGTTACTCTGGGGGTGATGACTGGAGGACAGGCTTACCATAGCCCCCAAAGCATTGCAAAAACACCTCCACACGCTGGACACGAACTGCGGATCCCGGTCGGAGACAATGTCCGCGGGGATTCTATGCAGACGCATGACGTGCTGCACCAGAAGGTCCGCCGTCTCTCGCGCTGTTGGGAGCCCACGTAGGGGGATGAAGTGAGCAGCCTTGGAGAAGTGGTCAGTGACGGTCAGCACAGTGTCGAAGGAGTTGGATACCGGGAGACCGGTCACAAAGTCCAGAACCACATGAGACCAAGGCCTCCCCGGGACAGGCAAGGGATGGAGAAGGCCCGCCGGCGGAGATGTCGATGTCTTCCCGGTGGCACACTGGGGGCAGGCCCGAACATAGCCGGTGATGTCCTGACGGAGCCCTGGCCACCAGAAGGATCTCTGGAGCAGGTCCACTAACCGGGAAATCCCAGAGTGGCAGGCAAATTTGGAGGTGTGGGCCCAGTGGATCATGTCACCCCGAACAGCTGATGGTACAAACAGTCACCCGGTGGGACCCCCGCCCGGGTCCAGTTCAGCTTCCTGAGCCTTCAGGACCTTATCCCTGATGGCCCAGGAGAGGGCGCCCACGACACACGAGGCCGGGAGGATGGTGTGCTCCTGCTTCTCGGTGGTCTCCGAGGCGAACTGCCTGGACAGGGCATCTGGCTTCGCTTTCTTTGACCCCGGGCGGTAGGTGATGGTGAACTGGAAGCGCCCAAAGAACAGGGACCAACGTGCCTGGCGAGCGTGCAGGCGCTTAGCCGTCCTCAGGTACTCCAGGTTTTTATGGTCTGTCCAAACCACAAAGGGTAGCGCGGCCCCCTCCAGCCAGTGCCACCACTCCTCCAGCGCGAGCTTAACCGCCAGGAGTTCTCTGTCGCCGACGTCGTAGTTCCTCTCGGCGAGTGACAAACGCCGAGAGAAAAAGGCACAAGGGCGGATAACCCCGTCCACCAGGGAGTGCTGAGAAAGGACTGCCCCCACCCCTGCCTCCTCCATCCACCGGAACGCCACCTTGGGGGAGGTGAGGCGGGTCAGGGGGGCGGCGATCAAGCTGTACTTGGGCACAAACCTCCGGTAGAAGTTGGCAAACCCCAAAAATTGTTGCAACTGTTTCCTTGACGACGGGGGGGGGGGGGGGGGGAACAATCCTCCACCGCCCTCACCTTCTCTGGATCCGGAATGACCTGGTTGTGTGAGATAATAAAGCCCAGGAACGAGGTCTTCTCAGTGTAGAACTCACACTTCTCGGCTTTCACGAAGAGCTGGTTCTCAAGTAGCCATTGAAGGACCTGCCTCATGTGAACCTGATGCTCCTCCCGGGATTTGGAGAAGATCAGGATGTCATCCAGGTAGACGAACACGAAGGACCCTAGGAAATCCTGGAGGACGTCGTTGATGAGCCGCTGGAAGACGGCCGGAGCGTTGGTGAGCCCAAACGGCACGACGAAATACTCAAAGTGGCCGCTGGGGGTCCGGAATCCCGTCTTCCACTCGTTGCCCTCCTGGATCCGCACGAGATGGTAAGTGCTGCGGAGGTCCAATTTCGTGAACCAGGAGGCCCCTTGGAGGGAGTCGAAGGCAGAGTCCATCAGAGGTAACGTATACTTGTCCTTGATGGTATTATCGTTCAAGGCCCGGAAGTCGATGCAAGGATGAAGAGAGCCGTCTTTCTTCTCCATGAAGAAGAAGCCCGCCCCCACTGGAGATGACGATGGCCGAATGATGCCCAAGCTGAGCGACTCCTTGATATAAGTTTCCATAGCCTCCCGCTCCAGAGCAGATAAGCTGTACAAGCGGCTCGACGGCAGGGGGGCGCCCGGGCGGAGGTTAATGGCGCAGTCGTAAGGGTGGTGGGGGGGGGAGAGACAGCGCCTGGGCCTTGCTGAACACCGCTCCCAGGTCGTGGAACTCAACAGGCACCCTGGACAAGTCGGAGGGTGGAAGGGCGGGGGAGGAGAGGGGGACCGCTGGAGAACAGGCTGCCGATTGGAGACACACACTCAGGCAGAACGAGCTCCAGGCGAGAACGCTGCTAGTCTGCCAGTCAAAGGTGGGGTTATGTAAGCGCAGCCAGGGGTAACCCAGGATGACCGGAGCAGCCGAGGTGGAGAGAACAAAGAGGCGGATGTCCTCACGATGGTTCCCAGAAATGATGGCTGAAATCGGGGCAGTCCGGTGCATCACCCTCCCTAGGGGAGCCTTCAACAGGGTGATGAGGTTGAGGGGTGTTGGCAGAGTTTGGCAGAGTATCCCCAATCGGGTTGCCAGTTCCTCAGAAATAAAGCTCTGTTCAGCCCCCGAGTCCACCAGTGCGTGTGTGAGGAACTCCTTGCGGTTGTAACAAAACCTAATAGGTAGGAGACATCTGGATAGGAGATTAGACCGGGATGAGTCTGCGAGGCCACCTATAGTGACTCGCAGACCCCCCCTTTTGGCCGAACCAGGCAGGACTCAATGTCGTGCTGGTCATCCCCGCAATACATGCAGAGTCCTAAATCCCTACGGCGCTGTCTCTCTGCCTGTGAGATCTTAGTTCGTCCTACTACCATGGCCTCGGGCTCATCCGGGCCCTCCAGCGCCGGCAAAGCCAACGAGGGTGATTGGGAGGAGCGGCGAAGTGATTTGCCCGGACGGCCAGAGGACCTCCATTCAGCCGCTCGCTCCCTTAACCTATTATCCAAACTAATGGCCAGAGAAATGAGCTCAGTGAGCCGCTCAGGTTTATCTAGGCAGGCCAGCTCATCCCGCAAACTAGGGCTCAGGCTACGGGTGAAGATGCTGCAGAGCGCAGCATCCTCCCACCCTACTTCCGCCGCCACCACCTGGAAGTCGACAGCGTAATCGGCCACAGACCGACTACCCTGGCGAAGATTAAGTAGACAGGTGGCTAGCACACTATCATGATCCGAATGGTCAAACACTTCGTGGAAATCTCCAACGAACTGGGCGTAAGTGAGGTTAGCATAACTGGGCTTCGCCATTATGGTGTAAGCCCATGCTAACGCTCGCCCCTCCAAGAGATTAGCCACGTAACCGATTCGGCTATGATCGGAAGGGAAGTCCCCGGGAACGCGCTCGAACACCGTCTCACACTGGAGGATGAAACCCCGTGCCTCCCCAAGCTTCCCACTGAAGCGCGTGGGCGTGGGGATCGGTGTGAGATGCATGAACGCACCCGGGCTAGCCTGGCTAGGTGGTGAGCTAACTGGAGCTGGCCTGCTGCTCTGGGCCGGAGGGAATGCCCGCTGTCCTTCCAGGCGATCCAACCAGCTGTTTATCTGAACTAGCTGGTTCAAAACTACCTGCTGCTGGTAAGCCAACTGATCGACTCGAGCCTCCAAGATGTTAAAGCGGTGTGCGAGCCCGGTGTTCGCTGGGTCATTCTGATGGAGCCGTACTGTCATAATGTTGGACCCAGGGAACACGCACACACAGGCTCAAGTTCAATACACTAATCTTTATTGAATACCAGCAGGTGCGTGGATACGTGTGTGCGATATGTTAATGTGTTGTGGGTGAACAAGCTGCAGCCAGGGGTGACACAGAGCGCCGTACAGCCTGGCAACCCTAGAGACAGAGCCAAACACAAATGCTAGACTTCAGCCGTGTTATAATGACCGGAGAATTAACAGGCTTACTTGTTGATGTTCTACAGGCGATGTTGGCTTGGCCTAGGCTTCCTGCCAGGGAGACACGTCTGGCGAGAGCACCCGGTGAAGCGCTGAGGAGTTCGGTGTGGAGAGAAGGGCGATTCCGTCACTGCGAGGGGGAGAACCGCCGCCTTAGGGATCAACCTGTGCACAGGGGAGAGCCTGGGAAAAAGGTAAGTGGAGGATGTTGAGCTTACGTGCCAACGGAGAGTCCAGCGGAGATGCGCGGGGCTGAGAGGAATCAGGCGTGCACAGGACGATGAGCGTTGCATAGCAGACGGCTCCGTGCCGAAGCTCCAGACAGGACGGGCTATATAGCCCGGGGCTGATTATTTCCAGGTGCGTGCACAGCTGAGGCATATGACAGCCCAGAGTGAGTTGTAACACAAGATTCAAAACTGTTTCTATGATAACATTGTGATCTCTGATCATGCACCCTGCTGTCTAATATATGTAGATAAGAAATTGACAAAGGACCCAGTTAGGTGGCATTTTCAACATAAATGGCTTCAGGATGAGGAATTTGTTAAGTACATAGAAAAACAGATAGCTGAGTTCTTTGATATCAATACTACACAAACAACGGCATGTATAAAGTGGGAGGCTTTTAAAACTTTTATTGGGGGCATATTATTAGTTATACAGGTTCAAAATCTAAGAAGACCTGAGAGGAGAGAGTCCAATTGGAACGTAAAATAAAAATTCTTCAAGAAAAGGTGTATGCAGGAAGTAACCCACAGTTAGAGAACGAATTACTGATTCTGAGCTGAATATGAAAATCAGCGAATAGAGCTGCCTCGAGTCTTCTAAGATTGAAACAAACTTTTTATGAACAAGGTAAAAAGTCAGGAAAATTATTGGCATGGCAGATTAAACAATTAGAATCTAAAACACCAATTACCAGTTTTATAAGTAACGGACAGGTAGTTATAGATCCTTTAGAAATTAATAGTGTCTTTAGAGATTATTATGAAAAACTATATGCTACAAAAAATGAAATTGACTTAACAAAACTAAATGGGTTTTTGGGTGGATTATCTATACCATGTATTCCAACTGAAAACAGGGAGATACTGGAGTCTAAAATTAGTCAAGAAGAAGTTGGGCAAGCCATTGATAATATGAAATCAGGGAAAAGAGCAGAACCAGATGGTCTTCCAGTTGACCTCTATAAAAAATTTAAGAATAAATTAATAAAACCACTTTTGGAAATGGTTTTAGAAGCATTTCAAAATGGTAATTTACCACCATACATGAATAATGCCTTAATTATACTGTTACCAAAACCAGGTAAACCCCCTAATAAATGTGAAAACATGAGACCGATAAGCCTATTAAATGCTGATCTTAAAATAATCTGTAAAATTTTAGCATAACGCCTACAAGAAACATTACCAAATATTATTAACGGAGATCAGAATGGCTTTATAATGGGAAGATAAGGCTTCCATAATGTAAGAAGATTATTTAATATTATTTATTCCAATAAAGAAGCACCGGATACAGCTCTCCTATCATTGGACGCCGAAAAGGCCTTTGATAGAGTCGAATGGCCCTATCTTTTTGAAGTCCTACAAAGGTTTGGACTTGGAAATAATTTCATAAAATGGGTCCAGATAATATACAATAATGCTACAGCAGAAATCCTAACAAACAGCAATATCTCAAAATCAATAAAAATCAATAGAGGATGTCGACAAGGCTGTCCACTTTCACCTTTATTGTTTACTATGGCAATTGAACCTTTAGCGATGGCAGTACGTTTACATCCACAAATATATGGAATTAAAGTAGGACCAACAGAACATAAAATCTCCCTGTATGCCGATGACATAATTTTATTTCTGTCAAATCTTAAAAAAAATCAATTCCGATCTTGTTAAATTTAATAAAGAATTTTGGGGATATATCAGGATATAAAATAAACAAAACAAAATCTTCAATATTAATGTTAAATGAGACCCAGAGAAATGAATGAATGAATGAATGAATGAATTTATTTCGGATAGTACAGTACAGGTTAAAAGAAACTGTATAATATAACAACAAGGTCAAATTAGACAAAGACTCCTCCTACTATACAATTCCATGTGAGTTATCCGAAATGGGTGATGGCTGAAGCCGCAGCTTATATTGCCCACCCATATTCCATCCAAGAATTCAAAAGAGAAAAAAGAGAAAACAAGACAAGAGCGATTACAATTTAAAACAAAGCTAAGACAAAATGTGACTGAGAGAAAAAAAAAGAAAACTAAGCTAGGCTAAGTTAAGCGGTTACTATTCAAAAACAAATCTAAGACAAAATGTCACAGAGGAAAAAAAAAAAAAAAAAAAAACTAAGCTAAAACACAACACAGGCTGGATATGTCAATCCTTATGTGAGTTTACATGTCGTCTTGTAAATATGTTTGAAAAAATCACCCAGCTCCTGAGGTAAACCAATTCAATGTTGTAGATCACTTTAAATATTTAGGAATTCAAATTTTGCCTAAGCTAGAATCAGTCGCCAATGCCAACTATGAAGCCTTAATGACAGATATTAATGAGTTACTTCAGAGATGGATGTCACTACAAATATCAATGATTGGGAGAATTAATATACTTAAAAGTAATATCTTACCAAAAATACTTTACTTATTCCAAAACTGACATAATGTCGGCCCAGGAAACACGCACGCAGGCTCAGGTAGATTTGACAGCTTTATTAACAACAAGGTGAGTGTATGGATGCGTGTGTGAGAGATTAGTATGTGATGCGGGTGGAGAATGCAAGCCAGGACAGAGCAGCACGTCGTGCAGCCAGACAACCCTATGGGAGAGAGGAGAAAAGGGGTTAGCTAGGCAACCACACGGGAACGTGATCTAGAACTGTGCTTACTTGCAGAGAAGCGGTGGCTGGCATTGGCAGGTCCCAAGCCTGGGAGACAACGTCCTGCTGTGCGTCCTGGTGAAGCGGTGAGGCAGAGGAGCTGCGGGACGATAGGAGGTATGTCCGCCGCCAGGTAATCCACCTGTGCACAGGGGAGGCTGATAGGAGATGATGAGAGGAATAATAATGACAGCTTACGTGTCCTTAGTGAAGATCAGCAGGCCTGATGAGGAGGAAGCTGCTGGGAGATTTCCATGTAGGGAGACAGACGGCTCCAGGCTGCAGCTCAGGGCAGGATGGAATAAATAGTGGCACACTAACGAGGAGCAGGTGTGCGCGCAGCTGAAGCGGCAGCCCGTGAGCCGCGGGTGATGACAGTACCCCCCCCCCCCCTACCAGCGCCTCCTGGCGCTGGCTTACCTGGGTGTGTCCGGTGAAACTCCGCGATGAGGTCTGGATCCAACACCCACAAAGAGCGCACCCAGGACCTCCACTCTGGCCCATAGCCCTCCCAGTCAACCAGGTATTGCAGCCTGCGACCGCGATGCCGGGAGTCCAGAATGGCAGTGATACCCCACGCCGAGTCACCGTCGATCATACGAGGTGCGGGAGGAGACCTAGGAGGAGGGCAGAGTGAATTGGACACAACAGGTTTAAGTTTGGAGACGTGGAAAGTGGGACACACACGGAGGGAGGGTGGGAGGGCCAAACGCACAGCCACCGGGTTGATGATTTTGGCGATCACGAAGGGGCCGAGGAATCTCGGTGCCAACTTCTTCTTCTCCCCCTTCAGGTTGATGTCCTGCGACGACAGCCACACCCGCTGACCCACCTGGTAGGCAGGAGCTGGTCTCCTGTGACAATTGGCGGTGGAGCTGTTGTGCGCCGCTGTGCGTAAAAGCGCGTCCTTTGTTTTGGCCCAAATCCTCCGACAACGCCTGATGTGCGCCTGGACGGAGGGAACGGCTAGCTCACCCTCCTGCTCAGGGAAAACAGGAGGGTTATACCCCAAGGACGCTTCAAAAGGTGGCACTCCACTTGCCGTGGACTGGGCTGAATTATGGGCATATTCTACCCAGGTCAGGTAGGAGCTCCAGGATGAAGGATTGGAGGATGTTACGCAGCGCAGAGCGGCTTCCAACTCCTGGTTCGTGCGCTCGCACTGCCCGTTAGATTGGGGGTGGTGACCTGAGGAGAGACTCACCGTGGCCCCTAAGGCGTTGCAAAAACTCCTCCAGACCTGGGAGACAAACTGCGGACCCCTGTCCGAGACCACGTCCAGCGAGATACCATGCAGTCTAACGACATGGTGGACCAGTAGATCGGCCGTCTCGCGTGCTGAAGGGAGACCCTGAAGGGGCACAAAATGGGCGGCCTTGGAGAATCTGTCCACAATTGTCAGGACCGTGTCATAGGTGTTAAAGACTGGTAAACTGGTGACGAAATCAAGGGCGATGTGCAACCAGGGCCTGCCCGGGATCGGCAGAGGCTGGAGTAGGCCCGCAGGTGGAGAGTTCTGGTTCTTGCCGGTTGCGCACTGGGGACAGGCTCGGACATAGTTGCTAACGTCTTTATGGAGACCTGGCCACCAAAACGAGCGCTGCAGCCAACTCACCAGGCGGGTAATGCCGGGGTGACAAGCGAGTCTGGAGGTGTGGGCCCAATGGATCACCTCACCCCGAACTGCAGATGGAACAAAAAGCCTCCCCTCCGGCCCCCCGCCAGGATCCGGTTCCATCTTCTGTGCATCCAGGATCTTGTCCTTGATGGGCCAGGCGATCCTCCTATGACGCACGACTTGAGCAGGATGGTATGACCGGACTCCTCTGGACCCTCGGGGGCAAACTGCCTGGAGAGGGCGTCGGGCAGCCCATTCTTCGAGCCTGGACGGTACGTGATGGTGAAGTTGAATCGAGCAAAAAACAGAGACCAGCGCGCCTGGCAGGCATTCAGACGGTTTGCTAACCTCAGGTACTCTAGATTTTTGTGGTCTGTCCAGACCACAAAGGGTTGGGCTGCCCCTTCCAACCAGTGACGCCATTCTTCTAATGCGAGCTTGACAGCGAGAAGCTCCCTGTCGCCGACATCATAATTACGTTCCGCCGGCGTCAGCCGTCGAGAGAAGAAGGAACAGGGGCGCTTGACTCCATCCATCGGCGAGCGCTGAGAGAGCACCGCCCCCACCCCCGTGTCAGACGCGTCAACCTCCACTAAGCACTGAAGCGCAGGATCGACCTGGGTCAGGACCCGGGAGGACGAGAATTCCGCCTGGAGGGTCTTAAAGGCGATGGCCGCTTCCTCGGACCACTGGAAAGACACCTTTGATGACGTGAGGCGGGTCAGGGGGGAGACGATGGCGCCGAAATTAGGGATGAAGCGCCGGTAGAAATTCGCGAAGCCAATAAACTGCTGCACCTGCTTCCTGGACATAGGCGTGGGCCACTCGACCACCGCTTTAACCTTCGCGGGGTCGGGGAGGATCTGGTTGTGTGAGATAATGAACCCCAGGAAGGAGGTGGTATGGGCAAAAAACTCGCATTTCTCGGCTTTAATAAAAAGCCGGTTCTCCAGCAGCCGTTGCAGGACCCGCCTCACATGGACCTGGTGTTCATCTCGTGCCTTGGAGAAGATGAGTATATCATCCAGATATACAAAGACGAACACTCCCAGAAAGTCCCGGAGGACGTCGTTGATTAGACGTTGGAAGACAGCAGGTGCGTTGGTGAGCCCAAACGGCATCACGAGATACTCGAAGTGGCCACTGGGCGTCCTAAAGGCCGTCTTCCACTCGTCTCCCTCCCGGATCCTAACAAGATGGTAAGCGCTGTGGAGGTCAAGCTTGGTGAACCAGGACGCCCCCTGTAGGGAGTGGAAGGCAGTGTCCATAAGGGGCAGTGTGTAACGGTCCTTGATGGTGATGTCATTCAGGGCTCTGAAGTCGATACAGGGGCGAAGGGACCCATCCTTTTTTGCCACGAAGAAGAATCCCGCGCCTAGTGGGGATGAAGAGGGGCGGATGATCCCAGCGCTGAGCGACTCCTTTATATATGTGTCCATTGCTTCTCGCTCCGGTGCAGAGAGGCTGTACAAACGGCCTGACGGCAAGGGGGCCCCCGGGCGGATGTTGATCGCGCAGTCATAGGGTCTATGCGGGGGGAGAGACAAGGCTCTGGACTTACTGAACGCCGCTCCTAAATCGTGGAATTCCTGCGGCACCAGGGTCAGGTCCGGAGGTTCAGAGACGGACGTTGATGGAGGGGAGGACAGTGCGCAGGGTGCCGACTGGAGACAGGTGCCCAAGCAGAAGGTGCTCCAGGACAGGACGCTGCCGGTCCTCCAATCCAGGACAGGGTTATGCAGCCGCAGCCAGGGGTATCCCAGGATGACACGGTCCGACAAAGAGGGCAGGACGTAGAAGGACAAATCCTCCCGGTGGTTGCCGGAGATGATGATGGGGACTGGCTTAGTGCGATGTGTAACAGTTCCCAAAGGAGAACGGGAGAGAGTGACCAAGTTTAGGGGGGTAGGCAGTGGTTGACTTGGTATGCCCAAACGGGTTGCCAGGCTTTTGGAAATAAAGCTCTGCTCTGCCCCAGAATCCACCAGTGCGTGAATGGAATGCCCAGTGGAGTTGTGGCAGAACCGTAAGGGCAGTGTGCAAGAGGATAGGGAGTTAGACCGATTAGAGTCCGCGAGGCCCCCTATTGTGACTTGCGGACCTCCCCGTTTGGCTTAACCGGGCACAGCTCCACGGGATGCCGGTCATCTCCGCAATACATGCAGAGACCCCGTTCCCGCCGGCGTTGTCTCTCCGCTAGAGGGAGCCTAGTGCGCCAGATAGCCATGGCCTCTGGTTCATCGGCGGACTCCGGAGCCGGTAACGCCAGGGGGCGAGACTGAGCTGGGCGGAGGGAAGCTCCGCGCGAGCGGCTGGCAGACTTCCGCTCCGCAACCCGCTCACACAGCCTGTTATCCAGGCTAATCGTGAGCGAGATTAGCTCAGAAAGTCGCCCTGGGAGATCCCGACCAGCCAGCTCATCCCTCAGACCAGAGTTGAGGCTTCGGAGGAAGACGCTGCAGAGAGAAGCCTCTCCCCAGCCCACCTCCTCCGCTGCCACCCGGAAGTCGACCGCGTATTCCGCCGCTGACTGGACTCCCTGTTGGAGACCAAGGAGCCGGTCAGCAAGGACGCTGTCGAGACGGGAATGGTCAAAAACCTCTAGAAAGTCCCGCACAAACCGGTCATACGAGAGGCTTGCGTTACTGGGCTTCGTCATTACGGCATAAGCCCAAGTTAACGCTCGCCCCTCGAGAAGATTGGCCATGTAACCGATTCGGCTGTGGTCTGAGGAGAAATCCCCGGGGACGCGCAGAAACACCGACTCACACTGTAGAATAAACCCCTTCGCTCCACCGAGTTTCCCGCTGAAGCGAGTGGGGGTTGGGATGGGTGTGAGACAGGCTGGCGACCCCGAGCCAGGCTGCCCGGCCAAGGAGACAGCCGGAGCCGCAGCACCAGGAGGACCCGGAGGGAAGAACCGTGGAGGATCCAGGCGGTCTAACCGGTCAGTAATTAATGTCAGTTGGTTAAGTATCACCTGCTGTTGGTGAGCTATCATATCCACCCGAGCCTCGAGGGTGGAAAAACGGCGTGCGAGCCCGCTGTCCGCTGGGCCGCTTGGCTGGAGCCGTACTGACATAATGTCGGCCCAGGAAACACGCACGCAGGCTCAGGTAGATTTGACAGCTTTATTAACAACAAGGTGAGTGTATGGATGCGTGTGTGAGAGATTAGTATGTGATGCGGGTGGAGAATGCAAGCCAGGACAGAGCAGCACGTCGTGCGGCCAGACAACCCTATGGGAGAGAGGAGAAAAGGGGTTAGCTAGGCAACCACACGGGAACGTGATCTAGAACTGTGCTTACTTGCAGAGAAGCGGTGGCTGGCGTTGGCAGGTCCCAAGCCTGGGAGACAACGTCCTGCTGTGTGTCCGGGCGAAGCGGTGAGGCAGAGGAGCGGCGGGATGGTGGGAGGTATGTCCGCCGC
Organism: Pholidichthys leucotaenia; assembly: GCA_020510985.1. Taxonomy (NCBI): domain Eukaryota; kingdom Metazoa; phylum Chordata; class Actinopteri; order Cichliformes; family Pholidichthyidae; genus Pholidichthys; species Pholidichthys leucotaenia. The sequence goes on along the minus strand of CM035843.1, from coordinate 369,574,764 downwards.
CGGGTAATCCAGCTGTGCACAGGGGAGGCTGATAGGAGATGATGAGAAGAATAATAATGACAGCTTACGTGTCCTTAGTGAAGATCAGCAGGCCTGATGAGGAGGAAGCTGCTGGGAGATTTCCATGTAGGGAGACAGACGGCTCCAGGCTGCAGCTCAGGGCAGGATGGAATAAATAGTGGCACACTAACGAGGAGCAGGTGTGCGCGCAGCTGAGGCGGCAGCCTGTGAGCCACGGGTGATGACAAAAACATCCCTTTACCACCACCTTCAGATCTATTCTCAAGAATTAAAAAAAAGTTAGTGGAATTTATATGGAACAATAGGAAGGCTAGATTATGTTTGTCCTTACTATATTTACCATTTGATCGTGGAGGTCTGAAATGTCCAAACTTTATGTTGTATTACTGGTCAGCACAACTGAGGTCTATGATATATTACTTTTCATCAACTGATCCTCCTCATTGGACTGAAATGGAATCATACAATTTACCTTTACCTCTTCCCTTATTCATATACTCAGACTCGGCTAAAAAATTACAGAAGCAAGTTAAAAATCCAATTGTAAAGCACAAGATCAAAATATGGTGTGAAACCAAAAAATATTTAAAAGAACCACATTCACTGTCACAATTTAGCCCAATATGGGGTAATCAATATTTTACACCAGGGAGAGCGGATACTGTATTTAAAGTATGGAATTTAAAAGGGATTCAAAAGATTCAAGACTTATATTTGTCACACTCGGATAACATAATGTCTTTTGAAGAACTGAGGATTAAATTCAAGCTTAATAGAACACACTTTTTTAAATATCTTCAGCTTAGAAATTTTATTTGATCAAATCAAAATAATGCTGAAACCCGACCTACTTATTCATTTTTTGGAAAAAATTTTGATGAAAGATAGTAAGAGAAAGAGTATTATTTCAGAGTTTTATAACTCATTGACACTATTCTCATGTGAAAACTCACAGAAAAGACTGAATGACTGGAAAGAAGACCTGCAAATTGAAATCTCAGAGGAACAATGGGAAATGGCTTGTGCAGGAGTTCAAACCAAATCAATAAATGTACGTCTTAAACTGATACATTTTAAATGGTTAATGCGGATGTATGTTACACCAGTGGAATTAAATAGATATAACAAAAACATACCAGATACATGCACAAAATGTATGGAAAGTAAAGGAACCCTATTTCACTGTTTATGGGAATGTAGAAAAATTAGAATGTTTTGGAAAGAGGTGAGGGTAACAATTGACAAAATAATTTCAAAACAAATCACATTGAACTCTAAACTGTTTTTGTTGGGTCTGTATTGAGAAAAACATAACTTTAATAAGAGTGAAAGAACATTCATAGACCTCGGTTTGCTTAATGCCAAAAAATGTATTGCACTACTGTGGAAAAAGACTCATAGACCAGATGTGACTCAGTGGTTAAGACAGATGTTACCAAACCTTCCACTAGAAAGAATAACATATATACTGAAATCAAAGGAAAATGCGTTTGAAAATATATGGAGACCTTTCATTGATTATGTAAAGAAATTAAACATAACTTCTGAAGAAGAAGGTGAATGATATGTGTGGACCTTGCAAATTCCAAGCTGGTGAATGTATATTATGTATTCTTATGTAATAGATTACCTAGACTAAACAGAGGAGCATTGTTGTTGACTTGTGTTTGTTAATGGTTGTTGTTGTTTTTAGTACATTTTTTTGTTGTTGTTGGTGGTGTTTTTTTTTAATTTTTAAATTACTTTAGTGTTAGTGTCTGACTGTTTGTGCCATGTTGGTAAAAAAAGGTTCAATAAAAAAATATTGTGGGAAAAAAAATGGACAAAAGCCTTCCCTTGCACTAATCCAAATGCTGCTATGGTAACAAAGAAACCCTTAACTTAAATAATATCAAGATTTGGAATAACTGAAAATTTTTGCAACAGCGGATCAATTTCTTCCTATTTCTATTTACTATCTGGCTCTCTTGCTAATCTTTCTGATTCGGCGACACCTTTATCCATCACAGACATGAAGATTGCCCAAATGTCTCCTGAGCCAGCGGACGGAGCCACTGTTTTTTGCAGGAGGCAGTACAATAGAGACCAGCTGTTAGCACTTAACCAGCCCACGATGCTAACGCAAAAACTCGACATACCGGGAGAAATAAGACGGAAACGGCATGGATGTCGAGCTGGAGTAAGACGGCGGGCGAGGAATGTAAGGTACAGACCCGTCCTCCCATCCGTTGTTATGGGGACTGTACGATTGCTATTCAATAAGACTGACGAGCTAGCGGCTATCTCCCGCTACGAGAGCGTGTTCAGAGAGAGTAGCTTGATGCTGTTTACTGAGACGTGGCTAACAGAACTAGCAACAGATGCTAACATCGAACTGGAGGGTTTCCACGCAATACGGGCAGACCAAACACCAGACAGTGGGAAAGCAAGGGGCGGAGGAGTGATAATGTATGTTAATAACAGCTGGTGCAGACCGGGACATATCACGGTTAAACACCAACACTGCAACAAAGACATTGAGTTGCTAGCTGTTAGCATGCGGCCTACATATCTCCCGAAGGAATACTCACACGTGATCTGCATTGTTATTTATGCAAATCCGACGGCAAACGCCGGGACAGCGCGTGACGTCATTCACTCAGAAACTGGCAGGCTGCTGACAGAACACCCAGATGCTCTTCTCCTCATCTCAGGTGATTTCAACCATATGTCACTGTCCCCCATTCTACCCACATTCACCCAGTATGTCACATGCCACACTAGAGACAATAAAACACTGGACTTATTCTATGCAAATACTAAGGAGGCACACACCTCATCACCACTCCCCCCACTCGGGAGATTGGATCACAACTTGGTTCATCTCCTGCCGGTGTACAAACCCCTAGTACACAGACAACCTCCGGTCATGTGCACAGTGAAGTTATGGTCTGAGGAGGCAATGGACGCTCTAAAGGACTGTTTTGAAACCACTGCCTGGGAGCAGTTCTGCGATCCACATGGTGAGGACATCGATGGCCTCACTCACACCATCACGGACTACATCAGCTTCTGTGTGGACAACACCGTACCCACCAAGACCATACGGTGTTGCTCGAACAACAAACCCTGGATCAACCCTGAGATAAAAACACTTCTGAGAGAGAAGAAGAGGATCTTCAGGTCAGGCAACAGGGAGATGCTGAAGTCCGTACAGAGGGAGCTGAGGAGGAAGATCAGAGAAGGCAAGGACAGCTTCAGGAAGAAGATGGAGGACAAGCTGCAACAGAGCGACATCGGCGGGGTCTGGAGAAACCTTAAAACCATCTCTGGGCTCCAGAATACCTCCTCCCAGGCCACGGGGGGCAGGGAGTGGGCGAACAGTCCGAACCTGTTTTTTAATAGGTTTGACCAACCACCCCCCCCCCGACTGCACAACAACCACTGCTGCCTCTAAAGTCATCGAGACCTGCTGTCCACACCCCACTCCCAGCACACAACCCCCCAACCTGACCCTCACTAAGACCCAGGTGAGGACGGAGCTGAGGAAGATCAAGGCGAGGAAGGCCTCGGGACCGGACAGCATCAGCGCGAAGCTCCTCAAGTCCTGTGCAGACCAGCTGTGTGGGATTGTGGAGCACATCTTCAACCTGTACCTGAAGCTGGGGAGGGTACCACAGTTGTGGAAAACATCTTGTGTGGTACCTGTACCAAAGACTTCCCACCCCAAAGACCTGATCAGCTACAGACCAGTCGCCCTGACGTCTCACATGATGAAGACCCTGGAGAGACTGCTCCTTGCTCACCTCCACCCCCTGGTGGGACCAGCGATGGATCCACTCCAGTTCGCCTACCAGCATGGCATTGGGGTGGAGGATGCAGTGATCTTTCTCCTTCACCGTTCTCTGTCCCACCTGGAGAAGCCCGGGAATGCGGTGAGGATCATGTTCTTTGACTTCTCCAGTGCTTTCAACACCATCCAACCGATGATCCTGAAGGACAAGCTGCCGTTTGCAGGGGTGGACCAGCACCTGTCATCATGGATCCTGGACTACCTCACTAACCAGCCACAGTTTGTGAGAACCCGGGATTGTGTGTCCAACACGATCATCGGTAGCACAGGGGCCCCCCAGGGAATGGTTTTGGCTCCCTTCCTGTTCACCCTTTATACTGCGGACTTCTCACACAACACAACACACTGCCATCTACAGAAGTCCTCTGACGACTCTGCCATCGTCGGCCTCATCTCCAACGGAGACATACTGAACGCACTGAGGAGCTCATTTAGCAGTAGACTATATCATCCTAGGTGCGCAACTGAGAGGTTTCTCAGGTCCTTCCTACCTACGGCTGTCAGACTGTATAACCTAAGCAGGGCTGCTTGCAGAGATAGCAAAAAAATGTGATGACCTAATAGTATTGAATGCAAAAGACGCAATAGACTTACACAAATGGTCCCCTCCAGTATACAACTAGGACAATATCGGTCGCTATGGAGGGTGACAATATGTATGGGTACATATTCATACTATGTAGGATAACTAAGTAGACAATTATGCTGTTTATTCCATCTAACTACAATGCTCCGCACTGTGTATATATATTTATATATTTATGTGTACATATGTATATTCGCTGCTCTTGTTTTTTCTTGTCTTCTTGATTGTTGCTCTGAGTGTTGCTGTCCCTGTGATGTTGCAATCCTGGAATTTCCCCACTGTGGGACTAATAAAGGCTTGTCTTATCTTATCTTAAATGATTTACTCAGATAATGGAATATAAGATAAGATAAGATAAGATAAGCCTTTATTAGTCCCACAATGGGGAAATTCCAGGATTGCAACAGCACAGGGATAGCAATACTCAGAGCAACAATCAGAAGGCAAGAAAAAACAAGAACAGCTAGTATACATATGTACATATTACTATATATAGAGAGACACACAGTGCGGAGCATTGTGGTTGGTGGATGTGCAGCAGAAAGTCTAAGCTATCTCTCCGCGGATGCGGCGGGCCAGCTGGATGTCTTTGGGCATGATGGTGACCCTCTTGGCGTGGATGGCGCACAGGTTGGTGTCCTCGAAGAGACCCACCAGGTAGGCCTCGCTGGCCTCCTGCAGAGCCATGACGGCGGAGCTCTGGAAGCGCAGGTCGGTCTTGAAGTCCTGAGTGATCTCCCTCACCAGGCGCTGGAAGGGCAGCTTACGGATGAGCAGCTCCGTGGTTTTCTGGTAGCGACGGATCTCTCTGAGCCACGGTACCGGGCCTGTAACGGTGAGGCTTCTTATATTTTGTAAATCAAGTTACATCACACTTAAGTACAGCTAGGGCTGTCACGGTAGAGGAATTTCCCCTGCAGTGATGGTGGACAGCTCAATACCGCGGTATGTGGTATTATCGCAGATGTTTTTAGAACCCTGTGGATTCATAATTTAAACAGGGTTTATAAATTAATTAAATTAATTAAATCACCCTTTATTGTCATTCAACTGTTCAACCAATCATGTACAGTAGAACGAGATTGTGTTTTACCTATCTACTGTGTTAATCACACACCCCCCAAGTGTAGAATCAGAGGGCTGCTGCCATGCAAGGAGCCGCCACAAATTTCCCTCCTCCATTCCATTATTGCTGAGCACCAAGCTGGACGGCAGGAAGTTCCACTTTTATATGGTCTTCGGCATGATCCGGTCGGGATTTGAACCCCTGCCTCCCGGGTGTGGGGCAGATGCTCTACCAACTGAGCCACCACTCCGGTATTAAATTAGGTGGCAAATGAGGGAAGCTTAAGTCTCGCTTAAGCTGCAGCTCCCTCTCAACTTTATGCGCGTGTTGTACAACTGTGCAGGGCTCCGCTCTTTATGCAGGCATGAACTGCTGATTCTGTTAAAAAAAAAAAAAAAACGGACTTCCGGTCTGGACGCCATGGTGACTGCAGCTTAACGCTGAAGCTCTCAGACCCAATCCAAGAAAATACCTTGAAAATCAAACTTAACGGATTTTTGGAGGAGTGAAAATCAAAAGACAAAATCATCATGTCTAAAGGAAAACAGAAGAAACTGAAATTTTCCAGGCCAGGACACGTATCGGCCGGAGAATCTGAACTGGAAGATCTCCGTTCAGAAGACGAGGAACTGGTTGTAGCTAACAAAAAGGTTAGCTTGAAATCGCTATTTGAAGAGCTACGACGATTTCGCCGAGAGGTTACGGCCGAATTTCGGGAATTCAGAGACGAATTGAAAAGGACAAACAGCAGAGTGGACCAGGCCGAGAACCGAATCTTGGAAGCAGAGGAACGAATAAAAGTGCTCGAAGATTCTGTGCTGGACCTACGCAAAAGACAAGCATCTATAGAGGCTAAGCTAACCGACCAAGAAGGAAGACAGAGAAGAGACAATATAAGAATTCATGGTCTGATAGAAGGAGCTGAAAACGGTTTTAACTCAATGGTAGAATGCGTGGAATCTTTACTAAGAGAGAAATTGGATATTCCACAAACCACCGACTTGAAGATAGAAAAGGCACATCGTTCATTAGCTGCTAGGCCAGCGGCGGAAGCGCCCCCACGTTCGGTGTTGGTAAGATTTTCCAATTTCAAAATAAAACAAAAGGTTGTAAGACTGGCTTGGCAGAAAAAAGGATTTATGCACCAGGAGAGAAAAGTCTTCGTGGAACACGATTACGCCTCGGAGGTCCTTAAAAAGCGCAGGGAATACAATGACGCCAAAAAGGTACTACGTGAGAAGAAACTGCGCTTTCAGACGCCATTTCCTGCGAAGTTAAGGGTCTTCTACGGTGAAGAAACATGTCTCTATAATTCGGCGGAAGAAGCAACAGCTGACATCGTGGGGATCGTGAGATCGTGGGTTCGATCCCTGCCCCCGGCCAACAGTGATCTGTGTGGAGTTTGCATGTTCTCCCCGTGTTTGCGTGGGTTTACTCCGGGATTTCTCCGGTTTCCTCCCACATGCCAAAAACATGCAGGTTAGGGAGTTAAGGGGCGCTTGCGCACGCAGCGACCGGCAGCTGGTGGCTTGTCACCAGTCTGCAAAACAAATCTACCTACGGGTACAAAATAAGTACAAAAAACAACAAAAAAAAAAAAGACATGGCGAGAAGAGGGCTCCCAGTAACGGTATTTAAACCCGCAGCAGACCCGAGTGAGAAGATCAAAACGCAAACATGGACAACACAGAGACCTTCAAAATCCACGGGCCAGCAGCGGGAAACCCAGCGCCAGAGCGTCGCGGATAAACTGTCCGTTTTCAGGTTGGAATAGCGACCTTTTTTTTTTTTTTTTTTTTGAGTCAATCTGCACATCCAACCCCCCTCATACAAGGTAACAAACATTAAAGGAGATGCGTATTCAGCATGTGGTAAAACATTTCATGGAACAGTCATAATATTTGAAACAAATAAGTCTTTTTAATAAAAAAAAAAAAAAAAACTTGTTAAAATAGAAATGTGACAATAATCCACATGTTCTCCTCACACTAAAAAATACTGTTTTTGCGTGAATGTTTGCTGTGATGGGGTGGGAGGGTGCACACAATTTCACAGGGTATAGGCATAAAGGGAAAAAAAAAATCATTACAAGTTCGGATTGGGTTCTGAAACTCACGTTAAAAGCATGGGACAACTTACAGGGGTAAGAGAGGGCCCTCAACACGTAACAGAGTTTGAGGAATTTCCCTCAGAGCCTACACTCCATCAAGGCTCTTCCAGGGTCTTTAAAAAGACCCCAGCTCAGGAAGTTCTTTTGACAGTTTTTTGTTTTAAAGTTTTATACACTATGTTCTTAATGTTTTTCTTGTTCTTAATGTTCTTTCAGTTTCTGAGTAGCACAAAAGAGGGCCACCACACAGTTATACTAAACAAAACAACACAATGGAGAAACAGGGTGTAACCAAAATAATTTCATATAATGTAAAAGGAATCCTGAATCCAGTTAAAAGATCCAAGATTCTAGGCAAAATGAAAAAAGACAAAGCAGGAATAATATTTTTACAAGAAACCCACCTAACAGACGTGGAGCACACTAAACTCAGTAGACAAGGGTTTAAAATGATCTCTTCATCTTCATATAAGTCAGGGAGGAGGAGTGGAGTAGCAACATTGATATCAACCAAAATTACATTTGAAAAAAAAATCAGAACACAAAGATAAAGAAGGGAGATACAGTTTGGTAACTGGGCGGCTAGAGGGAGAAGATATCACCCTGCTGAATGTGTATGCTCCCCCAGGGACTAACTGGAAATTTTATAAAAATGTATTTGACCTAATGATAACTAAAGCTCAAGGTTTAGTGATATGTGGTGGGGACTTCAATCTTAGACTGAATCCATACTGGGATGCTTCTGGTAATTTTCCACATCAAAATAACACCCAAAGCAGGAAGACTCGGATGCTACTAAAAGAAATGGGAATCTGTGATGTGTGGAGGGAACTCAACCCCAGTGTAAAAGACTATACATTTTACTCAACTCCACATTCATCTTACTCAAGGATTGACTATTTTTTATGTTTAATAGAGACATTGGAAGAGTAGAAACATGTAAAATGGGACTGATGGATTTCTCTGACCACAGTCCGATCTACATGGACTTAAATATCCAAAAATAGACAAATAATACATTTTCTTGGAGATTAAATTCAAATGTCCTGGAAGGACCATTGAAAGATGAATTGGAATCAGATATTCTCAGATATTTGGAAGAAAACGATAATGGAGAAGTATCCCCTTTAATACTGTGGGATGCATGCAAAGCTGTAATAAGAGGAAAGATTATTGCAAAACTGGCAACCCAAAAGAAACTAAGACAAGAAAAACTATCCACATTAGAGTCAGAACTTAAGAACCTAGAAAAAGAACACAAAGGCAACACTCATTCTACTGACTCGCTCAAGATTAAGAAAATTAAAAACCAAATAAATGAGATCTACACAATAGAAATCCAGAAGAAACTTACATTTTTGAAACAAAAATACTATGAAGCAGGCAGTAAATCGGCAAAATTGTTAGCCTATAAATTGAGGAAACAACAAACAGAAAGAGCAATCTACAAAATCAGAGACCCAGTATCAAAGGAAATAAAATTCAGAATTCAGGATATTCTTAAAAGCTTCGAGAATTACTATAAGAACTTATACTCCCACAAAAAACATAAAAACGCATCCGAGGCATTCCTAAACACATTAAACCTTCCCCAACTTACGGAGTCACAAAATAAAACACTACTGTCAGAAATACAACCTAAAGAATTGGAAAAAGCAATTATGAAACTTAAAGCTAACAAATCCCCAGGAGCAGATGGCTATACAGCAGAGTGGTACAAAACCTTTAAACAGCAACTATCTCCTCTCCTCCTGAAAACATTTAATTATGTCCTCCACACAGGGGAAATCCCCCCCTCCTGGAGAGAAGGGGTCATTGCAGTTATACCTAAACCTGAAAAGGATAAACTAGAGTGCTCCAACTACAGACCAATCAGTGTATTAAATCAGGACTATAAGCTTTTTACCATTATCCTTGCCAAAAGGTTAGAAAATATACTGACAGACCTAATTCATTTAGACCAAACAGGTTTTATAAGACAAAGACAGACACAAGACAACATTAGACGCACTTTACACATAATTCATCATATAAAAAAATATAACTTAAATGCAGTCATATTGGGATTAGATGCTGAAAAAGCATTCGATTCGGTTGACTGGTCTTTTCCATATAGAATCTTATCCAGTTTCAATTTTCATAACAACTTCATTAGAACTATACAGGCATTATATAAAAAACCAACAGCTAAAATAAGGATTAACGGTAATTTATCATCATCTTTTGAACTGGAAAGAGGATGTCGTCAGGGCTGCCCCCTGTCTCCACTGCTCTTTGCAATCTTCATAGAACCTCTGAGCCAATGGATAAGACAAAACCAAAAAATTCAAGGTATTACACTTGGTCAGAAGGAACATAAAATAGCACTCTTTGCTGATGACATTTTAATTATACCTAGGGCAGCCGGACACTTCTTTACCAGAACTAACCTCAGTTTTTTCAGAGTATGGAGATTTATCGGGGTACAAATTAAACATGCATAAAACCCAAATTTTAACATTCAACTATGACCCAAATCATTATTCACTAAGCAAACTCAAAACTAACTGGGAGTCGGAATCTATGAAATATCTGGGGGTCAATATCCCGAAACAACTCAACAAAATTATATCACTAAACTATGATCCACTGGTGACAAAAATAAAATCTGACCTAGCAAGATGGAATATGATACCATTCTTGGGTACTGCACAAAGAATTGAAGCAGTCAAAATGAATATACTTCCACGTCTTCTATACCTTTTCCAAACAATACCGGTAGAACCTCCCCAAAAAACATGGCAGGAGCTGGACAGAAGGATCTCAAGATTCATATGGCAGGGCAAGAGACCTAGAATCAGATATAGAACCTTACAGCTAAACAAAGACAAAGGTGGGCTCGCGCTGCCAAATATCAGGGACTACTTTAAAGCCGCACAAATTAAAACTTTAGTAGAGATATGTAACCCAGTCTACACTGCACAATGGAAGGAGATCGAATGCCAAATAACAAGTGACATCCCCCTACAGGCGATAATAGGGAACAATGCCTTACCTAAGCTTTTGAATAACACTAACCCGTGGATAGAGACCCCGCTAAAAATTTGGTTTAAGATAGTCAGAGAGAATCAAACTAAAGAGCCCTATCGACTTCTGCAATGGATTGCCTATGATCAAGACTTTACTCCTAATAAAACAGACACCAGATTTAAAAAGTGGAAGGAGAAAGGGCTGATAAAATATTATGATTTTTTTTAAAGGGCAAATTTTAAGAAGTTTTGAATATTTGAAAAAACAAGGTCTAATAAATCAAGACCTTTACAGGTTCTTCCAGCTTAGACACCACATAAACAATATACTTAAAAAGGAGGATTTGGAAAGGGCCCAGTCAGGTGTTCTGAAGGTCTTCTTAATGGCATATAAAGGGATCCCAGGGATCAGATACATTTCTAAAATATACCAAGGTCTTCAAGACTTAAAAGGAGACAACACATCATATATAAAAGAGAGATGGGAAAAAGAGAGGAATTTCACTTTACAACTGGAAATATGGGAAAAGCTAAATAAACAGCAATGGAAAAGTACCTCATCCCTGCAGTGGAGAGAATTTGGATGGAAAAACTTGGTAAGATTTTTCAGAACACCTGCACAAAACAAATTTACCCATAAGGGATTGAACTGTTGGCGCTTGTGTGGTGAAAAGACTGCAAATCATTTTCATGTGTTTTGGTCATGCCCAGTTATCCACCAATATTGGACCAATGTACAGACAATATTGGGGAAAATATTTAAAATAACAGTTCCCTTTTCTTTTGTAACTTTGTATTTGGGCCTACTACCGGAATCACTGGAAAGACGAGGAGAAAAATACTTATTCGGTGTTTTAATATTGGCAAGCAAAAAAGCTCTAACTAAAAAATGGATGTTGAAGGACTGTCCTACACCTAAAGATTGGATTAGCGTGATCCAAGACATTTACTCGATGGAAAAGTTGACATTCGCACTGAGACAGGACATGGATGGGTTCATGAACTTTTGGCAACCCTGGATCGCATATGTGTCTTCCATTAGATCTAATCTTTGACAAATACCATTTCAATAATGGTTCCGCTCTTTGTTCCAACGCTACTCAGATGCTCTTTTACCTTTATTTACTTATTTCTTCTTTTTGTTTGTTTTTGCTGGTTTGTTTGTTTGTTTGTTTGTTTTTATTCTCTTTAATTTCACTTTTTCTTTCACTTTAAAAAAAAAGGGGTGTTGTAATAATTATTCTTCCAATGTTGTCAGATATCATAAAATAAGGGAACATGTGATGAAAATGTAAACAATGCATTGCTGTAACGACCTGTATACCCTTTACAAAAACTTAAATAAAACAAAAAACAAAAAAAACCGATCATTTTCATAAAGCACTGGCAGTAACTAAAGGTGCGTTCACACCAAACACAAACGGACAAATTTTTCGCGCAGCACGATTACATAGCAACTCAATGTAAACACGCGAACAGACATGACTTCCCTTTCTGAGTGAGATGTAGACAGGCAAAGTTGCCTTTATAACTTCTGCAGCTGTGTTGAACCTGCTGTGGAAATTCCCAAAATAATGTCATGCTTCAGTTTACATTATCCGACCAGGGTCTCACCTCAAAATGTCGTCTCAAGTCTCCAAAACTTCATGGAAAATGAGTTTTCGCTGCTAGCTTGCTAGCTAGCTTGTTACGACGTCTGTAGGTCATAGGTCTGTAGTTATTTAAATAACTCCAAAATCCGATTCAGCTGAAGAGTTCCCGGTCCTCCTGTCTCCCAGTGAGTGAGTTTCATTTTCTAACTAATTTACTCTGCAATGGTGATAATTTTACTCCATCCTAATGGTGATAATTTTACTCCATCCATCCGCTAGCTGCTAGCGTAGCTAGAAAAATCTCGTTCAAACAAGCTGCTCTCGCAGCTCATACACAGTCAGGAGCATACACACTCCACTCAGAAAGAAATAACACGCTTTGTGCCCTTTCAGTACTCACTGTTATGGCTGTATTTAACAAGGAGTCCAAACGCTTTCACCACTAACTGCCTGCCTTAGCAGTTTATTTAATAATCAATAGGGGCATATAAGTGGATAACAAGATATAGCCACACACACACACACACAAAAAAAGTGAATACCGCGGTTGCTGCGGTTGGTCGTTTTCCTCTGTGGTAGGCGTATCCATACCGCGGTATTACATAATTACGATTATCGCGACAGCCCTAGGTACAGCACTCAACATTAAACTTGGAAAATCATTCAGCCTACCATCCACAATCTGCAGGATTGGTGGACAGCACAAACAAAACCATTAAAGAAAGACTTAGAAAAACAAAGGCAGAAACAGGGGAAAATTGGATATATTGCCTTCTCTTAGTTTTATTTTACATGAGGATAGTTCCCACCAAAGGGGGGTTGTCCCCATTTGAAATTATGTGTGGCAAACCATACTTATTTCCACCATTAAGGCCATTTAACTTAGGTGATGAGGAAGGGTGTTTAGTTGATTACATGCAAAGAATGCCAACTGACAGAGATGTTATCCATGCTGCCCTTCCCAAGAGGGACCATGTGACAGAGGAACCACGGGGGTGCACCCATCTTGGCCAATCCAGAGGACCTGGCCCTTATTTAAGCTATAAAGAAGAACTGGGCCGATGCTCCTTGGCAAGGACCACGCAAAGTCACCCTGACGACATCAACAGCTGTGAAAGTCGAAGAATGTGACTCTTGGGTGCATTTAACACATTGCAAACTTTACCCTGTGCAAGAACCCTTAACAACAGCAACAACAACAACAAAGTGATTAATCCCTATTCCATGGGCAAGACTGTTTATCCTCATCTCCGCAGTGACACTGTCTCTATCTTAATCCTTGTTTAAAATCTTGGCTCACCAACGGTGCCCAATAAAGAACTTTTTTGCTGATCACCTGTTGAGGGATCGAAGAAGTGGGCACAAAGTGACTTTGAAAAAAAAAAGACACACACACACACATACAGGCAATCCTCAATAAGTGACTGCTTAACTGGTTGACTTCATTATTATCATCATTTTTGTTTATTTTGTTTTTAACTTTTTTGTTTATCATGGAGAGACAAAATGCAAGAGAAAGAAGGTTGGCAACTAAAGAATGCGAATGGTATGGCTGCTATTTCATCATCATCGTTCTTGCGGTTATGCAATTGCCAAGGATGATGAAAAAGCAGTACCAACCCAAGGTGTCTCTCCATGAGTAAGTTGAAATGTACTATTTGCAAACACACTTATGAGGTTTGAAATATTATTTTTATTTTGCTTTGGGTTTTTTCATATTATTTTCACTTTTGTTTTTATTGTCATCACACCATTAATCGTTACATAGTTTCTTGTTTTCCATTGATTTATTTTGTTTCATTAACCTCTTGCACTCCGTTGTACTGCGGGCGGGCAAGTCTCTGCATCCCAGAGCGCACGAGGGCACTCTCGTGCGCCCTCGTGCGCTCTAGGACGCATGATGGAGATGGTGATGGCATCCAAGCGCGCACTGAAAATAAAAGCTGCAGACACAGCCACGAACAGATTAGTTCATCTGATTGACCTCTCATTCGACTAATAAGAGCCTTGAATTGGGTTTCTGAAACCTTGAAGAACCAATGACTGAAAACCTAGCAAGAAGGACCTGCCTACCAACGCTGTGAATGCAGTGAGCCAATTGAAGCAGAGAAGTTCGCGAGCTGTTTTTTTTTAAGGCTGGGTGAAGACTGACTGCTGCAGCGGATCAAAAAAGGACCCGCAGGAAGAACCGTCACAGACCCAGCAGCACGGAGACCACCCACAAATGCAACCTGTGTGACAGCGACTGCCATTCGCGCATCGGCATGTTTGGCCACAGGCGGTGCTTATTTTGTTTTTGTTCCAGCAGAGTAGACGTTATGATTTCTTCCATGGTCATAGACCGACGGAGGCCGACGACGAAGGCTGAGTGACACACACGCCTTCGCCAGTCTTTTTTTAATTACTACTGTTATTTGTTTTGAAAAATCATTCGCCAAAAACCGCAATCATGGAAGCACAAAACCGCAATAATGGAATTATGTTTTGATCAGTTCGCGAGACCAGAACCATGAGCGGACCAGCGTCACGTTCGTCTAACAATGAGGAAGAGAAGTTCGCCAGGACACTGCTGTGAAGAGGTAAGGTGTTATAAGCTAAATTATTCTTTATCCCTGAAAATTGTAATCCAAAATGACTTTTGACCGATCAATAAATTACAACTGTGCGGCGCACGAAGTCTGAAGTTCGTGCGCCGCCGTACACGGGTCGTTCGTCGCGTCCAGACCGTGAACGCCGCCCACCACCACCCCGCTATTCTTCTGTAGCGAGGGGGGGGAAGCCGCGGTGACTGCGCTGCTGTCGCCACATCGCCTTATGAGGCTAATCCGTCATGTGGCGATGTTCGTCCTCTGTAGCGAGGGGGGGGTACAACCCCCCCCCACACACACACACACAGCCACAGCCCTGAGTGTGACCTTTCATTAGAGCCCAAAATGAAGCTTCTACATTGAATCATTCAAAAGTTACAGACGTTTTTCCAAACTGTGCCATTTGGCACAGTTTGGCACAGTTCCAAAACGCCTGGGAACTACCTGAGGAAAAAGCTGTGTAATATATTCATTTTTTGTGGTATTGTTACAAAATTTGGACCTCAGCTGGATAACACTTGGTTCTTTTTTTTTGTTGTTACTTATTTGTACCCATAGGTAGACTTGGTTTGCAGTCTGGTGACAAGCCACCGGCTGCTGGTCGCTGCGTGCGCAAGCGCCCTAAACCTACATGTTTTTGGTATGCGGGAGGAAACCGGAGAAATCCCGGAGTAAACCCACGCAACACGGGGAGAACATGCAAACTCCACACAGCTCACTGTTGGTCGGGGGCTGGGATCGAACCCACGACCTCATGATCCCCGCGATCCCCCAGCCGAGGGTAAAACTGTGCTGCCACAATGCTAAACCACTGCGCCACCGTGCAGCCCAAGGTGGCGCAAGGTTCTACATTTCTGTTGCATTTTCCAGCCCGGATCTGAAGCTGTGTGTTATTTGCAAGCATTTGTATCCAAAAAAACACCCAGGCCAAATTTATTTTCTTCAAGTTCACTATATTTAGATGACTGTAACTCAGTGGCCGGAGCACTTAGAGAGATTATGACTGTTTTGCCAAAAAATTCAAAGTGTTTTCTTTTAAATGAGACCAACCCCATGAAGATGCTGCAAAGGGTTGAAGAACAGCTTTGGATTTAATTTGGGCACGTTATTTTTTGGCGTTTTTAGGGAAATTGACCGGAGTGCAAGGAGTTAAGATACTAACCATTTTTTTCATTATCATCATCTTATTTTCTTTATCTTGTTTGTTTTTATTGATTTCTTTATTGCTTTTCTTTATTTTTTTTCCACAATATCTTTATTGAACCTTTTTTTTTAACAAACATGACACAAACAATCAAACACTAACACTAAAGTACTACAAAAAAAATGCACTAAAAACACCCACAACCACCAACAAAATCAAGTCTTCAACAATGCTCCTCTGTTTAGTCTAGACAATCCATTACATAAGTATACATATTATGTTCACCAGTTTGGAATTTACAAGGTCCACACACATCATTCACCTTCTTCTTCAAGAGTTATGTTTAAATTTTTTACATAATCAAAAAAAGGTCTCCATATATTCTCAAACACAATTTCCTTTGATTTCAGTATGTATGTTATCCTTTCTAATGGAAGGTTTGTTAACATCTGTCTTAACCACTGAGTCACATCTGGTCTATGAGTCTTTTTCCACAGTAGTGCAATACATTTTTTGGCATTAAGCAAACTGAGGTCTATGAATGTTCTTTCACTTTTATTAAAGTTATGCTTTTCTGGGTACAGACCCAACAAAAACAGTTTAGGATTCAATATGATTTGTTTTGAGATTATTTTTTCAATTGTTACCCTCACCTCTTCCCAAAACATTCTAATTATTCTACATTCCCATACACAATGAAATAGGGTTCCTTTACTTTCCATGCATTTTGTGCACGTATCTGGTATGTTTTTGTTATATCTATTTAACTCCTCCGGTGTAACATACATCCACATTCACCATTTAAAATGTATCAATTTAAGACGTACATTTATTGATTTGGTTTGAGCTTCTGTACAAGCCAATTCCCATTGTTCCTCTGAAATTTCAGTTTGCAGATCTTCTTTCCAGTAGTTTAATCTTTTCTGTGAGTTTTCACTTGAGGATAGTGTCAATGAGTTATAAAACTCTGAAATAATACCCTTTCTTTTACTATCTTTCATCAACATTTTTTCCAAGGATGAATAAATAGGTCGAGTGAGAGCTTTATTTTGATTTGATCGAATAAAGTTTCTAAGTTGAAGATATTTTTTTTTCCACAATATCTTTATTGAACCTTTTTTTTTTTTTAACAAACATGATACAAACAATCAAACACTAACACTAAAGTACTACAAAAAAAAAAAATGCACTAAAAACACCAACAACCACCAACAAAATCAAATCTTCAACAATGCTCCTCTGTTTAGTCTAGACAATCCAATACATAAGTATACATATTATGTTCACCAGTTTGGAATTTACAAGGTCCACACACATCATTCACCTTCTTCTTCAAGAGTTATGTTTAAATTTTTTACATAATCAATAAAAGGTCTCCATATATTCTCAAACACAATTTCCTTTGATTTTAGTATATATGTTATTCTTTCTAATGGAAGGTTTGTTAACATCTGTCTTAACCACTGAGTCACATCTGGTCTATGAGTCTTTTTCCATAATAGTGCAATACATTTTTTGGCATTAAGCAAACTGAGGTCTATGAATGTTCTTTCACTTTTATTAAAATTATGCTTTTCTGGGTACAGACCCAACAAAAACAGTTTAGGATTCAATATGATTTGTTTTGAGATTATTTTTTCAATTGTTACCCTCACCTCTTCCCAAAACATTCTTATTAATCTACATTCCCATAAACAATGAAATAGGGTTCCTTTACTTTCCATGCATTTTGTGCATGTATCTGGTATATTTTTGTTATATCTATTTAACTCCTCCGGTGTAACATACATCCGCATTAACCATTTGAAATGTATCAATTTAAGGCGTGCATTTATTGATTTGGTTTGAGCTTCTGTACAAGCCAATTCCCATTGTTCCTCTGAAATTTCAATTTGCAGATCTTCTTTCCAGTAGTTTAATCTTTTCAGTGAATTTTCACTTGAAGATAGTGTCAATGAGTTATAAAACTCTGAAATAATACCCTTTCTTTTACTATCTTTCATCATCATTTTTTCCAAGGATGAATAAATAGGTCGAGTGAGAGCTTTATTTTGATTTGATCGAATAAAGTTTCTAAGTTGAAGATATTTAAAAAAATGTGTTCTATTGAGATTAAATTTGATCCTCAGCTCTTCAAAAGACATTATGTTGTCTGCACATGGCAAATATAAATCCTGAATCTTTTGTATCCCTTTTAAATTCCATACTTTAAATACAGCGTCCGCTCTCCCTGGTTTAAAATATTGATTACCCCATATTGGACTAAATTGTGACAATAACTGTGGTTCTTTTAAATAATTTTTAGCTTCACACCATATTTTGATCATATGCTTTACAAATGGATTTTTAACTTGTTTTTGTAATTTTTTTGCCGAATCTGAGTATATGAATATGGGAAGAGGTAAAGGTAAATTGTATGATTCCATTTCAGTCCAGTGAGGGAGATCATTTGATGAAAAATAATATGTCATAGACCTCAGTTGTGCCGACCAATAATACAACATAAAATTTGGACATTTCAGACCTCCACGATCAAATGGTAAATATAATAAAGACAAACGTAATCTAGCCCTCCTGTTGTTCCATATAAATTCCACTAACTTTTTTTTTATTCTTGAGAATAGATCTAAAGGTGGTGATAAGGGAATGTATTGAAATAAATAAAGTATTTTAGGTAAAATATTACTTTTAAGTATATTGATTCTCCCGATCATCGACATTGGTAGTGACATCCATCTCTGAGTTAACTCACCGATATCTGACATTAAGGCTTCACAGTTGACACTGGCGACTGACTCCAGCCCAGGCATAACTTGGATTCCTAAATATTTAAACTGATTTACAACATTGAACCGACTTACCTCAGGGGCTGGGCAATCTCTCCGGGTCTCATTCAGCATCAACACCGAAGATTTAGTTCTATTTACTTTATATCCTGATATTTCCCCAAAACTCACCATCAAATTCAACAAGGTTGGAACTGACTTCCCCAGATTCGACATAAACAAAACTACATCATCGGCGTACAGGGAGATTCCATGTTCTGCTGGTCCAACTCCAATTCCATACATCCGTGAATGCAAACGCACCGCCATCGCCAAAGGCCCAATTGCCACAGCAAACAGCAAAGGTGAAAGTGGACAGCCCCGTCGACATCCTCCACCGATCTCCACCGGTCCTGAAACATTGCCACCTGCCAGGATTTCCGCTGCAGCACCACTGCATACCATTTGAACCCATTCCACGAAACCACCTCCAAGTCCAAACCCCCGCAGGACCCCAAAAAGAAAGGGCCATTCAACTCCACCAAAGGCCCCCCCGGCGTCCAACGATAGGAGAGCCGCATCCGGCGCCTCCCCACCAAAACAAACAATATTAAATAGTCTTCCTACACCATGGAAGCCCCGTCCACCCTCCACAAAGCCACTCTGATCTCGACCAACAACACCTGGCAAAATTTCTTGCATTCGTCCTGCCAAAATTCCACAGATCATCCCAAGGTCGGCGTCCAACAGGCCCATCGGTCCCACATTCTCACACCCACCAGAGGGCCCACCTGGTTCCGGCAGCAGTACAACCAAGGCACCACCCATGCATGATGGTAAATTACCATTCCGAAATGCCTCCAAAACCACCCCCAAAAAAGGTTCCATTAACTCATTCCTAAATTCCCTATAAAGGTCAACTGGAAGACCATCTGGTCCCGCACTCCCTCCTGACCTCACACCACCAATGGCTAGCCCAACTTCCTCCCGACCAACTCTAGACTCCAATATCTCCCCGCCCTCATCTGGAACACACGGCACAGATAGCTCGCTCAAAAACCCACCCAGTCCCGTCAAACCAGGTTCACCCCTGGTATCATACAATCCCTCATAGCAATCTCTAAAGGCTCCACCAATTTCCAAAGGATCCACAACCACCCGTCCACCACCCACAACACTGGCAATTGGTGTTCCAACCTCCAACTGTTCAATCCGCCACGCCAACAATCCTCCTGACCTTCCACCCCGCCCATAAAAAGATTGCCTCAATCCCAGAAGACTCGAGGCAGCTCCACCCGCCGACCCCCCGTCGCATTCAGCTCCCAAAACCAGCAATCCACTCTCCAACCCTGGGCCACCTCCCGCATACACCCCCTCCCGAAGATCCCCCATTCCATGTTCCAATTCAGCTCTCTCCCCTCGAGTCCTCCCAGACTCCGATCCTGCACAACCAACAATATGTCCCCCAATAAAAGCTCCGAAAGCCTCCCACTTTACACCTGCTGATGTTTGTGTAGTATTGATGTCAAAGAACTCGTCTATCTGTTTTTCTATATACTTGACAAATTCCTCATCCTGAAGCCATTTATGCTGAAATTGCCATCTACCTGATTCCTTTGTCAATTTTTTATCTACATATATTAGACAACAGGGTGCATGATCAGAGATCACGATGTTATCATAAAAGCAGTTTTGAATCTTGGACCTTAATTCTGTGGAAATCAAAAAATAATCAATACGTGAGAATGTCTTGTAGGTACTGGAATAACAAGAATAGGCTTTAACTTGTGGTTTCATTTCTCTCCATATATCTAACAATCTCAATTCTTTCATAAAATGATTAATAGTCATCCTACATCCAATGTGCGTACAATCCAGTCCTGTTGATCTATCCACACCTGGATTCAATGTACAATTAAAATCCCCTGCTATTATATGTTGCCCTGTAAGTGATGATAAGATGAGAAATAAATTAGCAAAGAACTTCTGATCATCTATATTGGGACCATATAAGTTCACAAGATTTATATTTTCTAATAGCAAAGAACCTTGAATGATTACATATCTTCCAAATTTGTCTCCAATTACATTTTTCACTTGAAAAGGAACTGATTTATGTATGAGAGTCATAACTCCCCTGGCTCGGGATGAAAATGAAGAGGTGAATACACTTCCCTGCCATCTACTCCTAATTCTTTTAACATCCTCCTCTATCAGATGAGTTTCTTGTAAAAACACAATTCTTGAACCCATGTCCTTTATTTTATTCATAACTTGTTTAAGTTTTTTTAAATTTTGTAGACCTCTGCAATTCCATGAAGTTAAATTAAGATTAACACTTTGGTCCATGATCAATAGAGAGTTTGGGATTACCTTGCAGTGTAAACATGCTCATACAGAGAAGCAAAAACATGAGTGGTTGAACATTCATCCTACAAACTACACACAAACAAATTTCCCCTTCCCACACTTGTGGCAAACCCCCCAAAATCAAAAGAAAAATTCTGTCTCCCGATATAGCCATCGACTGTTCCACACCCACGGGGAACAGCCTAAGCCACTCCTTCTTCATCCTCCCAATCACCCCAACTCTACTGCTTTTAATGACGTAACATTAACTCTCCTCTGTAGTTTTCCAACTTAACTCCAAAATTTTTAACAACTTTGTACATCATAGTTTTTTTTTGTTTGTTTGTTTGTTTTGTTTTTGTTTTGTTTTTTTAATATATAATACAATCTATATTTTGTAAACTTACTATTTACTTCAAGTCAGTCAGATGCCTGTGCAAATGCTTAATTATTCTACCTTATATTTTGTTCATGCTTAGCTCCCACCAGTCTCTTCTTCTTCTTTGATCTTCTTGATGAACTCCTGCGCCTCCTCTGGGGTCTTGAAGATGTGGGTTCTGCCCTCATACGTGGTCAGCAGTCTCGCAGGATAGATTACACCATGACGAATCCCAAGGTTGCGCAGCTCCTTACGTACGGGATCAAACTGCTTCCTCAATTGCTGGATTCCTGTGGCCAAATCTGGGTAGAACCGCACCTGCTGGTCCTGGTGTTTAATCTCTCCTTTAGCACGTGCAGCGTTGAAGATCTTCATCCTGTCTCTGTTGCTAAGAAACTTCATAATTAAGGTCCTCGGCGGTCCCTTATCTCTCCGTGGGCCAATACGATGTGCTTTTTCCAGAACCACTGCTGATTGCAACTCCTCGCTGCCCAGCACCTCCGGAATCCACTTTTCCAGAAAGGAACATACGTCCCGACCTTCTGATTCCTCTGGAAGACCCACCAGCCTCAAATTATTCTGTCTCGACCGAGATTCCAAATCCAAAATATTATCTTCCAGAGATTTATTTTTTTTTTCCAAAGTGCGCACCTTTAATTGAAGACGGGTGACGTCATCTTCAGCACTAGCGAGACGGAGCTCCATCTGCGCCGTTCGTTCTACACAGTCACCCAATTCCTTTCTTATTCCTTCCAACGCTGTCATAATCCCATCAAATCTAGAGGAAAAGTCCGCTCTCATTGAACTCATGGCTGCCATCAGCGCATCTGCGCCATTCCCCGCAGAAATCGCAGCGTTGCCAGCCTCCTCCGCCATATATGGAGTTTTGTTTGCTGCGTCACAGACCTGAAAGTCCGTTAATTTGGACTGTTTCGGCGGCTCGCTTTTTCCTTTTCCTGGTTTTCCAGCCTTAGGCTTCGCCGACATATCCTCGCCCAAATGCTGGGATACGTTCTGTCCCAAATGAGAGAGTTATTTGCCGATTTTTTTTTTCCAGGAGCAGAGCAGAGCGAGACACGTCCGTCCTACGTGGCAGCCATAACCGGAAGTCTAAGTTGAAGATATTTAAAAAAATGTGTTCTATTAAGATTAAATTTGATCCTCAGCTCTTCAAAAGACATTATGTTTTCTGCACATGGCAAATATAAATCTTGAATCTTTTGAATCCCTTTTAAATTCCATACTTTAAATACAGCATCCGCTCTCCCTGGTTTAAAATATTGATTACCCCATATTGGGCTAAATTGTGATAATAAGTGTGGTTCTTTTAAATAGTTTTTAGTTTCACACCATATTTTGATCATATGCTTTACAAATGGATTTTTAACTTGTTTTTGTAATTTTTTTGCCGAATCTGAGTATATGAATATGGGAAGAGGTAAAGGTAAATTGTATGATTCCATTTCAGTCCAGTGAGGGAGATCATTTAATGAAAAATAATATGTCATAGACCTCAGTTGTGCCGACCAATAATACAACATAAAATTTGGACATTTCAGACCTCCACGATCAAATGGTAAATATAATAAAGACAGACGTAATCTAGCCCTCCTGTTGTTCCATATAAATTCCACTAACTTTTTTTTAATTCTTGAGAATAAATCTAAAGGTGGTGGTAAGGGAATGTATTGAAATAAATAAAGTATTTTAGGTAAAATATTACTTTTAAGTATATTGATTCTCCCGATCATCGACATTGGTAGTGACATCCATCTCTGAATTAACTCATTGATATCTGTCATTAAGGCTTCATAGTTGACACTGGCGACTGATTCTAGCTTAGGCACAATTTGGATTCCTAAATATTTAAACTGATTTACAACGTTGAATTGATTTACCTCAGGGGCTGGGTAATTTCTCTGGGTCTCATTTAGCATTAATATTGAAGATTTAGTTTTATTTATTTTATATCCTGATATTTCCCCCAAATTCTTTATTAAATTCAACAAGGTCGGAATTGATTTTTTAAGATTCGACATAAACAAAATTATGTCATCGGCGTACAGGGAGATTTTATGTTCTGTTGGTCCAACTTTAATTCCATATATTTGTGAATGTAAACGTATCGCCATCGCTAAAGGTTCAATTGCCATAGTAAACAGTAAAGGTGAAAGTGGACAGCCTTGTCGACATCCTCTATTGATTTTTATTGATTTTGAAATATTGTTATTTGTTAGGATTTCTGCTGTAGCATTATTGTATATTATCTGGACCCATTTTATGAAATTATTTCCAAGTCCAAACCTTTGTAAGACTTCAAAAAGAAAGGGCCATTCGACTCTATCAAAGGCCTTTTCGGCGTCCAGTGATAGGAGAGCTGTATCCGGTGCTTCTTTATTAGAATAAATAATATTAAATAGTCTTCTTACATTATGGAAGCCTTGTCTTCCCTTTATAAAGCCATTCTGATCTCGATTAATAATATTTGGTAAAATTTCTTGTATTCGTCTTGCTAAAATTTTACAGATTATCTTAAGGTCGGCATTTAATAGGCTTATTGGTCTCATATTTTCACATTTATTAGAGGGTTTACCTGGTTTTGGCAACAGTATAATTAAGGCATTATTCATGTATGATGGTAAATTACTATTTTGAAATGCTTCTAAAACCATTTCCAAAAAAGGTTTTATTAATTTATTCTTAAATGTTTTATAAAGGTCAACTGGAAGACCATCTGGTCCTGCACTTTTTCCTGATTTCATATTATCAATGGCTAGCCCAACTTCTTCTTGACTAATTTTAGACTCCAGTATCTCCCTGTTTTCATTTGGAATACACGGTATAGATAGTTCATTCAAAAACCCATTTAGTTTTGTTAAGTCAGATTCATTTTTGGTATCATATAATTTTTCATAGTAATCTCTAAAGGCTCTATTAATTTCTAAAGGATCTATAACTACCTGTCCGTTACTTATAATACTGGTAATTGGTGTTTTAAATTCTAATTGTTTAATCTGCCATGCCAATAATTTTCCTGATTTTTCACCTTGTTCATAAAAAGATTGTTTCAATCTTAGAAGACTCGAGGCAGCTCTATTTGCTGATTTTTTGTCATATTCAGCTCTCAAAATCAGTAATTCGTTCTCCAACCTTGGATCACTTCCTGCATACACTTTTTCTTGAAGACTTTTTATTTTATGTTCCAATTGGGCTCTCTCCTCTCGAGTCTTCATAGATTTTGAACCTGTATAACTAATAATATGTCCCCTAATAAAAGCTTTGAAAGCCTCCCACTTTACACATGCTGATGTTTGTGTAGTATTGATGTCAAAGAACTCATCTATCTGTTTTTCTATGTACTTGACAAATTCCTCATCCTGAAGCCATTTATGCTGAAATTGCCATCTACCTGATTCCTTTGTCAATTTCTTATCTACATATATTAGACAGCAGGGTGCATGATCAGAGATCACAATGTTATCATAAAAGCAGTTTTGAATCTTGGACCTTAATTCTGTGGAGATCAAAAAATAATCAATACGTGAGAATGTCTTGTAGGTATTGGAATAACAAGAGTAGGCTTTAACTTGTGGTTTCATTTCTCTCCATATATCTAGCAATCTCAATTCTTTCATAAAATGATTAATGGTCATCCTACATCCATTGTGCGTACAGTCCAGTCCTGTTGATCTATCTATACCGGGATTCAATGTACAATTAAAATCCCCTGCTATTATATGTTGCCCTGTAAGTGATGATAAGATAAGAAATAAATTAGCAAAGAACTTTTGATCATCTATATTGGGACCATATAAGTTCACCAAATTTATATTTTCTAATAGCAAAGATCCTTGAATGATTACATATCTTCCAAATTTGTCTCCAATTACATTTTTCACTTGAAATAGGACTGATTTATGTATGAGAGTCATAACTCCCCTGGCTCGGGATGAAAATGATGAGGTGAAAACACTTCCTTGCCATCTACTCCTAATTCTTTTTACATCCTCCTCTATTAGATGAGTTTCTTGTAAAAACACAATTTTTGAACCCATGTCTTTTATTTTATTCATAACTTGTTTAAGTTTTTTTAAATTTTGTAGACCTCTGCAATTCCATGAAGTTAAATTAAGATTAACGCTTTGGTTTATGATCAATAGGGAGTTTGGGATTATCTTGCAGTGTAAACATGCTCATGCAGAGAAGCAAAAAAATGAGTGGTTGAACATTCATCCTACAAACTACACACAAACAAATTCCCCCTTCCTCTTCCCTTGTGGCAATGCCCCCAAAATCAAAAGAAAAATTCCGTCTCCCGATATAGCCATCGACCGCTCCACACCCACGAGGACCAGCCAAAGCCACTCCTTCTTCATCCTCCCAATCACCCTAACTCTACTGCTTTTAATGACGTAACATTAACTCTCCTCTGTAGTTTTCCAACTTAACTCCAAAATTTTTAGCAACTTTGTACATCATAGTTTTTTGGGTTTTTTTTTTTAATATATAATACAATCTATATTTTGTAAACTTGCTATTTGCTTCAAGTCAGTCAGATGCCTGTGCAAATGCTTAAATATTCTACCTTATATTTTGTTCATGCTTAGCTCCCACCAGTCTCTTCTTGGATCTTCTTGATGAACTCCTGCGCCTCCTCTGGGGTCTTGAAGATGTGTGTTCTGCCCCCATACGTGGTCAACAGTCTCGCAGGATAAATTACACCATGACGAATCCCAAGGTTGCGCAGCTCTTTACGTACGGGATCAAACTGCTTCCTCAATTGTTGGATTCCTGTGGCCAAATCTGGGTAGAACCGCACCTGCTGGTCCTGGTGTTTAATCTCTCCTTTAGCTCGTGCAGCGTTGAAGATCTTCATCCTGTCTCTGTAGCTGAGGAACTTCATAATTAGGGTCCTCGGTGGTCCCTTATCTCTCCGTGGGCCAATACGGTGTGCGCTTTCCAGAACCACTGCTGATTGCAGCTCCGCGCTGCCCAGCGCCTCCGGAATCCACTTTTCCAGAAAGGAACATGAGTTCCGACCTTCGGATTCCTCCAGTAGACCCACCAGCCTCAAGTTGTTCTGTCTCGACTGGGACTCCAAAACCAGGACATTATCTTCCAGACATTTATTTTTTTTTTCCAAAGTGCGCACCTTTAATTGAAGACAGGTGACGTCATCTTCAGCACTAGAGACACGAAGCTCCACCTGCGCCATTCGTTCTACACAGTCACCCAATTCCTTTCTCATTCCTTCCAACGCTGCCATAATCCCATCAAATTTAGAGGAAAAGTCTGCTCTCATTGAACTTATGGCAGCTAGCACCACACCTGTGCCGTTTCCCGCAGATACCGCACCGCTGCTAGCTTCCTCAGCCATATATGGAGCTTTATCTGCTGCGTCACAGACCTGAAAGTCCGTTAATTTGGACTGTTTCGGCGGCTCGCTTTTTCCTCTACCTGGTTTTCCAGCCTTAGGCTTCACCGACATATCCTCGCCCAAACGCTGGGATACGTTCTGTCCCAAATGAGAGAGTTATTTGCCGATTTTTTTTCTCCAGGAGCAGAGCAGAGTGAGACGTGTCCTTCTCACGTGGCAGCCATAACCGGAAGTCCGCTTTTCTTTATTGATCAAAACACCTTATTGTTCCATACTCCCCTGGGGATGAAATGTTAAACTGGTGCCTGGGTGGGCAGCAGGGCCGATGGCCAACTTTCCCCATCGAAAAGCTAGTTAGGATTTGTTGCATAAAAAATGCTTTTGCATAAAACGCACCGGAACTTAACAAGGCAGCCCGATGGGGTTTCAGAGGTCATAACAGTTCATCTCTGATGCTTCTAGCATCAAAGGGGGGTATGAAAGAATAATTCCATATTGATGCTCTAATTGTGGAATTATTTATATGCATCATATTGTGTTCATCATATTGCTCATTATTGATTCATTAATTATTATTATTATTATATTATAATAATTATCATTATTCATTAATCTCATTTTGGCCTTGGGTCTCAGAAGTTCTGGGTGACTGAGTTACAAAGTGTTGATACAGCTGCATGTTTGGGCTCATGCTGTAAATTTTTCCTGTGTGATAACACTCCCGGAGACAGAAAGGCTCAAGGAGACAGATATTAAATGCCCGCTGTGACCAAATGGAATGAACAAACTGCCGAGGACATTTGCTACTGTTGATAACATCTCACTTAAAAAGGCTGTGCAAGGAGCGTTAGAGTCAGAGTGGTGTGTGAATGGTGCTGTGACCATTCTGTACCAGTCTCCGTTGGCCAACGATTAAATCTGTTCATAACTGAAGATCCTGCCTGGTTTTTGACTACCCTCATCAGAGGTAAATCCAATATTTATCCAACAAAAACCAACTTGCAAAAGCCCAAATCGGAAGGTGTGCTGGGCCTGCCAGTGTTCAAACATTACTACTGGACTGCCAATGCCAGATTGCTAATGTTTTGGTCACATGGGTCCATGGATAACATGGCCTCTGAAGCCCCCTTGTGGCTGCGCATGGAATCTGACTCTGTCACTAACTTTTCCTTGCCCGCCCTGCTGTTCACCAAATTGGATGATTTGAAAATTTTGAAATGTTTAAGCTTCACACTAAGAAATTCGGTCAAAATTTTAAACCAGGTACAGGCATCCCTACATTTACCTGAGACCTCTGCAGATACACCAGTTTGTTATAACCATTTTACCCCCATGGTCAGATAAAACTTTCCATGCCTGGAGGGAGAGGGGTTTGGTATCCATTGGGGACTTGTATATAGGGGGAGTTTAGCGTCGTTCAGTTTGGATTGAACATAATGTCTGATTTGTAGGTATCGAAAAAAATGTGAACGAGGAAGACCAAATTTTTCTCAGAGCAAACTGGGGAAACATGCCTTCTTCAGTCTTAGTAAGATCCCCCCCCCCCCCACTCCAGGCACCTTGTTTCTAAATTTGTGAATATGTTCAACAGCAGCTCCGTTGCCCCTTCTGAGATGATCAGGGCAGCCTGGAAGGAGGTGCTGGGAATTGAATTGCCCAGAGATATTTGGGGCAGAAGTCTGTCAGCAGTCCAGGCTTGCTCTGTCAACAGTAGACACCAGCTGATCCAATACAAAGTGGTCCAGCGCCTTCATTACTCAAAGCACCGACTGCATAAAATGTATCCCTCCACTTCACCACTGTGTGACAGATGTCCAACATTAGTGGGTACACTGTCTCATGCGTTTTGGTTCTGTTCCTCACTCTCTGACCTATGGTCCAGAGTGTTTGACTGGTATTCCATGGCTTATCGAATCACTCTCCCCCTGGATGCAATTCTCGCCATCTTCGGCTGTTCCCAACTTACTCAACGTTTTCGCAAATCCAGACAGCAGTCACTGATGTTGGGCATGACTGTTGCCAAGAGACTCAATTTTGAGGAAGTGGAAAGCCACTTCCCCTCCCTCCTTTCATCAGTGGCTGATGGACATGATGAATGTTATACAGAGAGAAAGACTCAGATTTATAAGGACCAACTCATTGCAAAAATTTTCTGATATCTGGGGTCCCTTTATCACTCACTTTGACAATTGCAAAGCCTAAAGGATTTAGTCATGTCACCGTTAATGAATGGGCACTTGTGGCCAACTGGTGACACAATTGTGTGATTTATTGGCAGATCTATTATATATATATGTGTGTGTGTGTGTGTGTGTAAGATCTGTATCTTTTTTTTCTCTTTCTTTGTCATGATTATTTGTTTCAGTATGTGTGCTCATTTACGTCTCTGTATATGTTTGTGTGTTTATATATGAGCCTGTTCACTGTAACTGTCTAATTGTAACATTAAAACATGTAAATAAAAAATTTTTTTTAAAAATTCTGGTGTCCCGCCAGCAGGACGTTTCAAATTTTCTACTGCCACTCAGTGAAGAAAGAATCTGATTTACTTTGCATATGTTATTTTTAGGCACTTTGTGGAAAATTGGCTGGAATGCTAAGGGGGTAATTAGAAGAAAATTAGCTGTTTCAGAGTGGGGTTAAGTGTACTAGTTAATTAAATATGTTTAGCACTTGCCTGCTGCAGAACTAGCACTAATTGTACATGTACATAGCCCTTGGCCTCCTCAAACAGCAACTTATAAAGCCTGTAAAAATCTTCAGCAGCAAAGATACACATGTTTTAATCACCGTTTCGTTGTCCTCTGACAATGAAAAGTGAGTGAGACAAAGAAGGCCTCAGTAAATCAAACAGAAGACAGATCAGGGGACAACAAATGCTTTTAGTTAGAAAGAAAAATAAGAAAACAGGTACAAACTAGTTTGTCTACAGCGACAGTGTATTGGAGTTTCCATTGAATTCCAACAAGAGAAAAAGCAGAATATTCATCCTCAATATTAGCAACTATGAAGTCACCACACACATCACTACTAATCTAGAAACACAACATGGCTTGGCTGACATGGTGGCTTCTGGCAAGACACACAATATTATAGGCACTAAACTCTGGAACATGCAATATGGTGGCTGGTTACTGTAGTTTGTGCCAAGTCCTGTGGAATGAGTCCAGTCATATAGGGACATTTTATTTCTGCAGCTGCAAGAAGCAAACAGGTTCGCTGCTTTGAGCAGACTGGGCGGCAGGCAGCATCATGTACACAGAGCCTCTGGCTGCAGGTGGACGCAAGTAACATCTACCTGTGTGAGGTCACAGCTTCAAGTGGGTACACAAAGACTTTGGGCACGAGGCACATTTCATTTGTCCAGGGTGACGACACTCAGTCAATGAGTACTAGGTTCTGCCAGAGAAACATTGAAATAAGGGAATGACACTGACTGTAATGCCTTAGATTACAGAATAAGCACAAAACCCTTTCAGGATTTTTAAGTGGGACAAGCACACAGACCTAAAATGTAATGGGCCTCATGCAAGAATCATGCCAACTAATCAATATGTTAGTAAATGTGATGTGTGACCAATTTGCATGAACGTGTGTCATTCACCTGTCATCTAGTATTTTAAGTTTGTACAGGTACTAACAAAATTTATGAGTGGTCAAGACCAGCTGTAAGAGGTTTTTGCAGTTTACTGTTATTTTAACCTTAGTTTTCACTAAATGGCTCTATATATAATTTGTCTCAATTTTAAGAGAGAAATCCCCAAACATTCAGTACATATATTCATTAGTTGACATGATTTTATATTTTGACTCAAGTTGTAACAATGTATTTATGTTCATCCATCCATCCATCTTCTACCGCTTTTCCGGTGGTCCAGATCGCGGAGGCAGCAGCTCAAGGAGAGAAGCCCAGACTTCCCTCTCCCCGGCCACCTGCTCCAGCTCTTCAGAGAGGATACCAAGACGTTCCCAAGCCAGCTGGGAGACGTAGTCTCTCCAGCATGTCCTGGGTCTGCCCCGGGGTCTCCTCCCAGTAGGACATGCCTGAAACACTTCAAGTGGAAGACATCCAGGAGGCATTCTGATCAGATGCCCAAACCACCTCAGCTGGCTCCTTTCAATATGGAGGAGCAGCGGTTCTACTCTGAGCCCCTCCCGGTTGACTGACCTCCTCACCCTATCTCTGAGGAAGCTCATTTCAGCCGCTTGTATCCGCGATCTCATTCTTTCGGACATTACCCAAAGCTCATGACCAGAGGGGAGGGTAGGAACGTAGACTGACCGGTAAATCGACAGCTTTGCTTTAGAGCTCAGCTCCCTCTTCACCATAACAGACTGGTACAACATCCGCATCACTGCAGAGGCTGCCCCAATCCGTCTGTCAATCTCTCGCTCCATTCTCCCCTCACTTGTGAATAAGACCCCAAGATACTTAACCCCCCCACCCCCACTTGGGGCAGGAGCTTGTCCCCAACCTGGAGAGGACAAGCTTTATGTGATAATCCTAATCAGCCATTGTGTTATGTATATGGTAGGATGAAGTCAATAATTAGGGGTGGGAATTGCTAGAGGTACAGTGTTATTCTGGATTCTGATACTTGGGGCATGATATGACACACACTTTAAGTTAGGTCCATATATATTTTGACACTGACACAAGTTTTGTTATTTAAGCTATTTACCAAAACATAAATACAGTTATATAATCAATTTGGACTTGAAGTGCAGACTCTCAGCTTTAATTTGAGGGTGTTCACATCCAAATTGAAGTTACAGTTTAGGAATCGCAACCATGCTTATACAAATCTCCTCATTTCTAGGGATCAGAAGTAATTGGACAATTCAATTCAGAAGCTATTTCATGGGCTGCTTGGACTATTCCATAATCAGTCAAGCAGGTTAAAGGTCTGTAGCTGATTCGAGATGCAGCATTTGCATTTGGAAGCTGGTGCTGCCAACCCACAACATGTGGTCAAAGGAGCTCTCAGTGGAAGAGAAACAGACCATCCTTAAGCTGAAAAAAGAAGAAACCCCTCAGAGAGATGGCAGAAATGTTAGGAGTGGCCAAATCAACAGTTTGGTACATTCTGAGAAAAAAGCATGCACTGAGGAGCTCTGGAACTCAAAAAAGCCTAGACGTCCACGGAAGACGACAGTGGTGGATGACCGCAGGATCCTTTCCATGGTGAAAAGAAACCCCTTCACAACATCCACCCAAGTGAAGAACAGTCTCCAGGAAGTAGGTATATCAGTATCCAAGTCTACCATAAAGAGAAAAATTCATGAGAGCAAATACAGACAGTTCACCACAAGGTGCAAACCATTAATCAGCCTCAAAAATAGAAAGGACAGATTAGACTTTGCCAAAAACATCTGAAGAAGCCAGCCCAGTTCTTGAACAGCATTCTTTGGACAGATGAAACCAAGCTCAACCTGTACCAAGAATGATGGGAGGAAGAAAGAAAGTACAGAGAAGGCTTGAAATCACTCATGAGCCAAAGCACACCACATCTTCTGTAAAACACGGTGGAGGGAGTGTGATGCATGGGCATGCATGGCTTCCATTGGTACTGGGTCACTGGTGTTTATTGATGATGTGACAGAAGACAGAAGCAGCTGGATGAATTCTGAAGTGTATAGGGATCTACTGTCTGCTCAGATTCAGCCAAATAGAGCAAAGCTGGCTGTTCGGCACTTCAAAGTACAAATGGACAATGACCCAAAACATACTGCGAAAGCAACCCAGGAGTTTTTTAAGGCAAAGAAGTGAAATATTTTCCAATGGCCGAGTCAATCACCAGATCTCAAGCTGATCGAGCATGCATTTCACTTGCTTAAGACAAAACTTAAGGGAGAAAGATCCACAAACAAGCAACAAGTGAAGACAGCTGAAGTAAAGGCCTGGAAAAACATCACAAAGGAGGAGACCCAGCATTTGGTGATGTCCATGGGTTCCAGATCAGGCAGTCATTGTCTGGATTCTCAACAAAGTATTAAAAATAAACATTTTATTTATGGTAATGTTAATTTGTACATTTACTGTACTTCTGAGCCCATGAAATGAGGAGATTTTGTATAAAAATGGTAGCACTTCTTAAACCGTTCCTCCAGTTTGGATGGAATACCCTCAAATTAAAGATGACAGTCTGCACTTTAAGCCAATATTGATTATATAACTGTATCCTGAATATGTTTTGGTAAACAGCAAAAATACTAAAACGTGTATGTCAGTGTCGAACCATATACGGAACTGTATATACGAGGGGGGGACTGAAAAGTTCATAGGCTGACGAAGATGGAGTTATGTCTTTGAGGATCAAGAAGCGAGCTTCTATACCACAAGGATCCAAGCGCTGCAACACCGATGTTGAAATGTTAAAAAATAAATGACATTTGGTCAAATTTGACCACTGCATCATGGTCAGCCTATGAACTTTTCAGCCCCCCCTCGTGTATATATAATCTTGCCATATGTTAAGTATTGCAGTACCATATTTTGAGATTTCCAAACCCAATCTTTGTCTTTTAAATCTCCCGTCTAGATCTCACAAGTCATTCCTTTGCTGTGCTGATGTAACCAGAAAGTCAGCAATTAGCACGATCTAGTGGATGGAAAACTGGAGTGGCATCCTATGGTACAGCAGGGAGGTTGTGGGTTCACTTCCCAGCTGAGTTATATCAAAGACAGGATAAAAATGGTACTTTATGCCTTCTAGCTTGGTGCTCAGTATTATAAGAATAGGGAAAAGAAAGTTAATACACAGAGCTACAGAAGCTGTGTGGTCCAGGGCCACAGAAACAGAAATAGCTGCCACCCCTGTACAAAATACTGACTGTCACATGCTGTGGAAGGTAATTTACTTAATTTCTGGATTGACTATTCAGTTATTACTACTCTGGTGCTCAAAGGGCTAGGTTTGTATTTGCAACATTTATAAATATTATTAAAATATCGCAATAGTGGTGTCACTGAATCAATATATTGCTGACACAAAGTATCATGATACTACATTGTAACGATTTCTTTCCCCCACCCCTATCAAATATGCAAATATTCAGTTATCAAGAATGTGCACTTACTTACACACAGGTTGACCAAATTTTTATGATGTTGTTTAAACATTTTTTATAGGATATACGAATGTTTGTAGAATCTCGAGTGTCTTGTTCATAGTAATGTGGCTTACAAACGAAATATAAGGAATTTACTTACACTACTACAAGCTCTTGCGTGAGGTCCAATAATGGTGCTGACAGCTGTCAGTGTCGAAACCCCCTTAAACCCCCACATGTGGACTCTGCATATCAGGTTTTAGTTACTGAAGTATGTTTGTGTTTGTTGACATTTGGTTCTGCTTGGGTACCCTCTGGATCAGAGCACTAAGACTAATCTTTGATATTTTTTTCTTTTTTTTAAGGTACAATTTGTAACAAAAAAAACAAAGGTCTATGAGAAAAACTTGGACATATTAAAAACTTTCGATTATAATATCATGTGTATTATTATTCTATAAATATTATGTGTTATTCTCTTAGAATGAGCCATTTATATATAGATGTTGTGGCAGGTCCATATACACTAAGGAATGGCCATAATTGTGCCACTATCTTACCAGGGTAGCTCCAAATGGACAAACAGCCCTGTGTGCCTAATGAGAGGTTTCAATACTGCAGTATAAAAAAATACATGATGTTGAAATATTCACCTACTGTAAAGAAATCACGAGAAAGAATGCTACTGGATCCAGTCACACATGAAGATATATTAGCCAACTGTGTTTGTAAGTATTTTGGTATCTGATGACCACTGTCCATCCATAAACTATCTTGTAAATTATTTGAGATTGGTGCGATCTCTGACTTAACCACTATATGTCAGTAATTGCTACTCACTGTACCTTTAAATGAAAACAAACTTAATAAAAGAAACTAACAATGGAATCTTGACTGTACAAGACTTGGGCTTAATATTATAGCCGTCAATATGTTTTGGATGATCAAGATGGCTATAATGCATAGTCTTGTGATTCCATGAAGAAACTGTGTTTGTCATTTACCAGCCAGTGGTTGGGAGATTGAACAACCGACCCTGATGGCAGCAAACCACCTGCTCTTCCACCCAAGCCACAGCTAAGGATGGAGATCGACATTATGCATTCCCATACATCTTGTCAATTAGAACGCAAGCAGGATTAAGGCACTTCCACATTGGCACCACGTTTCAGACTTGGATGCTACATCTAGTACATTTTGTTGGCTAGTTTGCTAACCAACAAAAAGTACGGTCTTAAAGTTTTCTTTTCATTTTGCCTCTTTGTGAGAATAACAGATGCCATGTCTAAGCAAGCCAACTTGCCCCTGTTTTCTTTAAAAGTATTAAAAACAGAGGCAATCACAAAACACATAATTTATGTTTGCTTTACTAAATTCTGTTGTGTGTACTATTCAAATGTATTTGCATTTACCCTGCCCAGCATTGTGCACTTTGGTACAGAAACGCCCCACTGTGAATATTCATTAAGGCAATGTTATGAAATCCACAGCATGTGCTATTTTTCTCAGTTGAAGGATGCAATTCTGTGTGTGGTCTTACTGAATCAGTTTGTTCTGTTCTTTGTGCATGCAATCCACTTTGCACATATTTTAGTACCCACACAGCTTTAGTTGCACATATTTTAGTACCCACAAAGCTTTAGTATATCAGGCCCTAAGTGAACTGCAGTCCTGTCCACTACAAATCTCCGGGGACTGTGGGTATGAGTTCCACACTGTACCTTTCTATTATTTAGGACTGAGTGGGTTTCTTGCTTATCCAATTTCTTGTTTTTTGTTGGTTACTGACATGGATCTAATTAAAGAACTGGAAAATACAGCCAAATGATAAATGTTCTCCTCATATGAACCCAATATCTGAAACGCGTAGCCATGTATTATTAGCAATATTAGCACTGCCTTGTTGATGATGTACTTTAAATAAAGCAAATAATTAAATGAGGCACAATGAGAAAACCACAGGCAGTGGCTGTAGTCTTGCTCCTTTATATATTGCATTGAGTGTATATGCAACCAAATCCAACTCTCTCAGATCCAGACTTTAACACTTAAAGTTTGAGTTTTCTTCATACTACAGAGTTTTGTTGGTTCTCAGCACATATAAACCCACAAGAAGCTGAAATTGACCTCAGTCCAGGTTTTACTACTGCAGACAACAGTAAAATCTAGCAGCATAGACATCTGTGCACATGGGCTTTGAATGGAGGCCTGCAGGGTCTATGAGCGACATGCAGGCAGTTGATTGTACAAACTGGAGGACTGCAGACTGTTCCAGACATTCAACATGAAGACACAATTAAAAAAAAGTATTTTCCCACTTTTTCATAAAGCCTAAAACTAAAATAAAGCTACTATAAAAGTGGGTTTGGTGTAATATTATATTAAAGGTGCTTCCTTTGGAAAAAAAAAATAGAGAAATTTGTAAATAAAAAAAATAAACTGTATGGAAGAATCATGTAATAAGTTGCTGTGTTGGGCAAAAAATTAAAACCAAAAACTCAAATAATACTTTCAGAAAGACTCAGCTCAGAATCAGGACTAGATAGGGTCATGATTTCATAATAACTTATAGATCAGGTTCTCTAAATACAGGAAGCAGTCTGGAAATGGTTGGAAAACATTGCCGGCCCCGTGTTCATACTTGGTTTCATTAAAATGAATGGTTTCCAAGAAACCAGCTTAAGGTGCTAACTGCCTCTGAGGCTTTCAGTCAAGGACTAAATTAAGTAAGGGACTGTTAGTCAGGGAAGTTTTAGTGAAGGACCATCTGTTAAGAGCAGGACTTTAAAGTCAAAGACAGTCAGTGAGCAGCACAGCGATGAGTATGGAACCATCAGTCAATATTATTAGACTTTAAAGCTGTTTAACAAAGACAAAACAATAAACTATCAAAATACTAAATAAAAAGGGTTATATTCCGGAAGCAACATTTCATTCAGAGTAACGTGTTGTTAAGCATTGGATTTTAGTCCAAAACTACTACTCCCTTCCCCATGGAGACTAGCGGGACACAACAGCTGCCTTTTGATTATATGTACACACACTTTGTCTTTTTTTTCCTTTTCATATTTCCTAGAAAAAGACTCTGTTCTCCTCTTCGGCTGTTTCTCAGCATCGGGATCATTCTCAAATCCACCAGCTACAGAGTCTTCAGACAGAATTTGAGAGAGTAGAAGCTGTGACAGTCCTCCTATCTCTGTGTGACAGTTTAAGTCTATCTGAAGACAATGTAGAAATGTTAGACCTCTAAGAACGGGCATGTCACATTCGATCATTACATGGTGCAGACTCAGTCGGCCTGTTTATCAAACCAACCAGTCAGCTGACTCTTTCACTGACGGCAGTCCTTGACTCTACGGTTTCTTCTCGACTGGGACAGGGCACAGCAGACTGGGGAACAATATCTCTGAGCTCTCTGCCCTCATTTGCTGCCTCAGGCCTACCTCTACCATCTGTTCCAGGCACAACTCCAGGAGTTCCAGGAGGCATAGCGCTGGGGGGCCTCAAGATGATGTTTGATCCTCTGTCTCCTCCTAAAACTTCTCTGCTTTCTGGCACCATGACTGGCTCCCTTCTCCCCTCAGTCCTGATGCCTTCCACGGTAACCTCTCGACTCTGGAGATGACTTCCTCGCCCAGGTCGTGTGGTGCTCAGGTCCTGGGGCTGTTCACTCTGGTTCTGCTGAACAGGGATGAGGTTGGTTCTAGTAATACTAGAAGCAGGTTGGTGAGGTGATAGGTGCTGCACATGTGGCCTGGTAAGCTGAGAGTGGGACTGCAGGTGCGGCTGTGTCTGAAGTCGCTGAAGGTGTGGTTGTGCTTGGGACTGGGATTGGGGTGGCCTAGGTTGGGAGAGAGACTGCCTGGGCTGTGGACTATACTGAGTTTGGAGTTGATGTTGTGATGGGTGCCTTGTCTGTGGCTGGGCTTGAGGCCTGTGTTGCAGGTGAGTCTGAGGTTGGGCTGAGGTTCTGGACTGGGTGTGTGGCTGCATTTGGGCTAGAGTTCTGGACTGGTGGAGTGGCTGAGTTTGGGATGGGGTCCTGGACTGCAATTGAGACTGATTTAGGGACTGGGTTCTGCTCTGTGGTTGGGGCAGATTTTGGGCAGGGGTTCTAGACTGGGGGTGAGGAGGGGTTTGGGCAGGAGTTCTGGAGGGTGGTTGACGCTGATTTGGAGACTGAGTTCTGCTCTGTGGTTGAGGCTGAGTTTGCACTGGGGGCCTGGAGTGGGTTGGGGTTTGGGCTGAGGTTCTACATAGCGGTTGAGGCTGAGTTTGGACTGCAGGTCTGGATGAGGGATGAGGCTGATTTAGGGACTGGGTTCTGCTCTGTAGTTGAGACTGAGTTTGGGCTGGGGGCCTGGTCTGGGTTTGAGTCTGTGTTTGGGCTAGAGGTCTGGACTGGGATTGAGGCAGAGTTTGGGCTGGACTTCTGGACGGGGATTGAGGATGAGCTTGGGCTGGGACCCTCGACTGGAGATGAGGCTGAGTTTGGCCTAGGGGCCATGACTGGAGATGAATGTGAGTTTGGGCTGAGGGTCTGGGCTGGAGCTGAGGCTGTGGTTGGGTTGGGGTTCTGGACAGAGTCTGAGTTTGGGCTGGGGTTTTGGACTGGGGTTGAGGCTGCATTTGGGCACTGGTTCTGGGCTGCACTTGGGAATGAAGATGAGCTGGGGATTGGGACTGGGATTGATTCTGAACTTGAATTGGAGTGGCCTGGGGTCGGATTTGGGGTTGAAGAAATTGCCGAGGCTGTGGTTGAGCTTGCTGATTAGCCTGGCTTTGGAGTTGGGACTGGTGCCTAAATTGGGATTGAGGTTGGAGCATAGTAGACTGGGTTTGTGACTGTGGATGTCTTACTTGGGTTGGATGAACCTGCACAGTGGATGGGGATTGAAAAGGCTGCAATTGAGGTGGAGCATGCTGAGGATCATGTTGGGTTTGGTGCTGGGATGTGGAATGTGCCGGCTGTGATTGGGCTTTCTGGTTGGTGCCCTGAGCCTCACTGTGGGTTTCGGGTGATATCTGTTGGGGCCTTGGCTGGCTCAAGACATGTCTGACAGGAGTGGATTGGGAAGCTGAGGAAACAGTATGGACTTGAGAGTGACTTGGACTCTGAGGTTGGGGCTGGTGATGCGGTTGAGGGGCTGGATGCTGTGGTTCAGGCAGGGACTGAGATGCAGACTTGACTTGTGGTCTGGGCGGAGATTTTTTGGTATGTTGTGACTGTTGGGGTTTGAGCTGAGGTGCAGTCTGAGGTTCACTTTCAGGCCTGGACTGAATGGAAGAGGCTGGATGTGCAGAGACAGGAGGGGGAGATGAAGGAGGAGAACGTGGTTGATCTTTTGCGGAGGCAGATGACTGTTGGTGGCGATGGTGGTGGTGATGATGATGGTGATGGTGGTGCTTATGAGGTGGTCGATCCTTCCTCTTATGCATTTTTGATGGGATGATGCTACTGCTGCTGCTGCTACCCCTTCCACCTCCTTCTTCCTCTCTTCCCTTATTTCCTACATCTTCCCATACTTCCTCACTTTTCCTCTTACTATCTCCTGTTGCTGTTTCCATTTTCTCCTTGTGCTTCCGTCCTTTATGTGACTTGTGTCCATGTGATTGACTGTCATCTCCAGCAGATGGTTGCTTTTGTAGTTGAGACTGGCTCTGTTCTGAGGGTGAAGGCTGAGCTTCTGAGCTTGGTGTTCCCTCCCCGCCAGCTCCCTCCTCCTCTGCAGTAACTCTCCTTCCAGTCTCAGGTGTCGTAGCTATTGTAGTCTGAATACTTTCACTTTCCTCAACCGTCTCTCTTGTTTTGCGTTTTTTGATTGGCAGGGCTGTTTCCTGGACAACATGTTTGGTGGAAGACTCCTTGGCTGCTCTCCGTTTTGCCTCGGCAGCCATGATGGCAGCTGCAGCATAGCTTCCAGCTGTTGAGCTACTAGCTGCTGACACGGAGGAAGTGGATTCTGTGGCAACTGATGATGCTGCTGAGGCCGACGCTGGTTTCCTGCCTCGTTTCTTGGGTGCAGTCTGTTGTGGGGGTGGAAGTTCTTGTTCTGATTTCCTCTTTCTGCCAGGACGGGATTTGGGAATCACAGCAGGAGATACCGTCTGCAGGTAGAGTTCCGTAACAAAAAGAAAAAAAAAACTGTGTTTTTACTGTGTTTTTAAACTTCAACCAATAATAATAACAGACACCATTGTTTAAGTAATAACCAAACAGTCTGTGAAAACAAACCTACAGGAATCTGTGAACCTATTATTTATTTCTGTGAGGGCTTATTTCAGATAGATCCAGATTTGACATTATTTGGGAGCAATTCAATGAGTGTGGAGGCCCTACTAATAGCTTCTGAAGTGCTTCTCCAATTCAGTC
This sequence comes from Pholidichthys leucotaenia, assembly GCA_020510985.1. Taxonomy (NCBI): domain Eukaryota; kingdom Metazoa; phylum Chordata; class Actinopteri; order Cichliformes; family Pholidichthyidae; genus Pholidichthys; species Pholidichthys leucotaenia. Next base: position 369,534,521 of record CM035843.1, on the reverse strand, counting down.
CATCACAACAAAATGCATCTGATGATCTGTCACATCCAGGAATGGTGAAATAACATATCTTTTTACAAAGTGTGTATGTTCTGTTTTGACATGTGTTTTGGAGAAATCATTTACATCAACATCTATTTGGGGCTTGACAACTCTCATTACTTTCTGACTTAAGTTGCTATAGGAAATGGCACTTAAAGATGGACTATGTGGAAATTGCACGTGATTAGTGGCAACACCAGATGACAGTAATGAGCAACATCACCCACTAGTCCTACCTGAATTTGATAGTTTTTTTTACTGATGAACCATGATGACTTCTTCAAGTTTATCTACTCCAAGTGAACTGGTAATTAACTGGTATCATTACATGTTCTGCCCTATTCTAGAAATTAACATAATTAAGTTACAACACAGGATTTTTGACTCTGAGCTGAAAACTGGCTCTATACTCGTCCTGCTGGTGTAAACTGGTATTTATCACTTTATCAGCCCGGCAAACATCATAAATTAATTCATAGTGCTGCAATAACATAAATTATCATATTTGGCATGACAACAAAAATGATGTTTCTTTACACTCTAATTACAATTCTTGGTATTTCTGAAATATTTTAAAGTTGAAAATTCTGCATATACTACCTTTAAGAATGTCACTCAGAAATCCATGACTCACTGAATGTCAGACCAATCATTACCTTTGAGGCAGTTGTTGAAGTACCAGAAGGTTCTCCCTTGCTGAAGGGCATTTTGACCAGCAGTTTGCCTGGAGTTTTCTCAACCACACGCTTCATAGCCACACCTTCTGTAGCCTGACGCATCTTTCCACTGCCTACACAAAATCAAGAGAAACACAGACACTATATAAATCCAGAAAGTGAGAAACAGCTGAATTCCACTCTACAACTCAAAGCTTACATTGAACTTCAATGCCTGTGGTACCTTTGGGTCGCCCACGACCTCTCCCTGATGGTTTCACCATCTTTGGTATCTTGGGGGGGCGCTTCTCACGGCGTGATGGACTCCCACGACCAGTAACAGTGAAATCAAAATCATTAGGGTCAGTGGTCGTGTCTCCAACCTTCTTGAAGTAGGCAATAAGTTCTACCTTGGAACGAAATGCTTTTCCCTCAGAGCTATACAGGGAGAAAAACACAAACATTACCTGTCTTCATTAAACTGCAAAAACTGCTTACTATCTTATACCAGAAAATTAGCACATTACTGACTTTGGTGTTGCTTACTTTATAAGATAGACATCAAACTTCCCAGCAGAACGGCCAGACTTCCTTTGTTTCAATTTTCGGGTCCAACCTTCGGGCAATGATGGGTCATCGTACAGTGGCCCGCGGTCTCGGATAATGGAGCGCCGCTGCCTGGAAGTTCCTGCGGACTCACTGCCACCCATGCCCTCTGATCCCGGTGCTGACCCAAGCTCTGAAGGTCCTGCCACCGGCTCCTTTTCCTTCAGGGAACAATACAAGAATGGCCAAACATCTTTTGCATAATATTGGAGTTCATATTCTTTCTAACCCCTGGCTCCCGTATTTACCTGGGTTTGTGGCTCATCCTCAGGCTCTGGTTGTGTCTGTGCTGTTGAAGGGTTGTCAGAGGGTTTGCTCTCTGCCCCTCGATCAACACTGCGACGCTCCCTGTGGACCTTCTTGGTCTTGCTGTGAGACCTCTCTCTCTCCTTGTTGGAGGGCTGAGGGTCAGTAGGTCCCTCCACATCTTCTTGCCCCTCCTCTCTGTAGAAAGACAAGTTTATTACCATTGCAATAGCCATTCAGTATTTAATTCAACTCATAGATTAGTTTGGAAAGGGAAATAAAGGAACAAAGCATTCAGACCAGATCAGTTACTGTACAAGGAACTAAATGTTCTTTTAGATCTTTGTTATATGTCCTTTAGTGAGTTTTAGGTTGTGCTCACACTGTAGTACCTGTTCCATACTGATCAAGGTATGACCCCAAAGTCTGAAATGCTCGATATGTATGATCACTCCAAATTGTTCTGCAGAACGGAACATTTCCCCAGCTTTGGAAGAGTTGGTAGAGGTAATCTCAGGAATGGAACAAATGCAGATGTTGCTGGGATAAGGTGAAGAAGCTGTGCTTCAATTGTCAGGGATTCTTTAAGGAAGTCTGGGAACCATGCTTAACAAAAACAATGTGACTGCGGACCTGTGCAGTCCCCACACTTACAAAGGAGCAAAGGTCCGCAAAGGTCCATTTCACTTTGAACGGAACAAGTCACCTGGTACCAGTGAGAGTGCACCCTTAATCCTTGGAGAGAAACTTAGTTTCTAATTATTTATTACTCTAACAAAAAAGTCACACAGTGTTAGTGAAATTTAAAGATACAGTGTGTATCCATCTCAGATTCCCGTTGTATGTTTTATAGCATAAGTTCTACAAGATGAGACCGTGGTTACCAGGGTGCATTTAATAGTAACAAGACCTCTAGGACAAGGGAGTCCAATCATTTGCCATGGAGGGTCAAGAAGACCCTGCATTTTTTCTCTCCAGCCAGTCCATTCAAGTGATTTCATTGAATTCCTTTATGGTGATTGCTGATCGATCAGTGGAAACACATGGTTTAGTGGCTGGCTCTTGAGCGAAAACCTGCATGGTCTTTGCCCTCCATGGCACACAAGTGGATAACCATGCTCTAAGATATTTTTCACACTCATTAATGGGAGAGGGCAACAGCCCATTACAGGCAACAGAATCATTTTTTGCTTTATTTGAGCAGGCTTGAAAAACAGTCGAGCAAAACTTGACACTAGTTTTTTAAGGTCAGTACAAACAACAAAAGCAAATGCTTGCAATCTCGGTGTCCTCTTCAAGTCGCAGTCTCTTCAATACTGTCTTTACAATAAAGTTTTCCATACAGGCTAACTCAATAAACATGTACATCAATTATCTGTTACAAGGATTGGCAATTGTGTTACCAACATCCAATGATTTGACCGCCACACTACAACATGAAAGTCTCCAAGGGCCAATTAAAGGTGTATAAATCTAACTTGGGCTTGTGCAATGGAAAATACTGTTTTTTTTTTCTATACTTGTTTACAACCATTTTTCAAAGTGGTGGATGGGAAATCATAGAGAAACACAGAGCACATACCCATCTGAACATTACAAACCTAACTTAAAGTTCCTGAACCTCCAGATAAAAGAGGTATGAGCAGAAACTGTCTCGGGTAAAATTCTTCATTTAGGGCCTACTCTCACTAAGGTTCCATGCTGACCAAGGTTTGACCCCTAAAGTATAGAACCTTTGACAGTGTGATCACTTCCTGCCATTCTGCAAAACGGCACCTTCCTTCAGCTTTGGAACAGTTGGAAGAGGTAGTCTGTGGAACAGAACTAATGCAAATATTTATATGTGTACAAGCATGTGAATGTTACATGCATTTGATATAGGCTATATATGCAGTATAGGGCTGTCACTACAACATCACTATTGACAAGCTGACTGCAGAGGTTGTCAAGTGACTGCAATAGTTGCAGCTAGTTTGTCCTATTTTTTTGTGTGCGAGTGAGTGAGAGAGAGAGAGAGAGAGAGCATTTTTTTTCCCCATATAAATTTTGTTTTTCTGCATATCTGCAGCTCCTTGGCCGGCTGTTCCCGATGTTGTGGCCTCAGCCGGTGATGAGACAGAGTTAAGTTTATGTGCCTTTATTTTAAATAGCCTAAATTATCACCTATAAAAGCTGGCAGATTTTTTTTTCAACCACTCGCCCTCCTGCCAGCTGAGGCTGTTTGTGTCTATTCATTAAATGTTGGATATTTTCCTATTGAATAGTTGAAAACAAGGGCTCCATGTTGGAAACTCTGCAAAGGGACTTCTTCTCTGGCAACAACACCAGGCGGTAAGGTCTGGCGGCTGCATGAAAACAGCAGAGGCATCTGCCTTGACTTCACAGAGCCCTGTCGCTGTAGTGTGGGTAAGCGGTTTCAACTATTCAATTGTACATTTTTTGAGGATATTTTCCAAACTATTAATTATTTTGTTGCCACTCTTTACCAATTAACTACAAATCTTTAATTAATTTTTTAAATGCATGTCTCTGATGGCAGGTGGCTGCAGCTGTCGGGGAAAGTTGGTGACAGTAGGGCTGTGCGATATGGCAATATATATCGTGTGACACGATAAAAAATGTCTACCGTTTCATATTTATATCGGGATTTAAAAGACACATACCCCATTTCTACTTGTCACCATCCAGCCTTTTCCCCACAGTGCGCCAGGTGTGTAGGTTCCGGTGGCTAGCACAGCAGCTAAGTCCAAGCTAATGTTTTGGTCCAATAGCCAGTATTTCCGTTTGCCAGGGATGTGGAACTGTTTCCCAGAGAGGATAGTCCTCTAACTTTGTTTTAATTGGAGGTAAGTAACGTTAATGCCATATCTTTCTAATTACAAAACAACAAATGCTAAATGACGATGCTAACTTGTCGCTGCCATCAGACTATTGTTTTTTTGGTTTAAATTACTCTAGAATTTCTTAATTTCATCTGAAAAATATTAAAGCTGCAAAAGTGCATGACAGCAGCTGCATACACACTAAAAATAGATAATAAATTAATTTCCCCATTGTGGGACTAATAAAGGTTTATCTTATCTTATAAATAAATTAAAAATGTGTCAGAGGAACAAACTAGCTCTTAATGTAACTTACTTGATTTCTAATAATTTTTAATTAGTCAAGTAGCGATGATGAATAAACCTGAAATCATCTCAAATGCACATTAAAAAACAATTTTATAACACTGCAAAATTAAAGGCGTCGGACAGACGAAAATTCAGTATCGCTAATTCATATCTCAAATTGTTGTCTGAGACGAGCTAAGTCGAACCGCACATGTTTTGGTGTCAACTAATGTCGCATAAGGTGACAATGCGCTCTTGAAGTATGCTGTCGTGGAGAGCTGGCGGACCCAGCCAAGCGATCAGCGGCTAAGATGGCCACTGACCATGTGACATCAGCCCAGGCAAACACACGCACACGGTCGGCGGCCATTGCTGTGTTTTGCTTCATGCAACACTTGATGTTTACGTTTTAAAATCGGCGATTACGGATATTTCTCGGAATACTTGTGGATTACAAATAGATTATTTATTAAGATTAGGATTTCAGGAATCGAATTAATATGGTTTGGCGTTGTGTTGTCTACGGGTGCGATGTCTGACTCTGAGACAAGTGTCAGTGACAGTGGCGTGAAAAGCCAGGGGTGATCTACCGATGCGATCAGCTGTCAGAAAACGAGAAGTAAACAGGGTAAGTTTTGTATTTACATCTTAAATGAATTCCAAGCAATGGTTTGCATTGCCTTACCAACTTATCAAATATTAGCATATATTTCAGCGTCCCATCAAAGCTGATGCTGTTGAGCAACATGTATCTAGATTTTCAAAATCAAACATGTAAAAGTAGAAGAAATTACCAATTACCAATGACAGTTCAGCTTTCAATTTTTAGGGAAGCAACATATTTGCTAAGAAAAACAAATATAAGCCTAAGATTGTAAGAGAAATGTGCTTTTAAAAATGGAACCCCAATTTTCTACCATAAAATGGGGCCCATTATAACTGTGAAATGTTATTTAGTGGAATATAATAATTGCTATATCTGGAAACTAGTTATTTTCTTAATCTGTAGTGATACTCCATTGATTTTTGTATTTTCTTTGTATATTTCTGCTGTGTTTTGAAACATTCATACAAAGGTGGTATAGTATGTAATATTTCGTTTCAAATTGAGAAGAATTTAGTGTGTTCAAATTATTCAAATGTATATGACATGCGACTTTGATGAATGCTGAACTATGAGAATTATAACATTGACATGAACATTAATAAACTCAATATATGATTTTACAAAACTTTATTTAAATATCATTGTTCACAAATCTAATCTTGGTAGGCAAAATCCCTTGTATCGATCAGATGGGAATGTTTCTCTGATGAGGCTCACCGCACAGGCAAGCAACATAACCCTCACTTCTTTCCCAAGAAATCCCCAACACCACCGTACCAGTTGCCTGTAGGCTATGAATCTGTATCGCCTGAAAAATATGGGGTTTGCATTGATTATTCCATTTGCATTGATTATTGAATGTATTGAATGATTTGTTCATAATTCATCTGGAAAATTAAATCACATGAATAAATATTGTTTATAAAGTCACTCGTGTTGACTTGCGTCATGATCACCATATTGCTGTCTGTAGGCCAGATAAGCTGTCTGTAAAACCCAGATGTCAAGACAGACAGAACGAAAACCTGGGTGATCAGTGATACACTTTGGTAGATTATCATCGGTGTATCCACAGCCCTTCAGTTCTTCTATTTTCTCCTTCACCTTCAATATCTCCTGGCAGCACCGACATTCACTTGATGTTGGCATAATGTTACATTTCTCACAAGTGCACCTGTGCAAAAAAATGGTATAATCAGATGCTTATAATAAACTAATGGCTCGTGGGAGTGCTATATAAATTGGTCTATGAAGTTTGATTAGAAAAAATTAAAAACATGTAAAAAATTTTGACCGGAAAGAAAACTTATAGTAAAACAATAATGAATCACAATAATTCTTAAACATGATCCATCAATCTCTTAGAGAATTATGTAGCTTTTGAGACAAGTATTAACATGAAGATGATTAACAACATGTCATGACAAACTCGTAAAGTACACATATTATCGCTCACATAGATTATCCATTTATTTCTAATGAAAATGTTTCTAAGTCGCCAAATAAGGCAGCGAGTGACCAATTGGTAGTTTTAGTTTGAAAATTAAGTGTGTGACCATGCATGTTGCCAAAAAAAAAATATTTCTAAGCATGTTTTACCAAGATAAATCTTCGAGCCGATCGTCGTAAACTTGGTCTGTTCCCGTCTCTGTTTCGTCTTCCTCCTCTCCCTCTGGCTCGAACAAATAAGGCTGAATACCCCCCCTCAGCACCACCCAAAACTACTTCATCATCCGATTCTTCATTTTCAATCTCATCATTTATATTGAGGTCGTCAAACTCGAGAAAATAATCGCTGTCCGAATCACTTTGCTCTCGTTCTGCCATTTTCTTTGTATTCCTGGGCTGACGTCACTAATGCCCGCACCTATCGAGAGATGGCGGTACTGCAGCCTCACTAAGTGAAGGCTGGGCTATGACCAAATAAGGTCATTTATGGAGGCTGGTGACACATATTAAATCACGGGAATGGGCAGAAAGGAATATTTTCATACAATCAGTTGATTGGTTCAATAAAAAAATGTCACTGTCCGAGGCCTTTAAAAGGGGAAAAATGGTGCATAAAATTAATGACACATGAATTTGTACAATTGATTTTTTTTTTCAGTATGTAATTTAAAATGTAAAAAAAGCGATGGTCCTGTTAATGTGGTTATTATATATAAACTATAGCATTTACAGAAAATTTATATTGTGACATATATCATTATCATCAAATAAGATTACTTACATCATGATATGAAATTCTGGTCATACCACACAGCCCTAGATGACAGCAACACTTAATATCAGAAAGAAATTTAAATGAAATCAAACTCACCATGTCATAAACTGCCCTTTTTAAGGGCTACGGAAGGACACCAAACGCTCACTGTGGTTTCTGAACATTTATTAACATAACGACAAACGTAACACTAAACTCACACACAATGGGGAGAAGGCACCGGAGGAGAGCGGAGCTCACGACCAGGAGGGAACAGGACAGTTGGGGAAAATAATGGCTGAGGCGACTGGGGATGCCGGAGAACAGAGATAATTACAGCTGGAGCACACCTAAAGAGCCGCGGGGCTCACGGTTAAGGGAATAAAGGGGAAAAGACAAATACCTGGTCGGAGCTCAACATTCACCTCAATGGCAACCCAGAAATATGCTCAGTGTCTTAGCAGGGAACAACTGAGGAGAGAAACAGTAGGCCACAACAACGGGGAAATGTTTCCGTGCCCTTAAATACCGTTCCTCGATGCATGACAGGTGTGGATATATGAGTGGAGAAAGTAACAGAATCAGTGACAGCTGTGCAGCCCGCACACCAGTTTGACAGCCGGAAGCTGCACAGCGCTGTCAAAATAAAACACAAACCGGAAACCATAATGATACAACAATAAGATAACACATCCCCAAGAAGTAAATAATACTACAGATACAAAATGACACAATAAATAAACAGGACAATAAAGATGTGACTAAGGATAAACAGAGACCAAATACAACTGATAAAAATGAACAAGGAAATAAACAAACAGGAAAAGGCTAAACTCAAAGCTGTAGACTGAGCCCGGCCCCCACCCGTGCTCAGGGTCATGGCACACCACTGCTGCCAAAAATGGTCTTTGTGCTGTTTTTAAACTGTAGCTGTCTTCTACACTATTTTTTCTTGTGAATGTGCCCCCACACATAAATTTTATATGGTTTCCGCATATTTACAGCTTTCTTTCAAGTAAATTTCTGACTTTTTCCACTTATAGCTATATTAGACTATTTTCATGTAAATGTAAGAATTTTTCATGTAAATTTGAAACTTTTCTGATAAATGTGAGGCTTTGTTATCATCAATTTTATTTTTCTTTCTGGCAGAAGGTCATCTGTTTACGGCCAAGATGTAATGCAGCCCTGAGAGGGGTGTCCCATGCTCCTCAATTTAATGTAGTCTACAAATATCAATTTCTGTACATATTTTCATGCTGCTCGTGAACTACAAACTCCAAATTTTTATTAATTTTTAAAATGCATGCTGTGTGCTCAGCTGACTGTCAGCTGCCACCATCCACACACACCCTGTAGTGAAAACATAAGCTGCTTCAAGTCTGTGCTCCGTCTGCATGCATGACACACACTGGCTGTGCATGACAAGAACAGGGAGAACCATGCTAAACAAAATACAATGTGAGTACAGCCGGTGATGACTCCTTGCTGAGAGTGCCATGTCACCTCAGCACGGAACAAGGCAAACGGCACCAGAGAGAACACGACCTTAGACTGGTTTCTACAGTAGAGATGAAGGTAGAAAGTGGAGTGCTTCAGATGATTTTGTGAAGAAGGCTATACTTTATGGGTGTGGAATATCAGTCTACAGTACAATGATCACAGGATCCATATAATATATTCAGAAACGGACCATGCATTAAATGTTTAGACTCAAGTCAAATCAATAACATATAAATAGGAGCTGAGGATAAGGTAGGTCTTCCAGTGTTCAAAAAGGCTCTTCTTAAACTGGTCAAGAGTGAGATTTAGTTTAACTTTCCATTTAATTCAGTCTTAGACTCTATTGACTTAACCCAAAATGTTCACAAATACACCCACTTTTCTGATCATATCTTAGATCTTGGACAGGCTTATGGCAAGATAAGTTTTTCCACCTCAAGAACTTGTGAGTAATAAAGAATTACTACAGTGCATCCGAAAAGTATTCACAGCCCTTCACTTTTTCCACAGTTTGTTATGTTACAGCCAGTCACAAACCCGGCTACAGGTTTTGACATAAAAGGGAGACCACACAGAGGTGCCAATTTAAACAATAATTTATTTATTAAAGGGAAAGGTTAAAAGAAAGTGTCTGTAGAATCAGTGCTGTGTGTATGCAAATGGGTGCATGAAACAAACAAAAACAGCAGTCACTAGCCATTCCAGTGACTGAATGCCTCTGTCAGGGCTGCAATCAATGCCCAGCGGCACACCCAAAACCAGAAAGCCTCCAGGCTACGAACCACAACCAGGGGCCGCCAGTGCAACCCCGACCAAGCGACAGACAGAACCCAAACATGAAGCAGCAGGCAGAGCAGACAGAAGGCGACCGGCCTCAATGGGAGCAGAATGGTCATAGCAGAGCAGAGAGGTGACTGGCCTCCACAGGAGCAGAACGCTACTTAGAGGCACACAGAGATGGCTTTTTTAGGCACCTCCCAGCCAAGGGCGGTCCTTCATAGCTCCACCTACAGTACAGGGAAAAAAAAAAAAACAGAGAAGACCCACTCCAAAGAGGAGTGGGGCCATAACACACACACACACACACACACACACACACACAAAAAAGGGCTTCCCTATTGGGAAAGCCTACACCTCCTGACCTACAAACAATTTACAACAGTTCATCGTTTAATAATAAACACTCCCCAAATGATTTATCATTCAATAATAAATAATCAATTCATTTATTTATAGTTCTTCTATGGTCCATTAAAATACAACCAGTACAGATCTACCATTTTTTATTTTATCCAGTCCTGGTGTAGACACCCAGCCAACTCATCCAAACCTTGTCAGCCACCCAGCAACTCCTGACGCCTGGAGAAGCAATTTAAGAGTGCTGACATACCAAACAGATGTCACAGGCAACTCTAAACAAGAATTTTTAAGTCTAACACCTAGGAACTTGGTGCTCTGGACAAGGCCCTCACCACAACATTCCGGGCCTTTGATGTATGGTGGACGTCCACACAGTAGATCTGCAGAAACAAAAACAAAACACATCAGTCAGACAGTAATCTACAGTCCATAGACTAATAGAAAATAAATGTCCCTCAGGAGGACGACCAAAATCCACAGTCCACTGAACAGGAAGGAAAAACCTGTCAGGAGGCTGATCCAACTCTACAGCCAGCCACCAAAAACAGGGGTGTCCATCAGGAGGAAGACCACTATCAGAACTCCACCAGACAAACAGAGGTCTCAGCCCAGGAGCAAGATAGCACGGCTCAGAAACAAACCACAGTCCACGCAGGTTTTGCAATCATTCAGACTTCCTCAGCTCGCCCTGCAGCCCACACTGATCAGGAATCACCATGCTGTCATCATTTGACACAGGTAGCTGGGACACACTCCCCTTGGCTCAAAAATCAGGTCTTCTAGGGAGTAATCAGATTTCAACAAATCAATCTGGCAAAATTGTGTTTCCTCCTCATGCTCAGATGTAACCAAGCAGACCTCATCAAAGACCAATTTATCAGGCTCTTCCACAATGTCACCCAGAAACACCTGACCTTCAGAAACACCAACAGGACAAATCAATTGCACCTGCTGACAGTTTGACACAAACTCCTGCTCAGGTGTAATCAAATCAACCTCATCAGAAACCAAATTGGCCAGCTCCTGGAACACACTAACCGGTGTCTTAACTGGTGCCACTGCTGATGAGTCACAGTCTGGAAACACACGTGCAGATCTTCAGGATTAACTTGATTAATTGGCACCACTGGCACCTCACAGACAGACTGCACAGGAGAAGGTTTAACAGACAGATTTTCAGAATTAACACAATTAATTGGCACAGCCAACACCACAGGTGCAACTGTGCAAGCTAGATCTAATTCACCAATTAACTGATTGTGCATCTCTCACACAGAAGGAACTGGACACAAATCACTTGAGCGCACACAGCCCGGAGCACTGCTCAAACCTGAATCAGCGTCCTCGGCCAAATCACTCAGTTCACTATCTTTCAGCCTCGCCAACCGTGCCCAACTCAATGCCAACTCCCGAAGCAAAAATGTCTTCCACTCTTCATAATAGGATATGGCAGCACTATGAGTCACAGTCGTTCCAGACATCTCCACAGGTATTAAGCACACGAACACACACAAACAAATCAGACCGATGCACAATAATATTCTACACAAATGCAGCACTCTGCCTAATCTGCAAACAATAACTCATGCTCCAAGACACAAAAAACCCACACCACAAACCAAATTAACAAATCAGCAGACACTCACCTCCATGTCTCCCCGACAGGTGTGCTTCTCAGCAAACGCTGCACACTTATGAGCGCTGATGTGACCTGGATCACACAGCTGCTCACTCATTCGCCCCCAAAAACCTGTCACGCCTCTACTCACACATGTGAGCAGATTGCGCCAATGGAAAAAACAAAACTGGGTCAAAACAGAGAAAGCGCCTCCACCCAAATTGACACACTGGCAACTCTCTACCCTGACTAACTGATCAGAAAACTAACTGCTCTGGACCCTAGTCATCGGGCAGCTACTTGCATGAGGTTCTTTAATCACAAAACCACTGGGGTGACAGCAATCGCTATGCGACGACTCGCCAGGAACTCCCGTGGATGTGACCCCAGTGCTGCTTTTACCACCACACTAAAGCAGAGCAGACAGTGACCCCCTATTGGATCTCACTGTTAAGCCTATCCTGAGAAATTAGCAGTGCTATCAGACTGATGCATGGAAAACAACTGTTTCAACCCAGTAACACAAAAAAAATAAAAACTAAAAATCTGTCACACAAACAAATGAGCTCCCATTTCTCTCACAAATGGACTCAAACTCACCAAACAACCAGACGAGCCCCCCACTTTGTCCTTTTACAAACAGGTGTACAGCTCAAACAAATGAACCAGGTTAAACAGACGAATGAGCCTCCCTTCTATCACAAGGGTCAAAAAGCTCAACCAGACCGGGTCCAACCAGACAAAGAGACAGATGAGTCCCCCCATTCTCTCTCAAATGGGCCACAGGCTCAAACAGACCACATTTAAACAGACAGAGCCCCCATTTGTCCTATTACAAATGATTTTAACAGGACTAAACAAACAAACCAAGTTCAGACAGACAAACGAATTCACACAAGCAGACAAGCGGATGAGACCTCATTTGTCACACCACAAATAAATTACAAGGCTCAAACAAACTTACCGGGTTCAGTCAAGTGAACAAACAGACAAGCGCCCCATAATGTTACATACGGGCCAAAACCAACACAACCGTCCCAGACTCAAATGGGACGAGCCCCCATCCAAAAAAAAAAAAAAAAAATCCCAGCCAAGCCCCCATGTCACAAACTCGGCTACAGGTTTTGACACAGAAGGGAGACCACGCAGAGGTGCCAATTTAAACAATAATTTATTTATTAAAGTGAAATGTTAAAAGAAAGTGTCTGTAGCCTCAGTGGTGTGTGTATGTCAATAGGTGTGAGAAACAAACAAAAATAGCAAACAGTCACTAGCCAGTCCAGTGGCTAGAGGCAACCGGCCTCAACAGGAGCAGAACGGTCACACCAGAGCAGAGAGGTGACCGGCCACTACGGGAGCAGAACACTACTGAGAGGCACGCAGAGATGGCTTTTACAGGCACCTCCCAGCCAGGAGTGGTCCTTCACAGCTCCACAGCACAGGGAAAAAACACAGAGAGGACCCACTCCAAAGAGGAGTGGGTCCATAACAAGCCATTCCAAAATGGATTAAATTCTTTTTTTTTTCCCTCAAAATTCTACACACAATACCCCATAATGACAACATGAAAAAAGTTTTTTGAGATTTTTGCAAATTTATTAAAAATAAAAAACTAAGAAATCACATGTGACTTCCGGTTATGGCTGCCACGTAGGACGGACGTGTCTCGCTCTGCTCTGCTCCTGGAGAAAAAAAATCGGCAAATAACTCTCTCATTTGGGACAGAACGTATCCCAGCATTTGGGCGAGGATATGTCGGCGAAGCCTAAGGCTGGAAAACCAGGAAAAGGAAAAAGCGAGCCGCCGAAACAGTCCAAATTAACGGACTTTCAGGTCTGTGACGCAGCAAACAAAACTCCATATATGGCGGAGGAGGCTGGCAACGGTGCGATATCTGCGGGGAATGGCGCAGATGCGCTGATGGCTGCCATGAGTTCAATGAGAGCGGACTTTTCCTCTAGATTTGATGGGATTATGACAGCGTTGGAAGGAATAAGAAAGGAATTGGGTGACTGTGTAGAACGAACGGCGCAGATGGAGCTCCGTCTCGCTAGTGCTGAAGATGACGTCACCCGTCACCCGTCTTCAATTAAAGGTGCGCACTTTGGAAAAAAAAAATAAATCTCTGGAAGATAATATTTTGGATTTGGAATCTCGGTCGAGACAGAATAATTTGAGGCTGGTGGGTCTTCCAGAGGAATCAGAAGGTCGGGACGTATGTTCCTTTCTGGAAAAGTGGATTCCGGAGGTGCTGGGCAGCGAGGAGTTGCAATCAGCAGTGGTTCTGGAAAAAGCACATCGTATTGGCCCACGGAGAGATAAGGGACCGCCGAGGACCTTAATTATGAAGTTTCTTAGCAACAGAGACAGGATGAAGATCTTCAACGCTGCACGTGCTAAAGGAGAGATTAAACACCAGGACCAGCAGGTGCGGTTCTACCCAGATTTGGCCACAGGAATCCAGCAATTGAGGAAGCAGTTTGATCCCGTACGTAAGGAGCTGCGCAACCTTGGGATTCGTCATGGTGTAATCTATCCTGCGAGACTGCTGACCACGTATGAGGGCAGAACCCACATCTTCAAGACCCCAGAGGAGGCGCAGGAGTTCATCAAGAAGATCAAAGAAGAAGAAGAGACTGGTGGGAGCTAAGCATGAACAAAATATAAGGTAGAATAATTAAGCATTTGCACAGGCATCTGACTGACTTGAAGTAAATAGTAAGTTTACAAAATATACATTGTATTATATATTAAAAAAACAAAACAAAAACAAAACAAACAAAAAAAAAAAACTATGATGTACAAAGTTGTTAAAAATTTTGGAGTTAAGTTGGAAAACTACAGAGGAGAGTTAATGTTACGTCATTAAAAGCAGTAGAGTTAGGGTGATTGGGAGGATGAAGAAGGAGTGGCTTAGGCTGTTCCCCGTGGGTGTGGAACGGTCGATGGCTATATCGGGAGACAGAATTTTTCTTTTGATTTTGGGGGGTTTGCCACAAGTGTGGGAAGGGGAAATTTGTTTGTGTGTAGTTTGTAGGATGAATGTTCAACCACTCATGTTTTTGCTTCTCTGTATGAGCATGTTTACACTGCAAGGTAATCCCAAACTCTCTATTGATCATGGACCAAAGTGTTAATCTTAATTTAACTTCATGGAATTGCAGAGGTCTACAAAATTTAAAAAAACTTAAACAAGTTATGAATAAAATAAAGGACATGGGTTCAAGAATTGTGTTTTTACAAGAAACTCATCTGATAGAGGAGGATGTTAAAAGAATTAGGAGTAGATGGCAGGGAAGTGTATTCACCTCTTCATTTTCATCCCGAGCCAGGGGAGTTATGACTCTCATACATAAATCAGTTCCTTTTCAAGTGAAAAATGTAATTGGAGACAAATTTGGAAGATATGTAATCATTCAAGGTTCTTTGCTATTAGAAAATATAAATCTTGTGAACTTATATGGTCCCAATATAGATGATCAGAAGTTCTTTGCTAATTTATTTCTCATCTTATCATCACTTACAGGGCAACATATAATAGCAGGGGATTTTAATTGTACATTGAATCCAGGTGTGGATAGATCAACAGGACTGGATTGTACGCACATTGGATGTAGGATGACTATTAATCATTTTATGAAAGAATTGAGATTGTTAGATATATGGAGAGAAATGAAACCACAAGTTAAAGCCTATTCTTGTTATTCCAGTACCTACAAGACATTCTCACGTATTGATTATTTTTTGATTTCCACAGAATTAAGGTCCAAGATTCAAAACTGCTTTTATGATAACATCGTGATCTCTGATCATGCACCCTGTTGTCTAATATATGTAGATAAAAAATTGACAAAGGAATCAGGTAGATGGCAATTTCAGCATAAATGGCTTCAGGATGAGGAATTTGTCAAGTATATAGAAAAACAGATAGACGAGTTCTTTGACATCAATACTACACAAACATCAGCATGTGTAAAGTGGGAGGCTTTCAAAGCTTTTATTAGGGGACATATTATTAGTTATACAGGATCAAAATCTAAGAAGACTCGAGAGGAGAGAGCTAAATTGGAACATAAAATAAAAAATCTTCAGGAAAAAGTGTATGCAGGAAGTGACCCAAGGTTGGAGAATGAATTACTGATTTTGAGAGCTGAATACGACAAAAAATCAGCGAATAGAGCTGCCTCGAGTCTTCTAAGATTGAAACAATCTTTTTATGAACAAGGTGAAAAATCAGGAAAATTATTAGCATGGCAGATTAAACAATTGGAAATTAAAACACCAATTACCAGTATTATAAGTAACGGACAGGTAGTTATAGATCCTTTAGAAATTAATAGAGCCTTTAGAGATTACTATGAAAAATTATATGATACCAAAAATGAACCTGATTTAACAAAACTAAATGGGTTTTTGAACGAACTATCTATACCGTGTATTCCAAATGAAAACAGGGAGATATTGGAGTCTAAAATTAGTCAAGAAGAAGTTGGGCTAGCCATTGATAATATGAAATCAGGAAAAAGTGCAGGACCAGATGGTCTTCCAGTTGACCTTTATAAAAAATTTAAGAATAAATTAATAAAACCTTTTTTGGAAATGGTTTTAGAAGCATTTCAAAATAATAATTTACCATCATACATAAATAATGCCTTAATTATACTGCTGCCAAAACCAGGTAAGCCCTCTAATAAATGTGAAAATATGAGACCAATAAGCCTATTAAACGCCGACCTTAAGATAATCTGTAAAATTTTAGCAAGACGAATACAAGAAATTTTACCAAATATTATTAATCGAGATCAGAATGGCTTTATAAAGGGTAGACAAGGCTTCCATAATGTAAGAAGACTATTTAATATTATTTATTTTAATAAAGAAGCACCGGATACAGCTCTCCTATCATTGGACGCCGAAAAGGCCTTTGATAGAGTTGAATGGCCCTTTCTTTTTGAAGTCCTACAAAGGTTTGGACTTGGAAATAATTTCATAAAATGGGTTCAAATAATATACAATAATGCTACAGCAGAAATCCTAACAAATAACAATATTTCAAAACCAATAAAAATCAATAGAGGATGTCGACAAGGCTGTCCACTTTCACCTTTACTGTTTACTATGGCAATTGAACCTTTAGCGATAGCGATACGTTTACATTCACAAATATATGGAATTAAAGTTGGACCAACAGAACATAAAATCTCCCTGTACGCCGATGATATAATTTTGTTTATGTCGAATCTAAAAAAATCAATTCCAACCTTGTTGAATTTAATAAAGAATTTTGGGGAAATATCAGGATATAAAATAAATAAAACTAAATCTTCAATATTAATGCTAAATGAGACCCAGAGAAATTACCCAGCCCCTGAG
This sequence comes from Pholidichthys leucotaenia, assembly GCA_020510985.1. Lineage (NCBI taxonomy): Eukaryota > Metazoa > Chordata > Actinopteri > Cichliformes > Pholidichthyidae > Pholidichthys > Pholidichthys leucotaenia. Next base: position 369,517,429 of record CM035843.1, on the reverse strand, counting down.
GTAAATCAATTCAATGTTGTAAATCAGTTTAAATATTTAGGAATCCAAATTATGCCTAAGCTAGAATCAGTCGCCAGTGTCAACTATGAAGCCTTAATGTCAGATATCAGTGAGTTAACTCAGAGATGGATGTCACTACCAATGTCGATGATCGGGAGAATCAATATACTTAAAAGTAATATTTTACCTAAAATACTTTATTTATTTCAATACATTCCCTTATCACCACCTTTAGATCTATTCTCAAGAATAAAAAAAAAGTTAGTGGAATTTATATGGAACAACAGGAGGGCTAGATTACGTTTGTCTTTATTATATTTACCATTTGATCGTGGAGGTCTGAAATGTCCAAATTTTATGTTGTATTATTGGTCGGCACAACTGAGGTCTATGACATATTATTTTTCATCAAATGATCTCCCTCACTGGACTGAAATGGAATCATACAATTTACCTTTACCTCTTCCCATATTCATATACTCAGATTCGGCAAAAAAATTACAAAAACAAGTTAAAAATCCATTTGTAAAGCATATGATCAAAATATGGTGTGAAGCTAAAAACTATTTAAAAGAACCACAGTTATTGTCACAATTTAGTCCAATATGGGGTAATCAATATTTTAAACCAGGGACAGCGGACGCTGTATTTAAAGTATGGAATTTAAAAGGGATACAAAAGATTCAGGATTTATATTTGCCATGTGCAGACAACATAATGTCTTTTGAAGAGCTGAGGATCAAATTTAATCTCAATAGAACACATTTTTTTAAATATCTTCAACTTAGAAACTTTATTCGATCAAATCAAAATAAAGCTCTCACTCGACCTATTTATTCATCCTTGGAAAAAATGATGATGAAAGATAGTAAAAGAAAGGGTATTATTTCAGAGTTTTATAACTCATTGACACTATCTTCAAGTGAAAATTCACTGAAAAGATTAAACTACTGGAAAGAAGATCTGCAAATTGAAATTTCAGAGGAACAATGGGAATTGGCTTGTACAGAAGCTCAAACCAAATCAATAAATGCACGCCTTAAATTGATACATTTCAAATGGTTAATGCGGATGTATGTTACACCGGAGGAGTTAAATAGATATAACAAAAATATACCAGATACATGCACAAAATGCATGGAAAGTAAAGGAACCCTATTTCATTGTTTATGGGAATGTAGATTAATAAGAATGTTTTGGGAAGAGGTGAGGGTAACAATTGAAAAAATAATCTCAAAACAAATCATATTGAATCCTAAACTGTTTTTGTTGGGTCTGTACCCAGAAAAGCATAATTTTAATAAAAGTGAAAGAACATTCATAGACCTCAGTTTGCTTAATGCCAAAAAATGTATTGCACTATTATGGAAAAAGACTCATAGACCAGATGTGACTCAGTGGTTAAGACAGATGTTAACAAACCTTCCATTAGAAAGAATAACATATATACTAAAATCAAAGGAAATTGTGTTTGAGAATATATGGAGACCTTTTATTGATTATGTAAAAAATTTAAACATAACTCTTGAAGAAGAAGGTGAATGATGTGTGTGGACCTTGTAAATTCCAAACTGGTGAACATAATATGTATACTTATGTATTGGATTGTCTAGACTAAACAGAGGAGCATTGTTGAAGACTTGATTTTGTTGGTGGTTGTTGGTGTTTTTAGTGCATTTTTTTTTTTTGTAGTACTTTAGTGTTAGTGTTTGATTGTTTGTATCATGTTTGTTAAAAAAAAAAAAAGGTTCAATAAAGATATTGTGGAAAAAAAGAAATCACATGTACATAAGTATTCACAGCCTTTGCCGTGAAGCTCAAAATTGAGCTCAGGTGTATCTTGTTTCCACTGACCATCCTTAAGATGTTTCTACAGGTTAACTGGAGTCCACCTGTGGTAAATTCATTTGATTGGACATGATTTAGAAAGGCACACACCTGTCTATGGTAGTGTGGCCAGATGGAAGCCACTCCTTAGTAACAGGCACATGGCAGCCCACCTGGAGTTTGCCAAAAGGCACCTGAAGGATTCTCAGACCATGAGAAACAAAATTCTCTGGTCTGATGAGACAAAGATTGAATGCTCTGGTGTGAATGCCAGGCATCATATTTGGAGGAAACCAGGCACTACTCATTACCAGGCCAATACCATCCCTACAGTGAAGCATGGTGGTTGCAGCATCATGCTGTGGGGATGTTTTTCAGTGGCAGGAACTGGGAAACTAGTTAGGATAGAGGGAAAGATGAATGCAGAAATGTACAGAGACATCCTGGATGAAAACCTGCTCCAGAGCACTCTTGACCTCAGACTGGGGTGACGGTTCATCTTTCAGCAGGACAACAACCCTAAGCACATAGCGAAGATATCAAAGGAGTGGCTTCAAGACAACTCGCTGAATGTCCTTGAGTGGCCCAGCCAGAGCCCAAACTTGAATCCAATTGAACATCTCTGGAGAGGTCTGAAAATGGCTGTGCACCAATGCTTCCCATCCAACCTGATGGGGCTTGAGAGGTGCTGCAAAGAGGAATGGGCGAAACTGCCCAAAGATAGGTGTCTCAAGCTTGTGGCATCATATTCAAAAAGCCTTGAGGCTGTAATTGCTGCCAAAGGTACACCTTTGACTGTATTCCAACCCACCCAACCACCATCATCATGAAATACGCGGACAACACCACCTTGGTTGGGCTCATCACCGATGACAATGAAAAGGCATGCATGGCAGAGGTAGAGAATCTGCTGCTGTGGTGCCAAGCAAACAACCTGAAACTAAATGTCCAAAAACCCCAAAGAACTCATTCTGGACTTCAAGAAGAACAGACAGGAACCCCCCTCCCCCGCGCCCCCCATCCTCCTCATAAATGGCGACCGTGTGGAAAACGTCCCCACTTTCAGGTTCCTGGGCACCCGCATCTCCTCTGACCTCTCCTGGACTGTCAACACCCCGGCCCTGGTGAAGAAAGTCCAGCAGCGGCTGCACTTCCTCCATGTCTTGAGGAAGCACAACCTGGACCAGAAGCTGCTGCTAGCCTTCTATCGCTGCTCAGTGGATAGCGTGCTCACCTACTGTCTGGGTGTGTGGTATGCCGGCTCCACAGCCGAGAACCGGAAGGCTGTGCAGAGGGTCATCAACACCGCCCAAAAAATTATCGGCAGCCCTCTGCCCTCCCTGGAAGACATCTCCAGAGCCTCCTGTCTCAGAAGAACCAAGGCCATGACAGGAGACCTCTCACATCCTGCCCAGCACCTGTTTGACCTGCTTCCCTCTGGACGACAATTCAGATTGATCAGGTCCCACACCTCCAGACTGAGAAACAGTTTCTTCCCCTGGGCCATCCAAACTGCAAACAGTCAGAGACCCCACCCCCCTCCCTCTGAACGCTCACATGCACAGAACTGAGGACCTTTTAATTATCACTATAACACACCTGTCTTTGCACTCCTCACTTTCATGTATATTGACCCGTTCGTGAAATCACTACTGTACATATTTTCCATAATCCTTGGGCCATTTTACTCAATTGTATGTTCTGCACTCCGCACTCTTATGTACATAGTTCCACCCATGAAGCCACTACCGTACCTGTGTATATACCAGTGGGCTGTTATTTTTACTTTTATTTTTATTTCAGTCAGATGGTTAACTGTGTGTTCAGTAACTTTAATTTCAAATTCTTCTCACTTACTTTATTGAGCCTGGTGGAGCACCCACAATTTCATTGTGCTGTACAACTGTACAATGAAAATAAAACCCATTCTATTCTCTTCTATTAAAGTACTGAGCAAAGGCTGGGGACACTTATGTATATGTGATTTCTTAGTTTTTCATTTTTAATAAATTTGCAAAAATCTCAAAAAAGCTTTTTTCATGTCATTATGGGGTATTGTGTGTAGAATTTTGAGGGGGAAAAAATTATTGCATTTTGGAATAAGGTTGTAACATAAAATATGGAAAAAGTGAAGCGCTGTGAATACTTTACAGATGCACTGTATTTTGCACAATGCTACAAAAAGTGGCAGGGACCATTTTAGTTCCTAAAAGCCTCTTTTTCAGGAACTTTTTTAACTCTTGCTCCAGGACTCCTAAAACACTTGAATCTTCCACTGATTTTGATGCATGGGGTTGGTTTAAACATAAGCCACCACTGACATTTCACCAAGCAGCATGCATTTCCAACCAAAACAACCACTGTTCATCGGAATAAAAGAAACCAGACAGTTGTGATGGAGTAGCTCATTCTGTAACACCCACCCCCCACCCCCGAAGTCACCAAGAGCCACCGTCATCTATCTATCTAGTAGAGGTGTGGACATTTATTGGTTCTTAGATGCATGGGTCTCTGCAACTGATCCAACCGGGTTATACCAAAGATCATATAAAAATGATACTTCCCATCTTCTAACTTGGTGCTCAGCATAATGGAATGGGGAAGGAGCACAAGCCAGTGTACTCCCTGTAACCAGTCCCAACCCAGGATAAATGAGGAGGGTTGTGTCAGGAAGGGCATCCGGCATAAAAATCCTTGCCAAATCGGCATGCGGATCATCATGATATAAGAGGATGATAGGCTGTATGCTGACCATGATAAAGAGCAGCCGAAAGACAAAAAAAAAAAAAAATTGCACAAGTCTCTGCATTGATGTAGAATGTTAATAATCAAGATTTGTGCAAAAACCTGAAGCACTAATCTTGATGGCTGTTTGTAGGCCTTCTGCTTGTCAATAAAGTCGTGAAGCTGAAAAGAGTTGAAAACTGCTGTTGCATGCTGAACTGTTTGATAACTGGTCAACTGTCATGATGGACAGAGGCAAACAACAGCAACAGGTAATTTAAAAAATGTACCTCCCATTTTGAAAGTGGACGTTTGAGCACATACTGGCTTTTATTTAGCTCGGTGGGAAGCATGACCTGGACAAGGCACCGACTGCCCACAAAAGGTGCTCCACAGAAATCAGACACCACAGCAATAGGCCTGTAATGATAACAAATTTTGTTGGACTTTATATTTTCAAAGAAATTATCATGATAAAAAATATTGTTGGCATCATGAAGACCATCTCATGCCCAAGATATAGTGATGTAATAACAACAATCCATGTTGGGGCATTAAACTTTTATTCATGAACAATAATTTTTCTATAAAGCCAGTGACACTGTGAGTGTGTGCCATTTTGCACTGTCATGTTTATACGAGCATTGTTGGGCAAATGGTCCTTTGTACCAAACTGTGGAAAAAGGGAGGGATCTTCATGTTGAGACATTTTGTTCCCAGTTGGAAAAACTGAGTGGAATGAGTTGTGTTTTAAATGCATAATCAGGTTCATTTAATTGTATTTAATTTTTTCATTGCAACTGCTTTCAAACTTTCTTCTGCTTTCTTCTAATATTACTGGAACAATACAGACAACGGGAAACTTAAGACTCGAGCAGTCCTGGCTCACACTGTTTTATGCACAGCCAGGCTGAAGCGACGCTACCATTTACACGTTACCAAGGATAACCAAGATGTGTAGTGTAACATTATAGCAAATACTTACACTTGATGGCCCTTATGGTTTATTTTGAGTCATTTTTTCAGTAGGGTTCTCTCATACGGACAGTATATTTCTAAAATGATTGACAGTACAAGCAGTTACATCGATAAAAGGTCATACACAAGTAGTATAAGCAATCATGTGCTTTTACACGAGTAAACTGTAGTATCTGGACAGGGTCTGTGACCATACCCACTCCTTAAGTTGTTTTGTAATGTTTTTGTATTTTCAATTATTGTAATTATTCTGGTCCGGGTTATGCTGAAGTATTCTTTGACTAATTCTTGTACAGTTTAGCTGTGTATGTTCTTAGTATATATCCATCCATCTATCCATCCATCCATCCATCCATCCATCTTCTACCGCTTTTCCGGAGGTCCGGGTCGCGGAGGCAGCAGTTCAAGCAGAGAAGCCCAGACTTCCCTCTCCCCAGCCACCTGCTCCAGCTCTTCAGAGGGGATACCAAGGCGTTCCCAGACCAGCTGGGAGACATAGTCTCTCCACCGAGTCCTGGATCTGCCCCGGGGTCTCCTCCCAGTGGGACGTGCCTGAAACACCTCAAGTGGGAGGCGTCCAGGAGGCATCCTAATCAGATGCCCATACCACCTCAACTGACTCCTTTCAATGTGGAGGAGCAGCGGTTCTACTCTGAGCCTCTCCCGGATGACTGAGCTCCTCACCCTATCTCTGAGGGTGAGTCCAGCAATCCTACGGAGAAAGCTCATTTCAGCCGCTTGTATCCGCGATCTCGTTCTTTCGGTCATTACCCAAAGCTCGTGACCATAGGTGAGAGTAGGAACGTAGATTGACTGGTAAATCGACAGCTTTGCCTTAGAACTAAGCTCCCTCTTCACCACAACAGACCGGTACAACGTCCGCATCACTGCAGATGCTGCTCCAATCCGTCTGTCGATCTCTCGTTCCATTTTCCCCTCACTCGTGAACAAGACCCCAAGATACTTAAACTCCTCCACTTGGGGCAGGAGCCTGTCCCCAACCCGGAGAGGACAATCCACCTTTTTCCGGCCGAGGACCATGGACTCGGACTTGGAGGTGCTGATTCTCATCCCAGCCGCTTCACACTCAGCGGCAAACCGTCCCAGCAAGAGCTGTAGGTCATTGCTGGATGAAGCCAACAGGACAACATCATCTGCAAACAACAGAGATGAGATCCTGTGGTCACCAAGCATTACACCCTCCACTCCCTGGCTGCGCCTAGAAATCCTGTCCATAAAAATTATGAACAGGATCGGTGACAAAGGGCAGCCCTGGCGGAGTCCAACTCTCACTGGGAATGACTCCGACCGAGTGTTGGCAATACGAACTAAACTCTCACAATGGTCGTACAGAGACCGAATAGCTCGTAACAACAAGCCCGATACCCCATACTCCCGAAGCACCCCCCACAAAAATCCACGAGGGACACGGTCAAATGCCTTCTCCAAGTCCACAAAACACATGTAAACTGGTTGGGCAAACTCCCACGAACCCTCAAGAATTCTCGAGAGGGTAAAGAGCTGGTCCGATGTGCCACGGCCAGGACGAAAACCACATTGCTCCTCCTGAATCCGTGGTTCGACCAACGGCCGGACTCTCCTCTCCAGTACCTTGGCATAGACCTTCCCAGGGAGGCTGAGGAGTGTGATCCCTCTAAAGTTGGAGCACACCCTCCGGTCCCCTTTTTTGAAGAGAGGAACCACCACCCCGGTTTGCCATGCCAAAGGCACTGCCCCCGACCTCCACGCAATGTTGCAGAGGCGTGTCAACCATGACAACCCAACAACATCCAGGGCCTTGAGGTACTCAGGGCGAATCTCGTCCACCCCCGGGGCACGGCCACCAAGGAGATTTTTAACCACCTTGGCGACCTCAGCCCCTGTGATAGGCGAGTCATCCCCCTCGTCCCCAAACCCTGCTTCCTCTGTGGAAGGCGTATCAGTGGGATTGAGGAGATCCTCGAAGTATTCCTTCCACCGCCCGACGATATCCCCAGTTGAAGTCAACAGTGTCCCATCCGCACCATACACAGTGTGGACGGGGAGCTGCTTTCCCCTCCTGAGCCGCCGAACAGTTTGCCAGAATCTCTTTGAAGCCGACCGAAAGTCTTGTTCCATGGCCTCACCGAACTCCTCCCATACCCGGGTTTTTGCTTCAGCAACCACCCGAGCTGCACTCCGCTTGGCCTGCCGATACACCTCAGCTGCTTCGGGAGTCCCACAAGCCAACCAAGCTTGATAGGACTCCTTCTTCAGCTTAATGGCCCCCCTCACCACTGGTGTCCACCACTTGGTTCGGGGGTTGCCACCACGAGATGCACCGACCACCTTGCGGCCGCAGCTCTGGGCCGCCGCTTCAACAACAGAGGTGGAGAACATGGCCCATTCAGACTCCATGTCTCCAGACTTCCTCGGAATGTGGTTGAAGTTCTTCCGGAGGTGGGAGTTCAAATCAAATCAAATCAAATCAAATCAAACTTTATTGTCATATTGCTGTACATACAACTGTAGTGCAGGCAAGATGAAATTGCGTTTCTCTCGGCATCCATATAAGAAGCAGCATGATTAAGACACACTCCCACATAGCTCCCACCCCCCCATCCATTCACACATCCCTGAGACATACTTGGGGAAAAAGAATAACTAACTATAATATACAAAATGTCCATAGGTGCAGTAGTGTGTATGTGAGATTCCGGGTCAGCTGTTCAGCATCCTGACAGCTTGTGGGAGGAAGCTGTTGATCAGTCTGGTGGTTCTGCCTCTGATGCTCCGGAATCGTTTACCAGATGGAAGAAGTTCAAAGTGTTTATGCAGAGGGTGAGAACGGTCCTTGACAATGTTCAGTGCCCTGCTCCTACAACGGTTCTGAAAAAGTTCTTGGACAGAGGGGAGGGAGACTCCAATTACCCTCTCCGCCCCCTTGACTATCCTCTGCAGGGCTTTTTTGTCTGACATACTGCAGCTGGAGTACCATGTAGCAATGCAGTACGTCAGAACACTCTCCACCACACCTCTGTAGAAGGTCCTGAGGATGCAGATGGGGAGAGAGGCCTGTTTGAGTTTCCTCAAGAAGTGTAGTCTCTGCTGAGCTCGCTTCCTGATCTCCAAGGAATTCTTGCTCCAGGTCAGGTCCTGCGAGATCTGCACTCTGAGGAACTTGATGTTCTCTACTCTCTCCACTAAACGGCCGCCGATGCTGAGGGGGACGTGCTCAGGCTGTGACCGCTGGAAGTCGATAATCATCTCCTTTGTTTTGTCCACGTTGAAGACCTCCCAGACAGGGGCCTCAGCCAGATGCTCCCAGCACACCCTCACTATACGTTTGGGTCTACCAGGTCTGAATGGCTTCCTCCCCTGCCATCGGATCCAACTCACCACCAGGTGGTGATCAGTTGACAGCTCTGCACCTCTCTTTACTCGGGTGTCCAAGACATACGGTCGCAGGTCTGATGATAAGATAACAAAATTGATCATCGACCTGCGACCTAGGGTGTCCTGGTGCCAGGTGCACATATCCCAAGCTTTCTAAACTGGCTTTCTTAGTATATATTTCCTAGTTATTCTCAATTTATTCTTAATCTTAGGTAGCTTTACTTCCTCTTTATTTAGTTTATCCTGTATTGTGATTCTCTGCTTTGTTTTATTACGCAGCCTCTAATTAGTTTAATTCCCCATACCTGTATGCTCTTCTTTTCCCCCATTTTGCCATCTAGCATCTATCTACAAAGGCAAGGAATCTGTGTGTGTGTGTTTGTGTCACATATTTCTCAAACCGTTCATCAGACTGACCTCAGATTTTATAAGTGCTCTGCTGAGTTTACAAGGGTGTACATCCCCAAGTATGGAGTTGCTCAGTCAAAACATGTAATTTTTATCAATAAAAGTTTAGCCATCGCTCTGTCTCCTCATGCCCTTGCTTCTGGAAGTGTGGGCGGGGTTTAGGATTGATTTCATACTGACTGGATAAAACACAGCATCACGGCCAGTCACCACAGCGCTCCGTGAACAAAACAGGGAAGTAAAAAGCGACAAATTTGACCATAAAAAGATAATACTGAAGATTTAATGCCTAAAAAATTATACTATAATGTTGCCGTGATTGCGTTGGTCTAAAGCAGGGGTGTCAAGCTCATTCCACGGAGGGCCAAGACCCTGAATGTTTTACTTCCACCCAGTGTCTTCAGCAGGTGTTTTCACTGATTAGCAATCAGTGGGAAGAAATTCAGTGAAATCACCTGCTGAAGACACTGGGTGGAGGTAAAACCTGCAGGGTCTTGGCCCTCCATGGAGTGAGTTTGACACCTGTGGTCTAAAGGATAATTTGGCATATGTAGAGAACATGAGGCGCTTGAGTACACTGGGAGGAGCGCCAGCAGGGACTCGGAGTCCAGTGTTGTGACGAGAAAAGCATGTCTGCTGCAGAAAGAGCCCAACTTTCCCGGTCAGCGATAGACAGGAGTCCCGGCTGCTGCTTCACCTGTGTGCCACCACTGTCCTTTGCAGGACTCTGAGTACCCAGTGGTGCTCCTCCCAGTGTGCTTGCATGGCTATCTAAAAATTAAAAGTTAATCATAACACTGCCATGATTATGGAGCAGAATGGCCAGATCAATTCCCTATCATATGCAGCCACATATCAGTCCCTCCAGGATTTCGCGGGATGTTTTTATGATTGCTGCGGCCCAAAAAGCCTGAATTCGCAGGAGCTTTTTTAAAAAGTTGCGATGTTTTGAGAGGTTTTTTTTGCACTAAAAGTTATGGGAAGAATTACAAATTTTAAAGCAGACGCTTTTTCCTGTTTACTGCAGTGATATTCTATATAACAATACAAGAAAATCACAGGACTGTCAAAAATTTCCTATTACAGTGATTTGTAAATTAAGCAGAAACTTCTGCTATACAGAAAAACTCTTGTGCAACAGCAAATACAGACTTTAACACAATATCCATTACAACAGCTAAATTGCATTGAATGCATGTTAAAGAGTAGAGATTTGGAAATTATTGGCAGCACCTTCATTTGAAAACTCCCTACGGTCTCCAACCACTGAGTACTGAACGGAGAGGAAAAAATAAATAATTTATTATGTTGCTCTGTATTGTCTATTGGAGTCTGTTTTCTGAAAAAAATTATAGACAATATTCTCTCTCTTCCTTTGCTTAACTCCTACCTGTCTGTCTGCTACGCGTCTTGACACACACACACACACACACACACACACACACACACACACACACACACACACACACAAACTTGTTTCTTCAGACACACATCTTGGGTGTTGGTCTGTGTCCAGACCAGAGATTCACAGCTTTAAAGCTCATTGACAAGATGTAGAAATAAACTCACCCCTAGAGATGTACAAAATGATCAAGCACTGGCTGTAGTGTTAGATTTGCTCGTTTGTTTGTGGTTTTATGGAGTCTCTCCTCACATGTGTTCCCACAATGAGGTGCTTTTGGGGCAGACGGATGTTTTTCAACACAAACCCAGCACTTTGTACACCTGGTCAGGACGGAGACATGGTGAGAAGTCCACCGGCAGACTGAGGGAGACGGAGGAAGGGACGGTCCTGGAAACCTCGCGGTTGTGTTTTTTTAAAAGCACACAGTTTTTTGCTGAAGTGTTCTATTAATACTCACTGTAAACACGGAAGTGAACGCAGTGCAGATGCATTTGATTGGTTAGACTGAGCGTTTCAGCGCCACTCAGAGACAAATTTGATTGGCGAAATTAGCAGAAGTTGACGAGGATTGGCCAAAATTGTGGGAAAGTTGCGGTGATTGGACAAAGTTGCAAGGTTGCGCAATAGTCGCGCTGATTGGCTGATTTTGTGTGAATTGACGTGATAGCAACATTGCGAAATCCTGGAGAGACTGATATATGCATGTTTTGACTGAACAACCGTGAATAATCTGGACACAGCAACGCCCAAATAACAAAATACATAATTTTTCTTTAAATATTTACTGACAAATGGCCAACACTGATGCAACAGCTGCAGCCAAATGGCTCCTTCTGCTGTGTGTTGGGTGTTTTGTATTTATAATATAAAAAGATCAGTACAATGGGCCTCAAATACAGTATTTGTAAACATGTCCTGTTATAATACTGCATGAGTTTATTGACGATACACAAAAGAAATTCAATATTACAGTTAACTCCTTCACTGAACAGTGATATAAACTAAAATAATTATAATGGTGACTGAACAACAACAACACTAATATGAATAAAAGTCATAAAGGATCACACAACTAAGTGATCTGACAAACAAATAAACAAGGGTTCTGAAACAGTGGCGAATACTGGATGTCCCATTCATTTTCAATAATTAGGTATTCTGTAATTAATATTCACACAATCAAATAAATCTTAGTGCCATTCAGTCTCTTTTATATTTGTCAAAGTCGAAAATGTGTGATTGCACCAGTTCCTTATGAATTAATCACTTTTGTTTTGCTGCTTCTCGCAGCGACATAGAATCCCTGTTGTTGATCTACCAGTTATTCCTATGTGGATTATTCCCTTTCTTGCCGTCTCTCACCATTCATCCCGGTTTGTACCCTTTCTCCATTCCATCCAGTCTGTACTTAATCTTAGTTTATACTTTTGTGTTTGAGTCCAGAGTAGTTTGTGTTTTAGACCTTATGCTGCCTTTATTTTCCTATTTGTTAATAAATCACTGACTGCATACAGTCTGCATTTGAGTCCGTCCTGTCTTCCTGCCCGGCAGTTAAACATAACAGTATAAAGAACCAATAAAGGAGCCAGCGGATATGAACCTCTTGGCTGGAAGAGGTTCAATTGGATCCGATTGGCTTTTGGAGGGCCTGGGTGGCAGCCAGGTGCAAGGAGGCACCGCTCCACTCGGTTTTCAGGTCCAACTCCTCCCACCTCTGAGCCTAGACCAGTTATTCCATCCCCAGTCTGTTTTGTGGCAGTTATGCCCCTGTCTGTAGTGGACGCTTGGAAGATGGAGAAGCACAGATGGGTGGCTGGCTTCCTAACTGAACAGACTTTGCACTTTAAGCCGTGGCTCCTGTCCGAGTACAAGTCTTTTTTCAATGGGACTCAGCTGGCGCTGGGAGGGCCTGGATGGAAACTGGGTTCAGGTAGGCGCCGCTCTGGTCGGCATCCCGCCCAGTCTCCTTCCACCTCTGCTGGGCTCACACCATCTCGCTGCTCCTCCGATGATCTCCACACCTCCTTCTCTGGTAGTTGTCACAGCTGGTCCTCCACTGACCACTTCATACTCATCTTCAAGACTCAAGATTCAAAGATTTTATTTGTCAGTACTACTATACGTACAGGACATACAGGAGAATTGAAATGGCGTTTCTCTCTCTCCCTTCAGTGGTGTGTACAATATTGAAAAAAAAGAAAAAGGAATAAGGCTGGAAAAACAACAACAGCAGTCTACAGTGGTGTGAAAAAGAGTTTGCCCCCTTCCTGAGTTCTCATTTTTTTTGTATGTCATGCTTAAATGTTTCAGATCATCAAACAAATTTAAATATTAGACAAAGATAACACAAGTAAACACAAAATGCAGTTTTTAATTGAAGGTGTTTATTATTAAGAGTAAAAAAAATCCAAACCTACATGGCCCTGTGTGAAAAAGTGATTGCCCCCCTGTTAAAACATAAATTAACTGTGGTTTAGCACATCTTTGGAAAGATGAGTTCAATTTTCTAGCCATTTCTAAAGCTTTGGGACTCCAGCGAACCACAGTGAGAGCCATTATCCACAAATGGCAAAAACATGGAACAGTGGTGAACCTTCCCAGGAGTGGCCGGCCAACCAAAATTACCCCAAGAGCGCAGCGATGACTTATCCAAGAGGCCACAAAAAAACCCACAACATCCAAAGAACTGCAGGCCTCACTTGCCTCAGTTAAGGTCAGTGTTCATGACTCCACCGTAAGAAAGAGACTGGGCAAAAATGGCCTGCATGGCAGAGCTCCAAGACAAAAACCACTGCTGAGCAAAAAGAACATAAAGGCTCGTCTCAGTTTTGCCAGAAAACATCTTGATGATCCTCAAGACTTTTGGGAAAATACTCTGTGGACTGTGGTCTGTGGTCCTTCTCGCTCCCGAGCTCCAGTGTCAATGCCCTGTCATACTCTTGTACCTGTGCTGGCGACCCAGCACTCCCTGGTTCCAGTTCCAGCTCCTCGTCGCTCTCTAGCTCCAGTGATGGTGTCTCATCAGGTTCTGGTTTGTGTGCCAGCAACTCAGTGCCCCCTGGTTCCAGTGGGTGCTCCTCATCACTCTCTAGCTCCAGTGATGGCATTTCATCAAGTTCTGGTTCTTGTGGCAGCAATCCAGTCCCCCCTGGTTCCAGTGCCTGTTCCTCATTGCTCTCTAGCTCCAGTGATAGTGTCTCACTGTGCTCTGTTATCTGTGCCTGCGACCAAGTGTCCCCTGGTTCCAGTGCCGGTGCCACGTCACTCTTGAGCTCTGGTACCTGCTTCACACCACACTCCAGCAGCAGCTCTGCCGATGATTGCCACAGCTATTCCTTTGATGAGCTCCACAGCTTTTCCGGTGATCATCACAGCTGCTTTGTCAGTGGGTTCAGAAGCTATTCCACAGATGACCGCCACAGTTGCTCCTCCGACAATCGCCACACCTTCTCCGGTGGTCATCACCGCTGTTTCTTCGGAGGTCATCACAGCGGCTTCTCCAATAATCGTCACAGCTTCTCCTCCAATAGTGACCACAGTTTCCACAGCAGCTGGTCCTCTCAAGATCATCTCAGCAGTTGCTTCTTCTAAGTTTGTCTCTGCAGCTGTTTCTCCTGAGATCGACTCAGCGGATATTCCTCTCAAGATTGTCTCTGTGGCAGCTCTTCCCGAGATCATTTCAGTGGCTCCTTCCGAGATCACCTCAGCAGTTGTTCCCTCAGTGGTCTTGGCTAGTTGGCTGGTGACCACCTCTGCTGCTGTGTGGGCGACCTTCTCTGCTGCTGCTAGAGTCACTGCTACTGCTGTATGGCAGCCCTCTGCTGTTGTGTCTGCTGGTTATTACAGCAGCAGTATTACCCTTCACTTGTCCATGAGTTGCTGCAGTTACCTGTGGTTTTTGTGTTGCTGCAGCCCTTTTCTGTTCAGTTGCTGCAGTCCCCTGCTTCAAAGCTGCAGTCTTCCAATCTCAAACCTTAGCCCTCAGTGTCTCTCTGAGATGTGAGTGTTTTATTTGAAAAGGTGTTTTTATTTGAAAAGGTGTACATCTGTTACATCTGCTTAATTTAATTGGTTTAGAGTAGACATTTGACAGTGACTGATGCTGAATGTGGGCCGGTAGTAGGGAACCGTACCATCATGGTGGTAAGGAAGTGTAAGAAGGAAAAAAGAAAAAGACCAACATAAGAAAGAGGTGCTGAAAAGACTGGTAAATTGAAATTACTTTTTAAACTAGTCGGCAATAATGTATCAGCCAGACAGTTGTCAACTTTGCCGTCATAACATGATGTTGATCCAACCGTTAGCAAGTCATGTGCTAACACAGATGCAGCGGCACAGCCACTGAAAATCAGACATGTTTATCTGAAACCTTAGAGGGAAAATACGTTACACTGCAGAACCTCCAAATCAACAAAATCACACTTTAAGTGTTGCAGGTGCTGAGGACTATGTAGCAAACTCAAGCTGGAATTGAAAACAGAAATTCCCTCTCATGAACTATGCTCCATTTATGAACTCATAAGACTGTTTTAACCCTGCTGCTCCAAGTTTCACCCCCACAGGAGCGAAACAGGACAGACCTGAGGACATGCTGCACCCCCCTTCTCTCTCTCCACACAGACTTTCGATATGGAGGTGCCATCAGCTAGGAAGAACAAAAGAATTCCCACTGAGACTTTATTTGATGATCGCAGCCATCCAGCTGTAGCTGCTGAAGAAAGAGTCCTGAGAAGCTTTCGGACTCTGCTACATTGTCTGTGTTGTAAATGTTTTATTTGTGTATTCTTTCCCTCATTATGAACTCTTTGAAGGTGGCCAAATCATGTACAGCTGGGTTTTGGATTGCATGTGCCTAGTTTTGTGATAATTAAGTATCTCTGAGAATTTGGTTAAAGCTTTTTGTTCTTCCTTGAGCTGGAGCAGGCTACTTTGCATAATCAGAAGGATATCACATCTGGGTGAGCGGGCCCAGGGCAAGCCCGGAGAGTCAGTCATGCAAATATCTGATTGGTGGAGTCACAGTAAAGACCGCCCCATGTGTGAATCTGATCCTTTTTATCACATACTCAAACCACTGTTCAGCCTCTCTCCTGCCGGCCTTCAGAGGGGAATGTTGCCGCTCTCTCTCCTCCTTTGGGCCTCAAAGCCTATCACCCACCGCTGTTATTTGACTCAAGGTAAACTGAAGCTTTCTTTGTTCTGAGGATGCTCTTTAACCGCCTAAACTTTGATACACTTTTTGAATTTTCTTTAGAGCTTTCCCACCTTCTCTAAGAATCAGTGACTAGTGGAAGTAATCCTCAATTTTCCCTTTTTCTAAGCAAACCAAGCTTTGATTTTTCTTTAACCTCAATTTTTCTGTAAGTCAAGCGTGACGAGTGTACCTAGTTAATCCATTTTTAAGGCTTTCTTCTGGGCTGTCCTCCACTACCAAACACTGTCCGAGAGGGCCATCCATTGTTCTACAGCAGACTCCAGCAGAATGGGCCCCCAACTCACAGACGATTTCTCAGTCAAGTCCTTGGGCACAGAACTGCAGAGAGGACTCCTGCCGCCAAGGTTCATCTCCAACCCAGGTTGGACCAAAGCAGGGCTACCCAAAGCCCATTCCTCCAGCGCCTGTGACCCCCATGAGGCTTGACCATTTTGTTCTGCTTCTGACTGAGTCTCTTGTGAACACAGCCACTCCAAGAAAGTGAGGCAGTCAAAGGAATTAGCTTCAGGAACAGGCTTATCCACTTCAGCCATAACTTTTCTATAACTACCATAATTCTGTAACTACCGTAAGTATTTACAATATGTAAGTGTTTCACCAGTAACATCAGTAGTGTAAGATGTGAGTGAATGAGGAATATTGTGTAGTGGAAAACCTAAACAACCCAACACAGCATAACCAAAAGTCCCTGCCATGGGCAACCTCTGACCAGTAGAAATGACAGACTCTTAACGTAGGCAGGACTTTAGTTTAACTGGGTTTATTTTCCCAAAAACATAAAATCAAACCAGCACGAGGGCTGAACATCAAGCGAGCTGTGAAAGCCTGAAAAAACTCAAAGAAACTGGACTTGTACAGGCAAAATCACAGCAATAGAAGTCAGAGGGATATCCACAGTATGACGCCACATGAAATGAACGCAAAGCAGGACATATATAGGGAGACAGATAATCAACATGGGACAGCTGGGGAAAATAATCAGAGCTTAAACAGCAAAACATGAGGAGAAATGGCTATGACTACGGAAGACATGAGGGACTGAGGATGATAGATAAAGGAGTAGTGGGAACATACACACACACAAGACTTTCACAGATTACCATGGCGGGACACGGAACCACAACAGCTGGTATTGGGGACCACATGGCAGACTGAGGACCGGGTAAGACAAAAACAATCACAGAGGACCCAGGGGAGACACAAAAGACAAAACACAGGCAAATAATCATAATAATAAACACAAAATGTGGCCATGATCCCAAGACCCAGCCCAGCCCATGACAGTACCCCCCCCCCCCTTTAAGGGATGAATCCAGACTCCCAAAAACAAAACAAAGAACACCTTAATCGGGCAGGAGGAGGGGGAAGAAGGCACGGCGGGCAAAACAAGAACATAAATACAACAGAAAAATGTTCATCAAGTGGTCAGCCAAAGTCCCAAGACCAGCAACAGGAGGAATATGGAGCATCTGGTAGCCAACCAAAGTCCATGGACCACCAGACGAAGAAACACGGTGCATCAGGTGGCCTACCAGAGTCCAAAGGCCACCAGACCGGGGAGCAAAGTGGGTCAGGGGGCCTACCCAAGTCCATGGAGCACCTGACGGATGAACACAGTGGGTCAGGGGGCCTACCCAAGTCCATAAGCCACCTGATGGATGAACATGATGCATCGGGTGGCCCACCAAAGTCCATGGGCCACCAGATGGGAGAAAACACAGGAGCCTTCTGCTTGGAAAACAACATCAAAAAGCCCTTGAACTCGAGCAATAACATCATAGCTTTAAACTCAGGAGATAACACATGAGCATCTTGCACAGGAGACAATATAGAAACTTTAAATTTAGGAGATAACAATATGGGAGCTTTTTGCCCTGAAGATAACATCATGGGAGCCTTTTGCTCAGAGGATAACAACACAGGAGCTTTTTGCTCTGAAGATAACATCATGGGAGCCTTTTGCTCTGAAGATAACAACATGGGAGCTTTTTGCTCTGAAGAGAACATGGGAGCTTTTTGCTCTGAAGATAACAACATGGGAACCTTTTGCTATCAAGATAACAACATGTGAGCTTTTTGCTCTGAAGATAACAGCATGGGAACCTTTTGCTTTGAAAATAACAACATGGGAGCTTTCTGCTCCAAAGATGAAGATAACAACAATGGAGCTTTCTGCTCCAAAGATGAAGATAACAACACGGGAGCTTTCTGCTCTGAAGATGACAATAACAACACAGGAGCTTTTTGCTTTGAAGATAGTACCTGAGGGGCCTTCGGCACAGGGGCCAACAGCAGCAGAGGAGCGGCAACCTCAGGTGGTGAAGGCGGAGCAGACCGCTCCAACAACCAGGGTGGAGCGGACTGCTCTGATGGCCAGGGTGGAGCGGACTGCTCTGATGACAGTGATGATGGAGCGGCCTGCTCCGATGATGACGATGATGGAGTGTTGTCCTCTTGCAGCTCCATCCTCAACACGGCCACCTCGGACGATGGAGAGAAACAGGAGGTCAGTGAGGAGACACCAAAGTTATAAGCAGCAGAGACTGGTGGGGAGTCTGCTTAGGTCCCCCCACTAGGAGCAAGGCAAGCCTTTTCAGAAAAAGTGGTAGAACATAAATGTAAAGGTACTTGTCTTAACTCCTGGTCTACTGCTGCTGGGGTGATGACCTCAGGATGTACTGCAGGAGAGACGGCCAGTAGAGCAGGTACTGGAGCTGGGAGGTGCCGAGGAGCAGGTACTGGAGCTGAGGAGTGACGAGGACCCAGCACTGGAGGCACAGGATGACATGGAGCTGGAACTGGAGACACAGGGCGACATGGAGCTGGAACTGGAGGCACAGAGCGAAATGGAGCAGTCAAAACCCCTGGCATGGACCCCGATGCTGGTGATGGAGCACCTTCCTTTGGAGCTACAGCGACTTGGAACCCACGGAAAGCAGCGGCTGGTTGGCAGCAGGGAGCTTAGTCTTCCATAATCAGCTGGTTCCAATCCAGCAGGGGCACATACTCAGGGAGAAGCCAGGGTTTGTAGTCCAACATTAATTCAGTCTGTGCAAGCAAAACCTGCCGGCGCTCCTCCTGCTCCTCCCTGTCGACAGAAAACTGGGGCCCCGTTGGAGCAAACCGAATCTGACAGCCAACAGGGTCATAGAGGCAGCAGGCAGGGGAGAAACAGGTGATGATGAAGCTACCTGAGCTGAAGAGGGGCTTGGAGAGGGTGTCGTAGCTGAATGAGAAGTGGAGGATGTTTGTACCCGGGGGCGTGTTCCCGCCGGCACAGATACAGGGGAAGAAGAGTTTCTCTCCAATGGCCAGAGCAACCGTTCCAAACAAGGAGCGGAAGAGAGGAACCCGGTCAGTCCTGGCTTGGTCCACAGACTGGGAAAAGCATCTATCAGCTCAGCCACACCATCCAGGTATCTCAGGGCTTCCTCAGGGGTGCGGGAGACCTGGGCGTCGCCGATAAAGTCCTCTGTCAGGCCTGCGAACCAACACTCCTCCTCATCAAGCTGAAAACACTGAAGTCCATGCCCGTAGAGTCAGCTGGTGGCGTCATTCTGTCACGGGCAACCTCTGACCAGTAGAAATTCTAGATTCTAATGCAGGCAAGACTTCAGTCTAACTGGGTTTATTTTCCCAAAAACATAAAGTTAGACCAGCACGAGAGCTGAACATAAAGTGAGCCATGAAAGGGTGAAAAAACTCACAGAAACTGGACTTGTACAGGCAAAATCACAGCAATAGAAGTCAGAGGGATATCCACGGGATGACGCCACACAAAATGAATGCAAAGCAGGACATAAATAGGGAGACAGATAATCAGAGAAAACACGGGACAGCTGGGGAAAATAATCAGAGCTTAAACAGCAACTCATGAGAAGAAAGGCCTATGACTACGGAAGACATGAAGGACCGAGAATGATAGAAAAAGGAGTACAGGGAACACATGAGACTTGCACAGACAACCAAGACAACCAACAGAACCACAACAGTTAGTAATGGGGACCCCATGACACCACAGGACCGGGGAAGACAAAACAATCACAGAGGACCCAGGGGAGACACAGAAGGCAAAACACAGGCAAATAATCATAATAATAAACAAAATGTGGGCATGATCCCAGGACCCAGCCCAGACCATGACAGTCCCAAATTAAACCAGACCGAACCAGGGCAGGAGATTGCCTGTAGGGGAGAAAACACAACAGAGGTTAGAGCTGTAGGGGTGTAAGGCCAGACCTCCATCTCCCAGTGATGGGATGGAGTAACCTAGATGGAATTGCCTGAATGCTGAGCCCACCACCAGGCTTAAATGCCCTGGGTCACCTGGGTGCCACAGGTGATCCCACTTGGCAATCAATTACCAGCACCGAGCTGGAAAACAGCACCACCTACAGAACTCAAGGGGCCGTAACAATGGAAAACTGCCATAAGGAGGCTGAGAATCTTCTCATCTGACCTACACCTGACCTACACTGACCTACACCTATGCCTACAACAATAACAAATTTTGTTGAAAAATAAATTGCCCCAGAATTTATCACGATAAACAATATTATTACTGACATCATGTTGCACTGTTAAGGCAACATTTTTAATTTTTGATTTAAGAGGACCGCCCATGGATCACCAGCTTATCACAGTGGGTGATATGCATGCCCTAGTGATCCCAAGAGCTATATTGTTGGGGCAATTTGCCCCTGGTAGGGTCTCCCAAGACAAACTGGTTCTGGGTGAAGGGCCAGACTAAGAACGATCCAACAACACTTATCAAAATGGATGTATAGCCAAGGATTCAGTGTGCCCCACCCGGCATGGGGCTGCCGGGGCCCCGCCCTGGTGCTGGGCTTGGGGGGGACTTGATGGCGGCATCTGGTGGCCAGGTTTCTGCCCGTGGGACCCAGCTGGGCTCAGAATGGAGGAGCAACATGGGTCCTCCCTCCAGTGGGCTCATCATCTACAGGAGGGATCATGGCGGTCCAATGCTTTGTGGATCAGGTGACGGTCGAAGACAGAGATGTCGACGGTCTGATCCCTGGCCTTCTAAATTGGTTTTTAGGATATGGAATGTCACCTCTCTGGTGGGAAAGGAGCTTGAGCTGGTGCATGAGGTTGAAAGATATCGGCTAGATATAGTCGGGCTCACGTCAATGCAAAGCTCTGGTTCTGCAACCACTCTTACTGTAAGAGTGGAACAAGACTTTCGGTGGGCCTCAAAGAGATTCTGGCAAACCATCCAGCAACCCAGAATGGGAAAGCAGCTCCCTGTCCAAACTATGTATGCTGCGGATGGGGCACTGCTGACTTCGACTGTGAATATTGCCGGGCGGTGGAAGGAGTACTTCAAGGATCTCCTCAATCCCACTTACACACATTCCATTGAGGAAGCAAAGCCTTAGGACAAGGGGGATGACTTGTCCACCACTGGGACTGAGGTTGCTGAAGTTGTCAAAAAACTCTTCAGTCACAGGGCCCCAGGAGTGGATGAGATTCACCCTGAGTACCTCAAGGCTCTGGATGTTGTACGGCTGTCATGACTGACACACCTCTGCAACATTGTGTGGAGGTCAGGGATCTTTGGCATGGCAAACTGAGGTGGCGGTTCCATTCTTCAAGAAGGGGGATGGAGGGTGTGTTCCAACTTGAGAGGAATCACACTCCTCACCCTGTCTGGGAAGGTCTATGCCAAGGTATTGGAGAGGAGAGCCCAGCCATTGATCAAACCTCAGATTCAGGAGGAGCAGTGTGGTTTTCATCCTGGCTGTGGCACACTGGACCAACTCTTTACCCTCTCAAGAATCCTCAAAGGTTTGTGCAAGTTTTCCTCACCACTCTACATGTGTTCTGTGGACTTGGAGAAGGCATTCAACCACATCCCTCTTGGTTTTTGTTGGGGGTGCTTCAGGAGTATGAGGTATCTGGCTTGTTGCTATGCCCTATCTGGTCCCTATATGACCGTTGTGAGAGTTTGATTCTTACTGCATGGGGCGGCAGTGGCTTAGGAGGTACAGTAGGTCGTCCAATAACCAGATGGTTGGCGGTTCGAATCCAGCTCTTTCCAGATACCCTGCCGTTGTGTCCCTGGGCAAGACACTGTACCCACTTTGCCTCCAGTGTCCATAACACTGGGTATGAATATGTATAAAAGTTTGGTAGTGGTCGGAGAGGCCATTGGTGTTGATTGGCAGCCACGTTTCCGTCAGCCTGCCCCAGAGCAGCTGTGGCTACAGCAGTAGCTTGACACTACCATTGTCTGTCTGTGGAGTGAACGAATAATGTATCCATTTGAACAAGCTCTTTGAGTGTCTATGATAAAGCGCTATATATATCTGATGCATTATTATTATTATTATTATTATTATTATTATTATTATTATTATTATTGCCAACAATTAGTCGAACTCTTTCCCAGTGAGAGTTACACTCCTCCAGGGCTGCCCTTTGTCACCGATCTTGTTAATAAATTTTTTTGAACAGGATTTCTAGGCACAGCCAAGGAAGGGAGGGTGTCATGTTTGGTGACCACAGAATCTCGTCTCTGCTGATTTCAATCACCCTTATAGGCATCCCTGTTTCAACCTGGTTCACAAATCCACAGTTGATAATATATGTTGCATCATTCTGGCTTATTTTGCTGCTATTGTCCCTATGATTTTACATTAAACTGTAAAGACAAGCTGGGCTGGGTGATAAAATGATAATGATCGCAAAATAATTTTTCCTTGATAGAGACATGATGCATGGTCGATAGAACTTCGATAGAACTCATTTGTTCTGTGTTCTGACACGAAAAGCCAAGGAAAATGAGAATACACTGCACCAAAACAATCATGTGGCTGGAAGTCACGTTCGATTGACACACAACAGCGTGCATACATGCGTAGGACCAGCACGCAGCTGGGGCTTAGCAGTTAGCACACCTGCTAATGTTTGGGCTAGCGCAGCTGTGTAGGATACAACAGGAAACATTAATGAAAAGCACAGTGACAGCGTTACCAAAGAAGACACCAAAACGGACACCGCCCAATGCTCATAGATAAGGAGACTGTTGAAAAGAACAGTCTGAGGAATTCAGTAATATGGAGATATTTTGGTTATTTAAAGTCTAACAAGAAGCAGCTTAGCGTGCACTGTAAACTGTGCCGCAGGCATGCCCCCACAAAATCAGGTAACACTACAAATCTTTTTTACCATCTGAAGCAGTGCCATCCTGTTGAAAGTAACTGACCCTCGTTACCAACGCTCTGGCCATAAATATTTCTCCCAGATGACACTTCTCCAGTGTCATGCCGCCTTAGTGCACCGTGCATGTCCACCTATAGTGGTTGTTTGTTTAATATTAATTTGTCCTTGTTTATCCCTGTCTTAGGTATCATTGGCTCTGGACTGCAAGGGACGCCTTTAAAAAGAGGCAGAGCGGATGCTGAGGCAGGCACTTCATGTCTTCAATCGCCAGCATCCACCACCAGCCTGCTCATGCTCCGTTTTCTTATAATTTTGCATATTAATCTAAGTTGAGTTGGGAGTTGCCGGCAGACTTGTTTCCGGGCTTGCTATTGGTTAGGTAAGTTTCTTTCAGTTAGGTTGGGGGTGGAAGGCAGAATATGACAGCACATTGCTGGGTTGGTTCTTAGCCTTCTCCCTCTTTTGTTTGTTTCAGCCAGGGCTCCCATCTCCGTTTGCTTGGTTTTGTTCTGTTTTTTTCAATAAACACTGCTAACTGCAAAACCAAGTGATTCTCATATGTTCGGTCCCTCTGAGCCATTCAAAGAGGCCGTAACATATTTGGGAGCTTGTCTGTGGCTGTTATGGCCCACTTTCTGGGCCAAGGCCAGAATTGCCTAATCAGTCTGGGATTTTCAAGTCCGTCTCAGCCCCTACACCAAGGTAGACGAACCTGGTCATTTTTGCCCCTTCTTTGGGTACAGTAGACATTCACCTATATCCCAGGCTGGGATTTGAACCCTTGACACCATGATCTCAACACCTCTGACTCTACCACTGAGCCAAAGAGGAATTCCTCACTAGCTCTTGGCTAATAATGGAGGTGTACTCCAAGGTGTCAGGACCTGCATCACTGACTAATTACTCATGGAGGGGTGGCATAACACCTTCCCCCTTAAGGAAGTGGTGCAGGTGTCAAATCACAGACGAGCCCCCACTTTCTAGGCCAAGGCCAGAATTGCCTATTAAACCTGGGATTTTCAAGTCCATCTCAGCCCCTACACCAAGCTGGACGAACCTGGTCATTTTCACCCCTTCTTTAGGTATAGTAGACATTCACCTATATCCCAGGCTGGGATTTGAACCCATGACACCATGATCTTAACACCTCCGGCTCTACCACTGAGCCAAAGAGGAATTCCTCATTAGCTTTCAGCTAGTAACAGAGATGTACTCTAAGGTGTCAGGACCTGCACCACTGACTGATTTACTCATGGAGGGGGCCGTAACACCCAGCTGTACACGGAATGTAGAGAAATGGTTGAAAAGGAGCTGCAAAGTCTGCCATACTTCACTACTACATCAGATTTGTGGTCAAGTCGCACATCTGAACCATATATGAGCCTCACTGCCCACTTCATTGATCAAGACTGGAATTTGAAAAGCAAATGTCTTCAAACTTTCCTGAAAACCATACAGGTGAAGTCACTGCTTTAGGACTGACCAAAGCACTTGCATCCTGGAGACTGAGTGAAGACAAGTCTGCATCATGACTGACAGTGGGACAAATATAGTGAAGGCCACATCACTAAACAAGTGGACACAGTTGCAGTGCTTTGGGCATGTACTTCACTCAGCTATGGGCAAGTTGGTGAGCAGAATATTATAAAATATTTATATTTTATGTTTTATAATTATTTGAAATACAACTGTATAATGTTCTACACTACACTTGTCAGGTTCAACTTCTGACAGAAAATAAATTTTTAAAATGAATCTTGTTATAGATTCACATCTCACTTAGGAGTAAAAAGGAACCTTTAAGCTTGACAGAAACAGTGATTTGATTTATATGTCAATATATATCAATCAATATGGGAAAAAATTATTGTGACTGGAATTTTTTCATGTCGCCCAGCCCTAGACAAGCATGTTAGGCAGTCTGAGCCAATTGCTGTACCCAGGCACAGCTCGGCGGGGAGGAGATAACAGACTGGAAGCCTTTAGCCAACTAGTTTTGATCGATATTTTCTGTAAATTCTATTCACCCCACTGGAATCCTTGTTAATCTAACAACACTTGATCATATATTTCGTTGTAGACATTATTTAAGCTTTGCTGACATTTTATTTTCTTAGTTGTGAATCAAGGCAGCTAGCTGAATGCAGTTTAGCCACTCATTTATGTATGTTTCTGTGCTTATTATACGCCAGGGATCCTTCACATCCTATCAACCATGGAAACCACACACCTCTGCCCACCAGTGATGCACTATTTCATTCATTCTTTCAGACAAATTTATGAAAGTTGACTCCAAGCTAGGCAGCTACGGGGCAGCTAATGTTAGGAATAGTGATGCAAGAGGGAGAGTAGAGTTCAGTGCTGTCTGAGAGATAGAGACAAGGAGACCCCAAGAGACAAGTAGTGAAACTAGCCATTCTCAGAAAGACTGGAAAAAAATTGCTAGCATAATTAAATAATTAAAGAAAATTTGAACAAAATATGTCAGAAATGATGCACTAAGACATGCGTGAGCTGTTAAAATGTGTGTGGGGGGGGTGAGTACAATCAATCAATGACCCCTTTAAAAGCTTCGACTAGGTATTAAAAAATTCACAGGACAGGCATGTTCTTCAGAAGAACAAGAATTCAGTAATATTTGATCCTGGATCTTCCAGCATACCACATTAAAGCTGGATTTTTGCTCACATGATCATCTTTTTCTTTCTCTGGTCTCATCTGGTCACCTTTCTTAACCACATTAATCTTAATTTATTGTCTTCTTTTTCCTCTTCATCTTTGTACGCTGTGTCAGTAGTGCTACCTCTTGAATGGAAGTCGTATCTTGCGCATGTGTAGTCAACAGGCACAGGCAACACGATCACAAAATTTGGGCTGCACGCACTGAGCGACGAAGAAGCGCCACAGCGCTGAGCAGACTGGAGATGATGACGAAGTTTACGTCACACAAGACTTGTGCTCAAGCAGACATGCAGAGCAGAAATGGGGTGTAATTATCCTTAACCCATTACACTACGGAACTCCTTCAGCTCATGGTTTTACTTTCTCAAAACAAAATGTTCCATCGACAAGAGACAAAGGCTGGTGCACATTTTATAAAGAGGATTTCTGGACAGAATTGCATGGAATTTGGTGTCATTCTGAAGAATGTAACTGTGATCTTGAGTGTGAAGTTACTTCAAGTTTGGATCACAACATCAGAAGATTTTTTGATCATTTTAACAATCTTACATTATCAACATCCGTAGATGATCCATGATTAATTTTAAGCTATTTGGATGAAAACTATGTGAGAAGTTCACTTTAACGTCACTTGTGCAGTTTTGAAAATAAATAGCAGAAAACTATCTAAAATTATAATACCAATGGAGCAAAGTTGCAGAAAATTTCAGAGATTAGAATGATTAAAATACTCCAAGTCTATGCCTAGCCTTTTTTAAGATATTTGCAAAAATATAAAACTAATTATTATAAGACCACCGATGGGCACAGTACCTTGACTTTGGGTCACTGATAAGTGGGCAGACTTTATGATCCCACTGTATAGTTTCATGTTTCTTTGTCTTATGGTTTTGCTGCACCTACACTTTTTGTAGTGGAAGTCAAGGAGATGGAGAAGAAGGAAAAAACTACGGGTTTCCTACAGCTGAGCTGCTTGGAACCCTAATAAAAAAGAAGACAGGAAAGAAGAAATAAATTTCACAGATTTATGAGAGAAAAAAAGCACAGTTGTACAGTGGTTAGCGCTGTTGCCTCACCGCTAGAAGGTTCCCAGTTCAAATCCCCAGGCAACCTTTTTGTATGGAGATTTCATGTTCTCTCTGTGCTGTATGGGATTATTCTAGGGGCTCTGGTTTCCTCCCACAATTCAAAGACATGCATGTGAGGTTAATTGGTGACTCTAAATTGTCCCAGGGTATCTGTATCTGATAAGTGCTTTGGGTGGTCTTTGTGACTAGAAAAAGTGCTATATAAGTACAGGTCTTTATCCCTTAAATCTAAGAGCTACAAATTTTCGAGAAAATCCTTCCTAGAATTGGTTAGTCTTTACACACTATTAAAGTACATTTTTAATGGATACTTTCATATTCATGTACTTTTACAAAATGTAATGTTAATATAAGGTATACCAATTTTACTTGGTACAATTCCTGGCTATTATACTCATCTCTGCTCAAATTTCAACAAGCTTTTTAGACATTACTTTTGATTAAATAATAAATTATACATTTTAAAGTTTTGTCTTCTTAAACCAAAGAGGTGTTTTGTTTTTGTTTTTTTCAAACTACGCCAGACGTATTACTCTTCTTGTGGTTTTATTATTTGCACACTGAAATAATTCCTTACTGTTTTTATATCGGTAATTTGCCATTTTATTTTCATCATCTGTTGTTGGTTAAAGTTTTATTACCTCCGCCAAGAGAAGGAGGTAATGCTTTAGTGGTGTTGGTTGGTTTGTCTGTCTGTCTGTTAGCACCATTACTCAAAAAGTTCTGTACAGATTTTAATGAAATTGTCAGGAAAGGTGTCAAATGGCACGGGGAGCAGAAGATTAGATTCTGGTGGTGATCCGTAACATGATGTGGATCCAGAATTTTTTTTTTTTATTTATTTATTTATTTTTTTTGGGGGGGGGTAATAATAATATTGAGCTTCCCCTTTAAGACATGTCCACAGAGTTACACTGGGTTCGAAGGACTTATACCACCAGCTGCCATGTTACCCACACACAGCACTGGACAATGTTTAAGTTTTTATTTTTATTACCTCCGACAAGAGGAGCCAGTAGTGTTGGTTTGTCTGTCTGTTGGCAACATTACTCCAAAATTTATGAACGGATTTTGATGACATTTTCAGGAAAGGTGTGTAAGGGCATTGGGAACAGATGATTACATTTTTGTGGCGATCCGGATCACCACCTGGATCCAGGAATTTTTAGGGAAAATCAGTATCAACTTGGCTAAATTTTACTTTTGCTGGTACATCAGAATTTCTGTAGTTAAGTTACCTAATACTATGTATTTATTATTTCAATAAATCTTATAGAAGGAAACTTGAATGAGTATTTTTCACCAATATCAAATGCAGAAATGTTGCATTTATAAAACTGCTGCATTTCTAACAATGTCATTTGGGGGAAATGAGCTGCTTGGTGGAGGTCTGCGCTCTCCCAGTGCTTTTCTAGTTCTACATAATTTTTGATTTATTTTCTATTCCTCTATGACCAAGTGTATTTTTTACGTTTTTGTTGGAAGGAAAGAATGGGGTTTTTTCCCCTATTTTAAAGGGTCTGAACTCTTCCCAATCATAAAAAATAGCGACCTGCAAACAATCTTGCTAGGGGCCCCTAAAAAAACTGGAAACGGCCCTGAGCGCAATGATTTGGACACCCGCAAGGTATAAAAAAAATTAGGTTATCACACATACTGCTAAAGTATGGCAACACGCAATAAACAGCTACAACCCACCAACAACACCCAGCATTTGTCAGTGAGTTCTGTGTTAATGTAGTTGTGTGTTACAGCGGAAGGTGCGGGTGGACGTGAGGAGCAGGAAATTAGCTTCGCAAGAAACGGGGTCACACACACACACACACACAGAAACACCGTGACGGGTTCGACGCCCGCCTCAGTGAGCGCACATACACACAACAGCTGATTATCTCAGCTGCACTGGGGCAGGAGGCTAACGATGAGCTTCATCTCGCTGCGGTGAAGTTGTGTGCAGTGTAGACGTAAATAGGCGACACTGACCGAGCCCCCCCCCCCCCCCCCCGGACCCTCCTCTGACCACAACATTGTGTTTGCTACACAGTTAGCAGCCGTGAGCTTCCTGGCTGTCTGACGAGGATACAACAGCGGTACCCCGCTTAAGAGGGACGGATCCCCAGTTGCAAGCCCCGGCCTGACTTCTCCAGGAGTTCTCGGGAAGTCTGGCTGGCCCACTGGCGAAAGGAGAGAGGGTTAGGCTAAGGCTAAAATGCGCTCCGCAGCTAAAGTACAGACGGAGCAGTAAGTTGGTGACGTATTCCCGTTAACCCCGCTCCGCCGCGACAGGCCGGAGTAAAAATCAACGCACTTTCACTTCGATAAAATAACCTACATAAAGGGCTTGCAGCAGTCAGGGCGGCGGCGGCGGTGGCGTGGGAACAGAGGATAAATATAAAAATACACTTACAGTCGCTCCTCTCCGCTCTCCGCGGCGGCCATTTTTATTTAAATAAATAATTTTATATATAAAAAAACGCTCCAAACATCTCTGCTCACTCCTGCTGCACCCCGCCCCCTCTCACTCCATCTCCAACCACTGTCAGCCGCCAAACACCGCGAGATCTCTTCACTCTGAAGTCAGCAGAATGGACTGTTGTGCGACTCAGGGGCGGTGTAGTCTCGCGAGAGTTTCGTTATGCTGGTATAAATTCTTAAAAAATAAAAGCATAAAGATATAATAAGCCCATTATAACGGAGAAAGCCAATATCCGTGCTTGTGATTTAAATAAATAAAAAAACCACGCCAATACACTGATTTCATAACAAACCTAAACCAAGTCGGTACATTTTTTCTCTCATATTCTTAATTTCTTCTGATTGTGTGCTATCAGCAGGAAGCGCTCTCTGACAGTCACCGTCAAAACACCTGACGAGGCACTACATTAATTAACTTTTAAATAAGGTGGACTTCAAGCAGACTTTGCACGTCAAAAAAATAAGTGGGTGGGGGATAAAAATGAGAAAACAGCCCATCACAACTTCAACTTGGGGAGGCTTAGCAGGGGCTATGTTGTTATGTGGTGGGGCTACAGCACCTTTTAACTGCAGATAACGTAACTCCATGCATGCAGGCAATGTTGGTGATAAATTTTTCCACATTTTTTATTCTCTACTTAATTTCCATCATGCCTTCTCAATAAAAACAAAAGTCTTATTTTTAAATTATTTTCTGTGCATCACTTTTCCTCTGATGCATTTTACCTGTATCCTCTCTTTAATGTCAAAATAAAAACCAGTGTTGTCAAAATTAGCGCCATAATAAGTCAATATAGACTCATTTCAACAATGCTATTTTTTTTTAATTAAACCCATGGTTAAGGTGAGCTGGCTTTGTGACCCTCAGCCCACAAAACACCGACACACCCCTATCAGCCAGTCCCCCTCAGCCCATCCACAAGTCACTAACTTTCAAACAGCACAGTAACTTGGAGAGAGAGGTGATCTGGAGAAGGTGAGCAGTCCTTGGAGAGATAATAATCATAATGATAATAATTTGCGTTTACATAGCGCCTTTCAAGAAACTCAAAGCGTTTTACAATGAAAATCCATTATTCAGTCACTCCACAGACAGACAATGGTAGTGGTAAGCTGCTACGGTAGCCACAGCTGCCCTGGGGCAGACTGACAGAAACGTGGCTGCCAATCCGTGCCAACGGCCTCTCCGACCGCTACCGAACATTTATACACATTCATACCCTGTGTAATGGACACTGGAGGCAAGGTGGATAAAGTGTCTCGCACAGGGACACAGCGGCAGGATGGCTGGGGAGAGCGGGATTCAAATCGCCAACACTCTGGTTATTGGACGACCTGCTCTACTTCCTGACTCACTGCCGCCCACATTGCCTTCCTCCGTTCCATTTTTGCTGAGCACCAAGCTGGATGGCAAGAAGTTCCACTTTTATATGGTCTTTGGCATGACCCGGCCTGGACTTGAACCCCGACCTCCCGGTTGTGGGGCAGATGCTCTACCCCTAGGCCACCACTCCGGTAATTTGATGAATAATTTTGTTTAAATTTGAGAATAAATTACATGCTAGCAATGTGTAATGAACGTGGTGAGATAGAACAACTAAACTACAGAATGTTCTTGAAGTTCTGCTCAGTTTGCAGATAGTTTCACACCCATGACTGTTTCTTTGCCCAATCACAGGTCTTGTTAGCCAAAGGCTTCGCTATTGGCTGCTCTACAAATTAATAATAATAATAATAATTTTATTTATGTAGCATCTTTCATCAGAGACCAGAGTGCTCATCGCTAGCCACCAGGCTAGTTTTAGGTGGCCAAGCAAGGATGCCATATTGGTGCTGATAAAAAACACAAACATGCCATAGAGCCACATAGGCATGTACTGCATTGTCTCCATTTTTGCCCAAGTAGTCAAATATTATATGAAATAAACAGCACTCGTTATCAGATATAATGCCTAAGCATGGTAAAAAAATTGAGGAAAATAAAAATGCTCAGTTTTAATAATGTTATTAATTGATTTGAACACTGATGTGACTGTTTACAGCACCAAAGTACAGTATATGACATTTCAAGGTTGTCTCCATATGCAAGTGATTTTTGTATTTTTTCTTCTTATATTCGTATGCTTTTTATAGTGATGCTTATTCATAGAATTGTAATTGTGAGGATGGCAAGTCCAGACAAGGTATAGGTAATTGGAGAAAAGTTTATTTTTAATAATAATAAGATTTAATAATGCTAATACTACTACTACTGTATCGTATTGTATTATAACAGTAATAATTAAAAATACTACTAGTAATAGTTAATACTACTACTAATAATAGTGGTAGTAGTAATAGTAAAAACAGTAGCAAACAAGAAAAGCACCCAGAGAGCACATACCTCCGCCAAGGCTCCTTCCGACCCTCATGGATCACCTCCAAAATATAGTGGGTTTGTGTATAGGCCGCAAGCCAGTTCTGGTGAAAATTGCATCAAAGTCTATCCACTAGTTTTGGAGGATTCTTGCAAACATACTGTGAGAAGAAAAAGTCTTTTTGGTGGAGGTATGCGCTCTCAGATCATCAAAATTTAATGGGTTCATTCTTGGCCCAAGGGCTACCTCTGGTGAAAATTTCATCCAAATCTATCCAGTAGTTTTTGCTTAATCCTGCAAAATAGGCAGACAAATAAACAAACAGACAGATGGACAAACAGACAGACAAGCCATCCCGATTACATAACCTCCTTGGTGGAGGTAATAAGTGGCAATTTTTAAAGGATATCTCCTGTATATGCAAATTATTTTTAAAAAATATTTTTCTTTCACGTTGTTTGTTAACAGAACAAGATAAAGAATATTGAACTGACACTTACAGCATTTTAATGCATCATGATTTGCCCCTCGGGGTAGAGAGAAGAGACCAGATGCTGAACTGTAGTTTGCGGTATTTAATAAGGAAACATAAAAGTCAAAACAGTGCACAAAATAACTTACAAATTGAATTGGCAAGGAGTATGTCGGGAAAACACAGGCGGTAGCACCAGAACAGGGAAAGGGTTCTGGTGCAGATTAGCTGAGGCTCCAACAAACAAAGAAAGAAACAATGGTCTTTAAATAGAACATGAGACAAATGAGCACAAATGACTGCAGGTGTGGATCACATGAGTGAGCAGGAGATGACAATGATTACCAACTGGGGTCAGCTGAGGGAAATGAGAAGGGAGAAGACAGGACTGACAGCTGACACGGACACCGCCCACAACAGAGCAAAAACCCAGAAGTGCCACTGACAGAGAGACAACACAACAGTACCATATAAGGAACTAAATCAGGGGTGTCCAATCATGTGCCATGGAGGGCCAAGACCCTGCAGGTTTTCTCTTCTACCCAGTCTCTTCAGCAGGTGTTTTCACTTATCAGCAATCAGTGGGAAGAAATTCAATGAAATCTGCTGTTGAAGACACTGGTTTGAGGTAAAGCCTGCAGGGTCTTGGCCCTCCATGGCACATGATTGGACACCCCTGAACTAAATGCCAACAAATAATGACTGCAGAATAAAAACAAACAAATACCAAATAAATGAGTAACAAAGTATGCTAACATAAACAAGGGGATGAGAAGAATAAGAAACAATACAAGATATGCAGAAACCAACCACAGATAAAATGACTGGAACCAAGGAACAAGAAATACAACAAATATACAAATATAGAGAAAGGCCATGAGACTGAGCACAGCGGAAACCCCCAGTGCTCAGCTCATGACAGAACCCCCTTCTCAAGGGGTGGATACCAGACACCCAGGGTAACATCACAAAAGAAGAAGACCCCCCGCCCCCCCAAAAAGGAGCATAACAATAAACCACCCTGGGTGGGTGGTGGGGGAACAGGCTAGGAGGGAACAAAGCAAAGACCCCACTCAGGACTCACACCCACGCAGAACCAGGCACCAAGACCCCCTGGATCAGAGAGCAAGACAGTTCAGGTGGTCAGCCGCTGGGTTGGGTGGCCTACTGGAGAACGTGGGCCACCCAACCCAGCGGCACAGTCTGTCAGGTGATCGGCCAGAGTTCTTTAGCCACCTAAACAGAAGGGGTGGCCCAGGAGGCGGCTGCCCCATGGGGAAGACCAAGGACAGAGGAGTTGGGGAAATCATGATGATGTCAGGTGGAGGAGGGGGAACCACAACGGCCTCGGGTAGAGGAGAGGGAACCACAATGGAGTCTGGCAGAGGAGAGGGGACCCCAACAGTGTCTGGCAGAGGAGAGGGGACCCCGATGGCGTCTGGCAGAGGAGAGGGGTCCTCGATGCTTTCGGACAGCTCTGCAGCACCCTCAGTGGTCCTGGACTGGGACATCGCAGCACCCATGGTGGCCCCGGGCTGGAGCAGAGCAGCACCTGCAGAGGCTCCAGGCTGGAGCAAGGCAGCACCCGCGGTGGCTCCAGGCTGGAGCCAAACAGCACCCACAGTGGTTCCGGGCTGGAGCAGAGCTGCACCTGCAGTGGCTCCGGGCCGGAGCAGAGCTGTGCTCGCGGTGGACCCGGACTGGGTCATAGCTGCACCCGCAGCAGGCCCAGACTGAGCCAAAGCTGCACCCTTGGTGGACCTGGACTGGGCCAGAGCTGCACCCTCGGTGGCCCCCGGGCTGGAGCGTAATGCCCACGGCGGGCCCATACTGGAGCGCAGCACCCATGTTGGTTTCAGGCTGTGGCGCAGCACCCACGTCAGTCCCTGACTGGGACACAGCACCCACGGATACCCATACTGAGGAAGAGCTGCACCCATGGAGGTCCCAGCCTGGGACGGAGCACCCACGACAACCTCATCTGATGGGGAAGCAGCACCCTCGGAGGCCCCAGGCTGGGACGGAGTACCCGTGAAGACCTCATCCGGAGGGGGAACAGCACCCATGGAGGTCCCAGGCTGGGACGGAGCACCCACGACGACCTCAGCTGATGGGGAAGCAGCACCCTCGGAGGCCCTGGGCTGGGATGGAGCACCCGCGAAGACCTCATCCGGAGGGGGAACAGCACCCATGGAGGTCCCAGGCTGGGACGGAGCACCCACGACGACCTCAGCTGATGGGGAAGCAGCACCCTCGGAGGCCCTGGGCTGGGATGGAGCACCCGCGAAGACCTCATCCTGAGGGGGACCAGCACCCATGGAGGTCCCAGGCTGGGATGGAGCACTCGCAAAGACCTCGGCTGATGGGGGAGCTGCACTCACTGTGGTCTCGGGCAGTGAGGTTGGACCTGCAGAGACCTCTGGCGAAGTTGGAACATCTTCGGTGACCCTAGGGAAAGACTCCGACAGGAGAGGCAAAGAAACAGTGTCGGGGTCACTGGCGGCAGTGGATCCCGACGAGGTAAGCACAGGTGCAGTTGACGACTGCACTTGGCTCTCCCTACCAAGAGCCAGACAAGATCTCTCCAGCATAGAAACAGCGAAAACAAAGGTGTACACTTGCCTGAGCTCAAGCTCCACCACCGTCCAGGACTCTGTCAATCCAAATGGCGACGTCTCAAGCCGGGCCCTCTGGAGGTCCAACTTTGGCCCTGTTGTGGCAGCCCCTACAGCAGGCGTGGTGGTGGATGCAGTCCCAAGGACCCCCAGCAAAGTGGCCCACACAGGTGGCTCTCCCAACATGGACACAGAAGGTCGGTTTTCAGCTGGCCCTGGACTCTGCACCGCTGAGGCCAGGGGACATTCCTTCATCAGCACAGTCTTCAGCTCGGTCTCAGCATTCTCCCTCCATCCTGACCATGGCTGCGGGGCTGGAACCATGTCCTCCAGGGCCGCAGGCTCCTCCATCGTCTGGCAGCTCAATCCTACGGCCAGCGGACACTCAAGTGACAAAGGAGGTGGCATGGAGAGAGCAGGTAAAAAGTTTTTAGCTGCAGCAGGCAGTGGGAACTCAATGGACTGCAGTAACTGAGCCCCACCACCGGGAATCAGGCAAGGTAATTCATGAGTTGGTAATAGAGAATGAAAAGACACTTGCCTGTGGTCCTGGGGCATGATGTTTTCTGCTGCGGCAGGTGCTGAATCCGCCTTCTCCATGGCTGCCGTTGTCGCGGACCCCTCCGAGGAATGTAGAGGAGCTGCCCCAGCAGACGTGATGACAGGCGGAGCCGGGAAGGAGGCAACCGGTCCTTCAGCAGCAGGAGAAATCACCGAGGAGGAGGGAGAGGTAGTAGCAGGGGAGGAGGAGGAGGCTGATGGGACAGCCGGAGAAGAAAAACCAGGAAAAGGAACTGCTGTGGGAGTTTTTGGCTTCAGTGCAGGAGGGGCTGCTGACAAGGAGGTGGAGGCATTCCTCTGGCAGTCTGAAGATGGATGGTGGCATTTTGGAGGCTGCAGGGTGAGAGCAGGAATGGGTGAACAGGAGGAGGAGCAGAAAGTCTGCCGCGGAGTGCACTTTCGCATCTGCTTTGGTCCTGCTGGAAGCAGCCCCCACGTCAACCCGGGAATGACTGCTGGAATGAGGAGGCCATAGACAGCAACGTCGCAAACTGGGGATACCTCCTTAAGCCGGGATGTGCCTTCATTATCTCCACCGCTCCATGTACGTTTTCCCAGGCCTTCTTCGACCTGCGGGAGATGAGAGCTTCATCCACAAAGCTCTGGATGAATTCTGCAGCCCATTCCTCCTCCAGGCTCAAAGTCTCGGCCACTGATCTTCCTTTGTTGGCTGAAGTCCGGTGGGATGGGGACATGATGATGACTCCGGACAGAACAGGTGAATGGAAAAACAAAAACCACAAACGGCAGCAGCTGAGTCTCTAAATGGTTGGAGCCTACTGTCATGATTTGCCCCTCTGGGCAGAGAGGAGAGACTTAGATGCTGAACTGTAGTTTGCGGTATTTAATAAGGAAATATAAAAGTCCAAACAGTGCACAAAATAACTTACAAATTGAGTCGGCAAGGAGTAGGTCGGGAAAACACAGGCAGTAGCACCACCACAGGGAAGGGGTTCTGGTGCAGATTAGCTGAGGCTCCAACAAACAAAGAAAGAAACAAATGGTCTTTAAATAGAACATGAGACAAATGAACACAAATGATTGCAGGTGTGGATCACATGAGCGGGCAGGTGATGACAATGATTACCAACTGGGGTCAGCTGAGTGAAATGAGAGGGAAGAAGACGGGACTGACAACTGACAGGGACACCGCCCACAACAGAGCAAAAACCCGGAAGTGCCACTGACAGTTGTCACCCTGGAGAGAGAGAACACAACATTTCCATATAAGGAACTAAATGCCAACAAATAAGGACTGAGGAATAAAAACAAACAAATACCAAATAAATGAGTAGCAAAGTATGATAACATAAACAAGGGGATGAGAAGAATAAGAAACAATACAAGATATGCAGAAACCAACCACGGATAAAATGACTGGAACCAAGGAACAAGAAATACAACAACTATGCAAATATAGAGAAAGGCCATGAGACTGAGCACAGCGGAAACCCCAGTGCTCAGCTCATGACATAAAGTACTGTATAACAAATGTTGAAAATGACTGCACTTGTGCACTGAAAAAAAAAATGCCTGTATCAGATCTTTGGAGACTATATACTATACATTGTAGCATTATCATGAGGTGGGGACACCACTGGTATGTATATGATTATTAATAATTAATAATTATTAATAACTCTTGCATTACCATGTTTGTAATACTAGTTGGGGCACCATCCACGTTTTAAAGAAGTGGAAACTCTTATGAACAAAGACTTAAGTATAAGAATTTGGCAGTTGGTAAGTTAAGCCTTAGTTAATAATTCTATTGACAATATTTGATCAGTCTCAGAATCTGGGCATCAGTTCTTGACACTGTGATTCTTAAAATCTAGACAGAGAGGACACCGATAAAGAGGTAAGTAAATTTATTACAGAAAAAACAAAAATCACAATAGACAGCTGTATAGCTTGTAGAATGGGAAGATATCCAGATTAGCATGAACAGTGGTAATTTTGCATATATGAAGAAACAGCAATATTTACATATTTACAGGTCTTGCATATATGGAATGAGGGTGAAGTGAAAATAGTGGTAAAAATTAAGTGGCACGCAAAGTTAAGGAAAAAGGAATTTGAAAAAAAATTGTTATGATAAAGAAAATAGATTAACTTTACCTTGTGTTCAAAAAGGGACGGTCGTTACAGAAAAAGGTTATGGCTTTCCTTGAAGCTAATGCTGTTAACTGTCTTACTCTCTTGGTGTTGCTTGGTTCCCAAGAGGCTTGGAACAGGACAAAATGGTCGAGCCTTAGGAGGAGTCACAGGCATGGGAGGAATGACTCTGGGTAGCCCGGCTTTGGTCCAGCCTGGGCTGGAGATGAGCCTTGGTAGCAATGGTTCTCCCTGCTGTCCTGTGCCCCGTGGTCTCGGCCTGGAAATCCTCGGTGAGGTGGGGCCTGGTTCAGGCCCGGAGCTTGTGTCTGCTGGAGGTGGCTGGAACAATGGATCTCCTCTAGGCCTGGATTTGGTAGTGCAGGATTGCCAGAAGGAAGCCTTAAAAATGGAATAAGCTCTAAAAATGTGTAATCACGCCTGACTTACAGAAAAAATAGGATTGAAGAAGAAAATCATGGCTTGGTTGGCTTTAGAAAAGATAAAAATTGAAGATTACTTCCATTAGTCATGAATTGCTAGAGAAGGTGATGAAGTTTTAAAGAAAAATAAAAAAAATAGATCAAAGATCAGGTAGTTAAAGCATGTTACAAAAAGAGAAAGTTTGCGCTCTACATGTCTGTTCTCTTCATCTTCTCTATCCCCTCACCCCCCAGCCAGTCGCAGCAGATGAATGCCCCTCCCTGAGCCTGGTTCTGCTAGAGGTTTCTTCCTGTTAAAAGGGAGTTTTTCCTCTCCACCGTCGCCAAGGGCTTGCTCACAGGGGATCGTCTGATTGCTGGGGTCTTTCTGCAATTGTGGGGGTTTCCCCTACATTTGAAAGTGCTATGAGATGACTGTTGTTGTGAAATGGCGCTATATAAATAAAGTTGAATTGAATTGAATTGAAAGCTTCAAGTGTTACCTTCAGTCAGATAAGAGCTGGATTAGAGGCCTTCAGGCCTCTGAGGAGAGAGGGAGGGCCAATGACCTCTCTCCTCAGAAAAACAGCAGCAAAACAGAGAGAATTCTGGGTAGAGACATGTGATAAAGGGGTATTGGCCCCTACCCCCAGGGCAGTCCGGAGGGCTTGGCCAATCAGGGTTTTGCATTACTATCTCACTGTCCCTTTGGTAAACTCGCTCGTCCCAATAGGAAGTGAAATGCTCAGACACTTATCACAAACTAGACACACATTATCAAAATACCTCCATCTGAATTTTCTAATCTATGAGGGTTCATAAGTAAGAAAAACATGCATAAATGAAACATTTGTGACAACAGATAATGCAGCAACATTGAAAGCACATTTAGGAAGTCTTTAGGAAAAATTCCTGTTCTGCAGGAGTTTTACTGCTGTGGTCGAAAAATAATGTCTCAGTGGGGGAGTTTGTTTCCTGCTTCTGTCTTCTCCGTGTCAGGATCTGTATTGAAAGGAAGGAAGAGAGGGGGCAGGGGTGCTGCATATGGTCCTCCATCACAGCTGGATCCTGTTGGGAGTGATGAAACTGGGCAGAGGTTAAACAGTTCGTTCATAAATGAAGCAGCGTTCCAATTTTAGTGTTCAATCCAGCTTGAGTCTGCTACAACATACATATACAGTGGATATAAAAAGTCTACACACCCCTGTTCAAATGCTCGGTTTCTGTGATGTGATGCGTGACGTGATGTGATAAATCATTTCAAAACTTTTTCCACCATTAATGTGACCTATAACCTGTACAACCCAATTGAAAAACAAACTGAAATCTTTTAAGGGGGAAAAATAAAAAACTTACAATAACGTGTGTGCAGAAATATGCACACCCTTAAACTAATACGTTGTTGCAGCACCTTTGGCTTTTATTATAGCACTCAATCTTTTTGGGTAGGAGTCTTGTAATGCCCATAAGGCATTTGTTTATTCTTTGCATAGATATTTCTCATTTAATAAATGTTTTGTCCTTTATTTAGTTAAAATATAAAATAACTGTCGATAAGGTTTACTTGTTTGCACAGGTAACTTTGTTTTGAAGTGCCTCATCCGTTTACCTCACATCCTGTCTATTACTTCCTGTCTCTTTCCTGGCTCTCTTCAAGAGTATGGCAGACATGTTTTCCTTGTTCTGAATTTAATCCATTGGCATCCACTGTTAAACATCACGAAAGCAATGCCGTAAGTTCATATATTTAACATTAAGGAGTTTAAGAATCATAAATATTAACGATTTGTTAAAAGGGTTGTAATTTTAATGACAGATTTGAGGAAGTTTATTTGCAGTTAAAAAACACGGTAAAAAACATGTAGAAACAGTTACACGATGTTAAGTAAAGTGCATATGTAATGTGAATTCAATGTTAAAGGATATGTACGGAGAAATTATTTGTAAAACAGAGACGTAATGTATTGTGACGTTTGCAGGGGTTCACACACAAAAGACAATGGAGCAGATGGCTGTGATCAACCAGATTTATTTTACACACACCCCGACCCCCCAACCTGCTTCTCAGCACAGACAGGAGCGGAGGTCATTCTCACAGACCTCTGTTTACATCACGGTTACACACACATGATACATCTTGCCCTAATCCTGCTAAACACTGCTGGGCCATTATAATGCAGTTATAATGACACAGCAGTATAACTCAGAAGTAACACATTTAACACACACACAGTAACGTTTCAAACTGGCAAAGCATGCTGGGAAATCCCTGGCTCCCTTAAAATGGCCCCGACGTTACACTGCCCCCCCCTGGACTGGTTTCTGTCCCCAGAAAATTCAAAGTCCACTTTCAGAAATCCAACGCGAGTCAGCCCGGTGCCAGGGCGGCATGCACGGGCCATCTGAGTCTCGGTCAGAGCATCTGGTTGGGGTAGGGTTCCGGTTTGGCCATCAGCGGGCGGATGGACACATCTGACAGCCTCTGTAGGACCACGCACAGTCCCTTCCCTGGCAGCGGGAGTCCCAGGCCCGCTCCGGCCGACTCCCACCGCTGCCAGTTCTCCCAGGCGGCCGCTGGCCCGCATCCATGCGTCCAGCCTTTGCCGCGCCTGGAAAGTGGCCGCATCTTCGTCCTGCTCGCTCCGCTGCGTCGCTCCTGCGCCTCTGTGACGTCATCTGCCGGGGGAAGCATCTGCAGGAGGCGGCTTTTTCCCCGTCCATGCCACCTCGCTCTAATTTAGCGTCGGCGAGGGGCCAGTTTGTCGTGCGCTGTGTGCGGGGCAGTACCACGCCATGTATCCTGGCTCTGTGCAGCGGAAGCCGTCCTTCCTCGCGTCGCCACGGCTGTCTCCTTCGTGCACGCGCTGCTGTGATCTGCCGTAGCTCCTCCTCCACTCGCTCTCAGCACGGTGGTTTCCTCTGATGATCAGCGCGGCAGCCAACTCGACCTGGGCCAGGCAGTCATCCAAACAGGTTCTCGCCGTTGTAGCGGGGAATCTTGGCCCGTTGCTGGATGGATGGGACGGTCATCTCCCGGTCGATTGCAGCTCCTAATCGCTCTGGAATCGCCAGCCCGTCCTGCCCTGAAAAGGGCGGGAAACGGGGCTGGTTTGCTCTGCTCCGTCTATCGCAGCGAAGCTCTCCAGGGGCTGGCGTCTCTGCTCTATACTCCGTTCCCGGCTGAGCGATGAATCGCTCCGGCCGCTGTACCTCCGCCTGGATCCTCATCTTGCTCCATATCCCACTTCTGACACCAGTGTGACGTTTGCAGGGGTTCACACACAAAAGACAATGGAGCAGATGGCTGTGATCAACCAGATTTATTTTACACACACCCCGACCCCCCAACCTGCTTCTCAGCACAGACAGGAGCGGAGGTCATTCTCACAGACCTCTGTTTACATCACGGTTACACACACATGATACATCTTGCCCTAATCCTGCTAAACACTGCTGGGCCATTATAATGCAGTTATAATGACACAGCAGTATAACTCAGAAGTAACACATTTAACACACACACAGTAACGTTTCAAACTGGCAAAGCATGCTGGGAAATCCCTGGCTCCCTTAAAATGGCCCCGACGTTACAGTATATTTGTAATTTCTTGTTACAGTTTTCACCAAATGTTGATGAAGAAGTGTGGAAGTAAATGATGAACCTTGCATCGACTCTGTCTTCATTGACTACGGTTTAGCTTGGTGTTTAGTCAGCA
This sequence comes from Pholidichthys leucotaenia, assembly GCA_020510985.1. NCBI lineage: Eukaryota > Metazoa > Chordata > Actinopteri > Cichliformes > Pholidichthyidae > Pholidichthys > Pholidichthys leucotaenia. The sequence continues at coordinate 369,475,827 of CM035843.1, read as the reverse complement.
TTCCAACACGCTGTACGAGAACACTAAAGTGAAAAGGCAGCATTTGATGTTTTAAAAGTGGCCAAGATGGCAACAAGTCACAGATCGTCCCGTTCCAGCGTTGGAAGCACAAGGGCCTCAACATCATCGGCAAGTGCAGCCCAGGCCAGAGCCAAAGCGGAAGCTGCAAAGGTGAGAGCATCATATGCTAGCCAAGAAGCTAAACTTAAAATGGAAAAGGCTGCAAGAGAAGCAGATGCAGCTATAGTAGTAGCACAAAGAGAAGCAGATGCAGCTATAGTAGAAGCACAAAATCAGTTGGAAGCAGCAAGAATTGATACAGAACTGGAGGTGCTGACACTGAAACGAGAAGCAGATGCAGCTATAGTAGAAGCACAAGTACTGGAGGAAGCTACAGTTACACAGTTTGTAATCGAAGAAGAAAAAACTGAATCTAAAAATATCAGAATTCAACGAACAAGCGAATATGTCCAGTCACAGATTGACCTCCAGAATCTATCACCCTCCACGCGCTTATCGAACCCACCAGCCATACCCCAGTTGCATGCAGGATCAGGTGATAGCTACATTACATGGCATTCACCTCCTGACGCTCCAGAGCTGCAAGTTTCTACTAAGAGACCACAGTTTAAAAGGGATGACGTAACTTACTCACATGAATATAACCCAAATAAGCAAATTAATGTAGAAACAGACTTTGAAGCCAAAAGACCAAATCCATCCATGAACGTACATGCTCCATTATATGTTCCCTCACGTGTTCACCCAGTCAGCACACAGTCTCAAACTGAACCATTGGCACAATATTTGGCACGACGAGATCTTGTTACTTCAGGACTGTATCAATTTGATGATAAGCCAGAAAATTTCCGGGCATGGCGGTCTTCTTTCACAAATGCAGCCGCTGAGGTTCAACTCACAGCATCCCAAGAACTGGACCTCATGACCAAGTGGCTCAGAAAGGAGTCAGGTGAACAGGTGAAACGCATTCGCTCTGTCTATATTAACAACCCCAATGTGGCCTTACACAAAGCATGGGACAGATTACATGAGTGCTATGCCGCTCCTGAAATTATTGAGAGGTCACTGTTCCAAAGGTTAGACACCTTTCCCAAGATTTCAGTCAAAGACAATGCCAAGTTACGTGAACTTGGTGACTTGCTCATGGAGATCCAGGGTACCAAAGAAGATGGATATCTCACTGGCCTCTCTTACCTAGACACATCTCGCGGAGTTGCGTCAATGGTCGATAAGCTTCCATATGGACTGCAGGAGAAATGGGTGTCTTCAGGGTCACACTACAAAGAAGAGAACAATGGTCGCTTCCCTCCCTTTGAATATTTCTGTGATTTTGTGTGTCGTGAAGCAAAGAAACGAAATGACCCTAGCTTCATTTGTCAGAACACTACTACGACAACCGCCAAACACGATAAACCCACTATGAAGAGTTTTAATGCCCATAAGCCCATTACAGTCCATAAAACCAATGTTTCCCCAACCAATACGGCTCCTTATAAAAACTGTCCTTTGCATAACAAACCACACCCTCTTAAAAGATGCAGAACATTCAGAAACAAGTCCCTTGAAGACAGAAAGGCCTTCCTCAAAGAGAAAGGAATATGCTTCAAATGTTGTTCCTCGCCTAGCCACCTAGCCAAAGACTGCAAATTCCCTGTGAAGTGTTCTGAATGCGGAGCACCAATCACGATGCAGCCATGCATCCTGGCCCTCCACCTCAAACTGAACGGGCTCCTTCACCGTTGCGAAAGAACGGCGGGGAGGGGGAAGAGTCTAACATATCTGATGTTAGTACAAGTTGCACAGAAGTTTGTGGTCATGGTCAGTGGAGTCGTTCATGCTCCAAAATATGTCTTACAAAGATATACCAGAAGGGCAACAAGGACAAGGCAAAGCCTATGTAATTCTTGATGACCAGAGCAACCGCTCTTTAGCCAGACCAGAATTCTTTCAACAGTTTGGTGTGGATGGCGAACCACTCTCTTACCAACTCAGAACCTGTGCCGGAATAGTGAAAACATACGGTAAACAAGCAGCAGGATTTCAGATCGAATCATTGGACGGCAAAACCGTCATCTCGCTTCCACCACTCCTCGAGTGCCAAGAGATTCCAAACAATCGGGCTGAGATCCCAACACCCAACTCTGTTTTGCATCACCCCCATCTCCATCACATCTCCAAATGTATTCCTGAGCTAGACCCAGAAGCAGAAATACTCCTGCTACTCGGAAGAGATGTGCTAAGGGTGCATAAGGTCAGACAGCAGATAAATGGACCACACAATGCTCCATTTGCCCAACTTCTAGATCTGGGTTGGGTAGTGGTAGGCGAAGTCTGCTTAGGCAACGCACACAAACCAACAGTTGACATATTCAAGACCAATATATGGGATGGTGGGCGCCATTCCATTTTCAAACCCTGTTCAAGCTCCATGTCTGTCAAAGAGACACAACAAAACTTTACCAGGCCTAGCAAATCACCGGAAAGGATGCTAGGACAGACTGTTTTCGACCGAACTGAGCACGACAACCAACTCGCTCCATCCAGGGAGGACATTCTCTTTCTAAAGATCATGGATGCAAATGTCTACAGGGACAACAGCAACAACTGGGTAGCTCCACTCCCGTTCAAAGAACCACGTCAACGTTTGCCAAATAACAGGGAACAAGCAGCGATGCGGTTTCTCTCTCTCCAGCGAACCCTGCAAAGGAGGCCTGAGATGCAGGAGCAATATGTTGCATTCATGGAGAAAATTATTGCTAATGGGCACGCAGAGGTAGCGTCACCAATGGAGGAAAATGAGGAATGCTGGTATCTTCCTTCTTTTGGAGTCTTATCACCCACAAAAACCCAATCAAATCAGGATGGTGTTTGATTCCAGTGCCAAGCACTGCGGCCTGTCTCTCAATAATGTGCTTCTTGCGGGACCCGACCTTAATAACTCCCTCATTGGTGTCCTTCTGCGGTTCCGAAAAGAAAGAGTTGCGATCCTGGCGGACATCCAGCAGATGTACCATTGCTTTTTGGTGCATGAAAACCACCGCAACTTCCTCCGTTTTTTGTGGCACAAGGACAATGATCTCAGTAAGCCTGTCATAGAGTACAGGATGAAGGTGCATGTTTTTGGCAACACACCATCCCCTGCAGTGGCCATCTATGGGCTGCGAAAGGCCATCAGAGAAGGGGCCCAAGAACATGGTGATGACACAGTCAAGTTCGTAGACAGACACTTTTATGTAGATGATGGCCTAATATCTTTGCCGTCCGAAACAGAGGCCATTGATATTCTCCAACGAACACAGGCTTCACTCGCTGAATCAAACCTTCGGCTGCACAAGTTTGTGTCTAACTCTAAGGTAGTCACTGAAGCCTTCTCACCTGAAGATTGTGCCCCAGTAATCAAAGACTTGGATCTCAATGGAGAAACAGTGCCCACACAGCGGAGCTTGGGTCTACTCTGGGAGATCAAGTCAGACACATTCACCTACTCCACATCAAACACAGACAAGCCATTCACGAGACGTGGAGTTCTTTCTACTGTTAATAGTATCTTCGATCCTTTGGGTTTGCTGGCACCCATTACAATCCATGGAAGAGCCCTTCTCAGGGAGCTTACCTCTGGACTATCCGACTGGGACACGCCAATCCCAGAAGACCAGCTGAAGAGTTGGGAAGCTTGGAGAGATTCCCTCCAAGGTTTGAAAGAGCTTCATGTTCCACGTATGTACACAACAACTTCCCTCACCAAAGCAGTGCACACAGAATTGTGTGTGTTCTCGGATGCCTCAAACAAGGCTATTGGAGCTGTTGCTTACCTGAGAGCAGTTCAAGAAGATGGGAAAGCTGAAGTAGGGTTCGTGATGGGCAAGGCAAAGCTAGCACCTCAGTTAGAACCAACAATTCCTAGGCTTGAACTTTGTGCGGCTGTTCTTGCTGTGGAGATGGCAGATCTCATCCAAAATGAGCTGGATCTCAAGATAGATACTGTACAGTTCTATACGGACAGTAAAGTTGTCCTTGGATATATCTGTAATGAGACCAAACGGTTCTACACATACGTCCACAACAGAGTACAACGTATCCTTCAGTCTTCAGGTCCTGAGCAGTGGAATTATGTGTGTACAGAAGAGAACCCAGCAGACCACGCATCCAGATCCTTGCCTGCTGCTCACCTTGTACAGACATCTTGGTTCACTGGCCCCTCATTCCTGCGTCAGTCATCACCAGCAATATCAAAAGACACTAAAAGGTTTGAGCTCATTGAACCTGAGAAAGACTCTGAAATCCGGCCACAAGTGCAAACTTATGTCACTCACTTGGAGAAGGCAGCTCTTTGTGCTGATCATTTCCAACACTTTTCCACCTTCACCTCGCTGGTAAGAGGAGTCGCTCTCCTTATCCACATGGCAAGAGCCCACAAACAGTCGAATCAAAACAGCAAGTGCAAAGGTTGGCATAAGTGTCATCTACCTCGTACTGCAGATGAAATGGCCCAAGCAAGAGATGTTATCTTGAAAGCGGCTCAAAGGGCAGCGTTTACAAGAGAACTGTCAGCACTACGATCTAACAAGGTATTGCCAACAAACAGCCCCCTGTTGAACCTGAGCCCGACCCTGGAGGGTGGACTGATACGTGTTGGAGGGCGGCTAAAGCATTCTGAATTGAATTCTGCAGAAAAGAATCCAGTAATTCTTCCCAAAGATAACCACATTTCTCTGTTGCTTACACGACATCACCACGAGCAGGTAAAGCATCAAGGCCGCCATCTGACGGAAGGAGCAATCAGAGCAGCCGGTCTGTGGATTTTGGGTGGCAAGACACTGATCAACACAGTTCTTCACAAATGCATCAACTGTCGCAAATTGAGGGGGAAAACGGAAGAGCAATCCATGGCTAACTTACCACCTGAACGCCTTAAAGTTTGTCCCCCCTTTACTTATGTGGGCCTTGATGTTTTCGGGCCCTGGCCTGTTACAACTAGACGAACCAGAGGAGGACAGGCGGAGAGTAAGAGGTGGGCCATCATGTTCAGTTGTCTCAGTTCAAGGGCTGTGCACATTGAAGTGATAGAGTCAATGGACACTTCTAGTTGTATAAATGCCCTTAGACGCTTTTTTGCACTCAGAGGCCCTGCAAAGCAACTACACTCTGATTGTGGCACCAACTTCACTGGAGCATGTAAGGAGCTTGGTATGGACAAAACTGTGCAGAAGTACCTGAGTGAACAAGGATGCAGCTGGACATTCAACCCGCCACATGCCTCCCACATGGGAGGTTCTTGGGAGCGTATGATTGGAATTGCCCGGAGAATCCTTGACTCAATGCTGTTGCAACAGAAAACTCGCTTAACCCATGAAGTACTTTGCACGCTAATGGCAGAGGTCACGGCTGTCATCAATGCACGACCACTCTTACCTGTATCCACAGATCCACAACAACCCTTCATTCTTTCACCATCAATGCTCCTCACACAGAAGTCTGGTGTTCCACCTCCACTCGGAGATTTCACAGACAAGGACCTTTATACAAAGCAGTGGAGACAGGTACAGGCCCTTGCAAACCAGTTTTGGAGACGTTGGAGTCACGAGTACCTACCTACCTTGCAGCACAGACAAAAGTGGACTGTGCCACGCAGAAATCTTCAAGTTGGAGATCTTGTTCTTCTCAGAGACAAACAGACTGTTCGCAACTGCTGGCCAATGGCCAGAATCACCGCCACATTCCCTGGAAGGGATGGCCTCGTAAGAAAGGTCGAAGTGAAAACCACTGACCAAGGGACTCCAAAAACCTTTTTGAGGCCAGTTTCAGAAGTTATTCTACTTCTGCGCAAGGACTGATATAAAGTTATATGTTTTAGGCTCTCCAATATTCGAAGTGGCCTCACTGAGGCCAGGCGGGGAGTGTAATGCCCATAAGGCATTTGTTTATTCTTTGCATAGATATTTCTCATTTAATAAATGTTTTGTCCTTTATTTAGTTAAAATATAAAATAACTGTCGATAAGGTTTACTTGTTTGCACATGTAACTTTGTTTTGAAGTGCCTCATCCGTTTACCTCACATCCTGTCTATTACTTCCTGTCTCTTTCCTGGCTCTCTTCAAGAGTATGGCAGACATGTTTTCCATGTTCTGAATTTAATCCATTGGCATCCACTGTTAAACATCATGAAAGCAATGCCGTAAGTTCATATATTTAACATTAAGGAGTTTAAGAATCATAAATATTAACGATTTGTTAAAAGGGTTGTAATTTTAATGACAGATTCGAGGAAGTTTATTTGCAGTTAAAAAACACGGTAAAAAACATGTAGAAACAGTTACACGATGTTAAGTAAAGTGCATATGTAATGTGAATTCAATGTTAAAGGATATGTACGGAGAAATTATTTGTAAAACAGAGACGTAATGTATATTTGTAATTTCTTGTTACAGTTTTCACCAAATGTTGATGAAGAAGTGTGGAAGTAAATGATGAACCTTGCATCGACTCTGTCTTCATTGACTACGGTTTAGCTTGGTGTTTAGTCAGCGTTCCAACACGCTGTACGAGAACACTAAAAGTCTATCAGTGTGGCACATCTTGATGTGGCAATATTTGCCCACTCTTCTTTGCAAAAACGCTCCAAATCTGTAAGGTTGCGAGGGCAACTCCTGTGCACAGCCCTCTTCAGATCACCCCACAGATGTTTGATCGGATTCAGGTCTGGACTCTGGCTGGGCCATTCCAAAACCTTAATCTTCTTCTGGTGAAGCCATTCTTTTGTTGATTTGGATGTGTGCTCTGGGTCATTGTCATGCTGAAATATGAAGTTCTTCTTCATCTTCAGCTTTCTAGCAGAAGCCTGAAGGTTTTGCACCAACACTGACTGGTATTTGGAACTGTTCATAATTCCCTCTACCTTGACTAAGGCCTCACTTCCAGCTGAAGAAAAACAGCCCCAAAGCATGATGCTGCCACCACCATGCTTCAGTGTAGGTAAGGTGTTCTTTTGGTGATGAGCAGTGTTGTGTTTGTGCCAAATATACCTTTTGGAATTATGGCCAAGATGTGCCACCCTGATAGACTCCTACCCAAAAAGACTGAATGCTGTAATAAAAGCCAAAGGTGCTGCAACAAAGTATTAGTTTGAGAGTATGCATATTTATGCAACCAGGTGTTGCATCCATAATTGAGGAAATAACAACTAGACAGTGACTACTGTTTACGGAGCTTTATTAAAAATACTATGTACAATACCCTCAGGTGTTTCGGCACTCTCCGACAGGCCAGGTGTCCCACGACGAAAGAGAGCTAGCCTCTTCTGCCCACATCCTTTATACCTGGAGTGGCGTCACCACCAGAACCGGCAGTTAACCACCCCTGCTCATTCCCCGTCCACCCCAGCCGCCATCTTACTAATACCTTCTATTTACATACATAACATTCTTCCCCCTTCAAAAAAATGTCATGCTATAGATATAGATAACCCACCCAAATATGGCTCCCGACACACTCTCTAATTATAAAAATATGTACAAAAAGAAACAATCTGCCTATCCATTCACACAACTAAGGCTGGGGGGCCGGGTAGACTGCCAGCACCCCCTACACGGCTAGGCAGGTTATTCTGCCGCCATACTTAAAACAGTCCAACTTAAAAGGCCATGTTTCTAAATAAAATAATCCTGTTAAACAGCTCCATATGAACATAAAGAACAACAATCACAACACTCATTGATAACGCCACTGGCGGCCCCTACCCCAACAAATCCAAATTCAGGCACATATCAAATCAATCAGTGAACCATTTCACCCTTACCATATTCACAGAATGAATCCAATAATTACAAATATCCTTAGCCATTAAAACTTTGCTCTTATACAAGCACATAAGTTAGAAAATTTAACTCATAAAATTTCGTCTTCCTTCTTTTTTTCTTTTTTTTTCAAACCAGTAATATCCAGGGCACCAATACAGTAGTGTTCAACTGTGTACAGCAGGACCTGGGTTAAAATCAAAACACACAGTAAAACACCGTCAGTCCTTGAATGGGTCTCTTTCTAGGCGCCTCCTTCTCTTAACCTTCAGGCTCTCGCTGCGTCATCTCCTCTTCTCCACCACTAGACGCAGCTCGTCCGGATGCCTCCAGGTCTTGTCAGACAGGCAGAGATACCCATCGCTCCGGGCAGCCTCCACCTGGAACCACCTCCAATCATCACGCCGCTTGTGTGACCTGTGATCACCTCTCATCCGGGCCTCGACCCTGGGTCGAACCTCATCTCCAACCCGAAGGGAAGCCCTTTTCTTCTTATCAGGATCACTTTGGTTCTGACTGGCCTCCATCATCGATCCAGTCGACTTGCGGGTCCAGTTCGCCATTCTCTTGGCAGGCCGTCGTTGTGAGCGCTTCAAAACCGCACTCTCAGGTGTCACCCCCTCAGTCTCCAGCGCGGGCACCTTATCCTTACGGGTCACCCCGGGGGTCCCAGCGTGCCATCCAGCTCCCTCATCCAGGGCAACGTGATTACCGACATCGGGTCCGTCCTGGGGCGGCGTCGCGTGGTGCCGAACGTGCTCTCCACTTGTAGTATCCAGCCAGTCTGAGTCCCACACCTCCTCGCCATCCACCACCGGAGCTGGTCGGCCACAAAGTCCGCACCCCAACCACTCCTCACCTGACACATTCGCTATAGAGAACCCCAGGCTATAAAAAAGGTTGCACCCCATGATGTTAACACCCGCAGCGGTGACATAAACATGGGCCTTGGGTATCACAACAGACTTGTACCGTGCTTCCATTTCCACAAATCCCAAAACGGCCAGTCTGTTCCATCCATAGCCAAGGTAGCGTCTCTCCTGCTTTCTGATCTGTCGGTGTGGAAACAGACTCTTCATGGTTGCCATGTTCAAAACGGAGATAACAGCTCCCGTATCCACCAACAGGGGAACTTCAACGCCATCCAGCATAACGTCACGCCCGATCCGTCCCGTGGTCTCCAGGGAAACGGTGTGGACAATCGTGGGAGTCTTCTGCGAGGAACCCACCTCACTCCGCTTGTCCCTATGCTCAAAGTTTGCGCACACCCTAGCAAAGTGGTTCAGCAAACCACACTTCCCACAGCGCTTGCCCCTCGCCGGACATATTCTGGACTTATAGCGGTGACTTGGGGACCCACAGCCATAACAATGCGGCGTACCTGGGGTGGACCTAACTTTAACCACGGAGGCATATTCGTCCTCTCCGCTGCCCTCATCTTCAGGGTCCAATAACAGTGCCTTCCCACGAGACTCGCCTTGGGTCAGAGCGGCCCCTTCAGTCAGGCCCCTCGTGATAGTCTCTACTGCCTCGAATTGCTGAGCGAGCTCGATAGCTGCGGCCAACATCAGTTCACCTGAGTGAGTCAAAAGCCTGGACTGGGCTGCTGGACAGTGAATGTGTTCCGCCAACTGTTCCCGTATCATCTCATCTTCCAGGGGTTCCGAACTTGCATTTTCTCACCAGCTCCTGGAGGTCCACCAGAAAGCTCCTCACTGGTTCCCCAGACCGCTGGTGGCGCTGTTGATACTGAATGCACCGGACTGATGTTTTCCGGCACGCGAAAGTAGCACGCCATTAACTCCACCACTTCATCAAAACTATCGGCGCCTCCAAGGTTTTCCAGTATTCTTTGTCCCTCCATGCCTAAATTATGGACCAAAACAGCCCTCACCTGAAGCTTCTCAAGCTTGCTGAGGTTCAGTACTACTAAATAATTTGTGAATGTGGCAAACCACCGAGGCCAAGGCACAGGTGGCTCACCCAGGGTTTCCAAAAATGGCCGAAAACTGTCAACGGACCTCTTCACAACCGCTTTTACCTCGTCACCAAATGTTGCATCCATAATTGAGGAAATAACAAGTAGACAGTGACTACTGTTTACAGAGCTTTATTATAAATACTATGTACAATACCCTCAGGCGTTCGACACTCTCCGACAGGCCAGGTGTCCCACGATGAAAAAGAGCTAGCCTCTTTCGCCCACATCCTTTATACCTGGAGTGGCGTCACCACTGGAACTGGCAGTTAACCACCCCTGCTCATTCCCTGTCCACCCCAGCCACCATCTTACTAATACCATCTATTTATATACATAACACCAGGCTATTGTGTTTTTTATTTTTTATTTTTCCCTTTAAAAGATTTCAGTTTGTGTTTCAATTGAGTTGTACGGGTTATAGGTCACATTAATGGTGGAAAAAGTTTTGAAATGATTTATCTTGGTCTCATTTTTTTTACATCACAAAAACCTGGCATTTGAACAGGGATATATCCACTCTGTGTGTGTGTGTGTGTGTGTGTGTGTGTGTGTGTGTGTGTGTGTGTGTGTGTGTGTGTGTGTGTGCGCACGTGTGTGCACATAGTGGATATAAAAAGTCTACACACCCCTGTGCAGACAGATTTTTTATATTTTTTTTTTTTATATCCTGTGAGTGTGTGTGTGTGTGTGTGTGTGTGTGTGTGTGTGTGTGTGTGTGTGTGTGTGTGTGAGCAGTTTGGGAGCTATTGTTTTGCTAAGATTGAATTGTTAAATAAGCACAAATAAATACTGTGTAGTTTAATAGAGTTGGGTTTTTTTTATATATACTGATGCTACTTTTGCCTCTGGTCCAGTTCTTACCCTGTCTGTTGGACATCAGTCAAGTTAACAGAAGAGAACTACACTTGTCTTGTCAATAGAGAGCCTAAGTCACGCCCCCTCTGTGACATAGTGGAATTGGGGCCTTGGGGCTTGCCGTAGCCTGGCCGGGGCGGGACAGAGGGATGTCAGGCGGGCTACGGCTGGGGATATAAATATGTGTGAACTTGGTTTGAATAAAGAGAGAATATTCACTCCGGCTTCCTCTTGACTCTCCGTTATTTAGATGTAACATTTTGGTGACGAGGTGAACAAAGGCAGTGTGCATAGGACAGATGCCAGTGTTTTTGGAGCACCCGTGCTTGCCGGCAGTTTCATGGCCTCAATGGAAGCAGAGCTTGGATACATATATGACAGCGGCGGGCCTGGGGTCGGTCAGCAAGGAGAGACGGAGGAGTGTTTTGATTCAGTGTCTCAGCACTGAAGGACAGCAAATTTTTTTCGGCCAGTGCCAGAACGGCTCGCTGGAGGAAGTGCTGAGGGTCATGGACGACTTATTTGGTGACCCCTCCACGGTCTCGAGAAGTCGGTGGGAAGTCTTTGGAAGAAGACAACGGAGGGGTGAGTCGCTAAGCTTATTTCTACTGGAGCTCCTTAGCTTAGCATGGAAGTGCGACTTCGGGGCGGGAGCTTACGGAATTGTGAAGGACAAGGTAGCTGCTAGCACAAGGCGCCAGTTGCACACAGCTAGCGACTGCGTTACTAGTAGCTAAAGAGCCACAGTCGTGGGAGGAGGTGCTGGAACTGGTTAAGAGAGAAGAGTCTGTGGCCCAGTTGGAGCTAACGGCTAAGGTTAGCGAGGATCCAACGAAGAGCAGTTTCCCACCAAGCATGGGGGTTGGCGCGCTGGCGGTGTGATGTGGTGGAAATAAGAAGAAATAAAAGAAGAAGAAGCGGACAAAAAAGGGAGCGGCGTTACGGGTGGGATGACCCAGAGGCCAAGCTCAGGTCCACGCTGCACAAATGGGGAAAGGCCCGTTGAAGTGGTACGTGCTCCAGCTGGACAGAGTTGACGTGCTGCTCATGGTAGATTCGGGGGCTGGGAAATCCATCCTGAGTCTACCTACACTGCGATGGCTGTTCCCCACGAAGCAAATTAATGGTGGAGCGGTGAGACTCTTTGGCAATGGTCACGCGGAGATTGAAATGGTGGGCACAGCAGACTTGGAAGTAACCTGCAGGTCAAAGAGGGTCCCTAGCTTTACTTTCTAAGTAGCACGCCTGGGAACTGTCCTGCTGGGAGTTTACCTATTGGGACAATTGGGTTTTTCCAAAATGGACCCGGGGGGTTCACGGGTGCTATCTGTGGGCTCAGACTGGCACCTCCGCTGGCCAGCGCTATTTGAGGGCTTGGGCCAGATTGAAGCATTTTATCATCGGCCTGTTGTCAGTGAGAACATCACACCAAAAATACAGCCTTTGAGATGCCTTCCGCTGGTGCTGCAGGATGAGGTGTTAGTGGAATTGACCAGACTACTTAAAGGCCAAATGTCACGTAATTTTTTTTTCTAAACGACAACGAATTTAGATAAAATACACATAGCTTAAACCAAATATTCATACCGGAGACCATATCACCCACCTGTATTTACATAATTGCACAAAATACACCAGGTGAAGGCCCCACCTTGCTTGCTGGCTTGTGACAGCCAGTCCAGACCACGCCCATGTTTTTGACATCACCAGTTGTACCCTGGCTGCCCTGCCTATCCACATTCACACTTATCAACATTGGACAATCATGACGGAAAGTGACAGCGATTGTGAACAAATTAGTTTAGTTTTGTCTTTTTTTTTTGTCTTTTTTTTTTGTCAATGGTTCAGACAGTGACAGAGGCATTGAACCTTACAGGTTCGAGCCGTCCGAGACGGAATCAGATGCTTTGTCTGATGACAACAGTTCCAACGATGACCAGAGAGCAGAACCAGTGGAAAATGTCATTGAACTGGACATTAATCGCCTCCAGAATTGCGAAGCCGAAGGGGGTCTGTCGAGGGCGCCCCATAAATATTGATTTTTCGGAAGCCATTATTATTACAGTGGAGGAGAGCCGCTGCTGTCAAGAAATTGACCAGATCAATATGAAAATGGAGGCGCATACCTGTCAAGTGAGACGTTTTCGCCGTATTTTGGTGCCAAGCGCGGCTGTGGGGGACGGCGGAGTGGTGAGGACACTTTTCTGGGAAATGTTTTAAATGTAGTTCGTGTTGTTATTGTCAAATATTTTAAGGAAAATATGGGGAAAATGCAATTTTAGCAAAAACGGGCGTATTGCCATTTCTGTACGCCCAAAAGAAAAATATACGGGAAAAAAAATTGAGTGTGTTGCGGAGCATGTCCTGTGTGTGATCCCCCACAGCTGGTGCTGGCAGATGGCTCAGCCTGAGCTATTATCACTACAATGAGAAGTGTGGAGTCAATCATTAGTCAGATTGTCGGGGCGGGCTGATCGCTCAGCGTGAGCTATTCTCACTACAATGAGAAGTCATTAGGACAATGGTTTAACACGTTCAGCTGTGCAGCGGTTGCGGAACAGAGAGAGATCGCCTGACAAATACAGAATTCTGCTTTTTTTTTTTATTTTGCGCCGGACGCTGAGTTGTGTTGTTATTGTCAAATATCCATGAATCCTTAAAATATTTGACAATAACAACACGAGTTGCATTTGGGGCATTTCCCAGAGAGGTGTCCCTTGTTGCTCCGCCGTCCCTTATAGCTGCTTTTTACGGTGTTGAAGTACGGCGAAAACGTCTCACTTGACAGGTATGAAAACATTTCCCAGAGAAGTGTCCCTTATTACCCAGCTGTCCCTGATAGTCCCGTTTTAAGGTATGGGTGAAATATCCAATTTTTTCTTTCTTGTTGCTCACTTCAACCTTCCAGTCTCCATATAAACAATCAATTGAAATACCCCAAGCATCAAACAATCGATTTCGTCACTTCCGCCTTCTTCCCCAGGCGATTCCAGGGGCCGTGTCAGGCCAAGCGCGGCAGTTTTAAATTAACGAATATTCCGTTGTTACTGAAGCATATGCACCAAGACCCGAACGGATCGGTTCCCTTTTATGTCTAGTTTCAAGATATTTAAAGTACCCTGTTACGTGACATTTGGCCTTTAAGTCAGAAGTCATCAAAAGGGCTGACGCTTCACTGCGGATTTCTAATCTGGTGGTGGCCAGAAAGAAGGGAGGGGGCATCAGACCATGCATCAACCTTAGGACTGTGAATAAGGCGATTATCCCAGATAAGTATCCGCTGCCCACTATGGAGGAACTCACGGCGACGTTCAGCGGGGCGAAGATATTCTCAAAACTGGATTTGCGGCAAGGTTACCTGCAGGTGCCGCTACACCCGGACAGCAGGAATCTGATGGCCTTCGTGACCCACATGGGGGTGTTGCGTTATACTAGGATGCCTTTCGGGCTGAGCTCGGCGCCAAGCTGCTTCCAAAAGGTCATGGCGACCATGCTAGCCAGCCTAAAGGGAGTAGTCATGTACCTAGATGACATCATGGTGCACGGGGCATCGAGCGAGGAGCACGATGAGAGGTTGTAAAGGGTCTGAAAATGCTACATGAACACGGGGTCATGTTGAATGCCGAAATATGTGTCTTTGCAGCGGACGCAGTGGACTTTGTAGGGTTTCGGCTGTCTGGAGACGGACTGATGCCGTTGGTTTCGAACATGGAGGTAGTGCTCCAGCTCGCAGACCCCATCTCGTGGACCCCTCCTCGCCGGCTGAGATAAGATAAGATAAGATAAGCCTTTATTAGTCCCACAATGGGGAAATTCCAGGATTGCAACAGCACAGGGATAGCAACACTCAGAGCAACAATCAGAAGGCAAGAAAAAACAAGAGCAGCTAGTATAAATATGTGCATATTACTATAAATATATACTGTATATATATATATATATATATATAGACACACAGTGTGGAGCATTGTGGTTGGTGGATGTGCAGCAGAAAGTCTAAGCTCTCTCTCCGCGGATGCGGCGGGCCAGCTGGATGTCTTTGGGCATGATGGTGACTTTCTTGGCGTGGATGGCGCACAGGTTGGTGTCCTTGAAGAGACCCACCAGGTAGGCCTCGCTGGCCTCCTGCAGAGCCATGACGGCAGAGCTCTGGAAGCGCAGGTCGGTCTTGAAGTCCTGAGCGATCTCCCTCACCAGGCGCTGGAAGGGCAGCTTACGGATGAGCAGCTCCGTGGATTACTGGTAGCAACGGATCTCTCTCAGAGCCACGGTACCGGGCCTGTAACGGTGAGGCTTCTTCACTCCGCCGGTGGCCGGAGCGCTTTTCCGAGCAGCCTTGGTGGCCAGCTGCTTCTGGGGGCTTTTCCTCCAGTAGATTTACGGGCGGTCTGCTTGGTTCTTGCCATCGCTCTTTATTATTCTGTCTTATATTTCTTGCACGCCGCCTAAGATCTCTTCGTTCCTGGGGATGGTGACTTTTATGGACGGTTCATTCCTAGGTACTCGGAGACAATCGAGCCACTCAGGGCGCTGTTGAAGCAGCACGCACCTTGGAACTGGACTCTGGCCTGCTCAGCGGCAGTGGAAAAGTTAACCCTCTGAGTGTGATAATTTGCGTGCCCCTAGTGGCAGAGCATGGTGCTGCACCTGTCATCTCACTCTGACATCGCCGGCTGCATTGGGGATTTGTACTGATTTGTTCTGATCTGCCAGTGTCAGAAGGTGGCAGACATGCCTTGAAGGACTCAATGAATGACACGTAATACACCAAAGAAGAAGAACTCACTTCTTTTCCTGTATTCCCTTCTTTTAGCTCAGAAGGCTAATATGGCCGCAATCGTTCATCGTCACCGTCACTTAGACGGCTTTGTACACAGAAAATTGCCGCGGGATACAAGCAAAATTTATGTGGGATAATAATAAGACTTTGTAGATGTGATGGAGAGTGTAAATGACTGACAGAATGAAAAATAACGACCAAGATGGGTGAAAACGCAGCGACCATGGCACGACGAGTCCCGTTAGCCGCCGGTAAGTGACTTATTTTTGTGTTTTTTAAAATTGTACTGATTTCTTATTCATATACTTTGAAGATAAGATGATGAGGTACCTCTGTACAAAAAAACGGTGTCAAAAGACTGAACCATTCTTTGTATAAATATGTCCAAAGTCCAGTTTTGACTGAGTTATGGAATTTAAAGAGGTGCCGCAACATTATGCAAATTAGATGTGTAAACTTATTCCTATCTGAAACTTTGGATCATATTTTACATCTTTCTAATTGACAATAAGCCATTTTCTCTTACTACTTTCAGGTTATAGCCTTGGAAATCTGAACTACTTTATTGACAAAAAATATTTACCACTCTTGACCACTAGGGGTTATGTCACAATTCGGCGACAGACACACACAAACAGTTAAAGCGACAGCTCACTTCACCACCGGTTTTGGCTCACTTTGACCCGGACTGCCCTACGATAGTGACCTGTGATGCATCCAGTTCTGCCCTGGGGGCAGTGATGTCGCAGGTGCAGGATGGTACAGCGCATCCGCTGGCTTTTGCATCAAGGTCTCTGTTGGATGCTGAGAGGAAGTACGCCGTAGGCAAAAGGGAAGCGCTGGCCTGTGTTTGGGCCTGTGAGAGGTGGCATATCTACCGCTATGGTCGGCGCTTCACGTTGAGAACGGATCACTGAGTGCTAACGACTCTGCTCGAGACTTTGGGGTCAGGACACAGGCCACTAAGGATCCACAGATGGTCTGAGAGACTGAGGACTTACAATTTTGAGACGAAGTACACACTGGGCAAGGACAAAGTTATGGCGGACCTTCTGTCTAGGGCCCCGATGTGTGCTTTGGTACCGGATGTGGGGGCGGTGGACTCAGCCGAGATGGAACTGGTCCACGTTCTACATGGGGCACTCCGGGACATTGTGTCTCCTCAGGAACTTAGAGAGGTTTCAGAGAGTGACCAGGTGATGAGGAGATTGCGCCTGGCGATCAGAGAGGGCTGGCTGATGGGAGCGCTGGGGGAGCTGGCCCTGTTCCATCGGTTTAGGGACAAGCTTAGCTGCTGCAACAAGGTGTGCGTGGCTAGAGGACTGTGTGCCATCATCGCAGCAGCTCTGAGGGGACAAGTGTTGGACATGCTACATGAGGGTCATCTTGGGGTAGTCAAGGTAGCAGGTGGCAGCATAGCAGGGACTCTGTTTGGTGGCCAGGGATAGACAAGGACATAGAGACAATGGTCAAAAACTGTGTCCCATGCCTGTAGAGTGGGAAGACCGGAGGACTTTCACCTCCTCCCCTGCAACCAGTCATGTTCCCTGCTGGACCCTGGGAACACATCGAACTGGACATCTGCGGAGAACTACAGGCAGCCCCCCCTGGTAGCAGGTTCCTTGTGGTGGCATATGACCTGTTCTCTAAATGGCCGGAGGTGCTCCCGACTGGCTCGGGGACAACTGAGGTGATCCACGGAACAAGAAGTGGCGGCCTTCATGCAGTCCAAAGGAATCCAGCTGGACTGTAACACCATTGAGGCCTGCCACCCTCTGCCCAGGAAAAACAGTGACAAACCGGCTGTGATCATGAGGTTTGTGAATAAAAAACACAAGACTGCGCTGCTAAAACAAGGTAGGAAACTGAAAGGAACAAACATCTATATAAACGAGCACCTCACAAAAGAAAACGCAGAAATAGCCAGAAAAGCAAGATACCTGAGAAAGCAGAAAAAGATTCAAAACACCTGGACATCAAACTGTAAAATATGCATCAAATTAAATGGATCACCTGAAGAAGCCAAGGTCATTAACATCCGTAATATTATGGAACTGGACAAATATCAATGAATATTATGAACTGGAGTCGACAGCAACAAGAGACAACTGTAGGACACTGAAGGATTATACTCATCTGCAACAGGACATTTAACAACATGAAACAAAAGATTAACAAACAGGAACAAAAGTAACTGAAAGTTTTTGAATATACGGATCACAACCCACAGGACGTAGAATATAACATAGACCCTGATAATAATGTATTTAGCTCCATCAATAATGACTGTAGTTACTACACGGATGAACAGTTTAACACAATGGTCACATCTGATTTCAATATTTCTATGATCCACTTCAACAGCAGAAGTCTCTATGCCAACTTTAATAACATTACAGATTATTTACATCAGTTTAAAGAGCCATTCAATATTGTGGCAATATCAGAGACGTGGCTCAGTGAAGAGAAAGGAGTGAATTTTACCATGGATGGCTATGAATTAAATTATATAAATAGAATAGTGAAAAAAGGAGGAAGAGTTGTAATTTATGTTGACAAGAGCTTGCAATACAAGGTTGTTGAAAATTTGTCAGTAACTGTGGATGATTTATTTGAATGTATT
Source organism: Pholidichthys leucotaenia (assembly GCA_020510985.1). Taxonomy (NCBI): domain Eukaryota; kingdom Metazoa; phylum Chordata; class Actinopteri; order Cichliformes; family Pholidichthyidae; genus Pholidichthys; species Pholidichthys leucotaenia. Next base: position 369,457,773 of record CM035843.1, on the reverse strand, counting down.
ACAATAGAAATCTGTCTGGACAATGTGAAGAATATAGTAGTGAGCTGTGTATATACGTAGAACACCTGGATCAAACATTGACTTATTTAAGGACTGGATGGAAAAAATGTATGCAAAACTAACTCATAAAGTTATGTTCATCTGTGGGGATTTCAATATAGATCTTATGAATTCAAAACAACATAGTTTGACAGAAGAATTTATCAACACAATGTACAGTATGGGTTTACATCCAACAATTACCGGACCTAGCAGAATCACGTCACAGTGCCACACTAATAGATAACATATTCACAAACATTATGGAAATTAATATCAGGAGTGGGCTTTTATTGAATGATATCAGTGACCACCTGCCGATTTTTGTTGTCTATCAATGTGATTATAGGAAGAAAAAGTATACCAAAAATATTAAATATAAAAGAATAAGAACTGAAGAATCTATGTATTTACTGGCAAAGGAATTATTAATAAAAGACTGGAAGATAGTTTATGATGAAAATGATATAAATAAAGCATATGATAAATTTTTACAAATATTTCAATCATTGTACAATAAAAACTGTCCTATAAAACAATACAGTGACAGACAACAAAACAAAAATATTCCTTGGGTCACCAAGGGATTACTAAATGCATGTGAAAAGAAGAATACATTATATAAACAATTCATTAAGTACAGAACGGTGGAGGCTGAGATCAAATATAAAAGATATAAAAATAAGCTTACTAATATAATGAGGACTTGTAAGAAAGAATACTACAACAAAATATTAGAGGATAATAAAAATAAATTAAGAGGAATATGGCAAGTTCTCAGTGGGATTATTAGTAATCAACCTAAGAATGCTAATTATCTAGAATGAAGCGGCATGAAATAATAAGCAGCGATGCTGAGGTTTTAAGTAGAGTTTATTGAATCATACCGCCGTCACGAGCTACGCTCCCGGCTCCGTGCATGCGCGCCGGGAGCGAGCCCAGTGGCTCTCAGAGAAGAGGAGACACAAGTGTGTGTCCAGCAGCAGCTGAAGAGTGAGTGAATGAGAGAGTGAGCATGGGTTACAGTGCAGTATATATACCCAGCTACAACAATACATAAAAGAGCATCCCCCAGCAGTTGGTATGATCAAAGAAATAACAGAACAGGCATGAGACATTTGCATTTGAGAGACATATTGATCTTGGTCTGTAGGTCACAGTAAGGACAGGACGCATGAACACAATGCATGAAAGGCAACATTAACATCACAGAAGTGAGCCAGAAGAAGCGGGGCTGCCTGTAGACATTAATACACATTTCACTGTTCTGTTAATTGCTCTAGCCGAGCGCTGTGTCTGTCCAGTCTGTTGTGGGGGTTACACCAAACCGCCACACGCTCCCTCCCAGAGGGCTCGGCAGGAGGCCGAGGTCTCGATCATTCAGCTTGGGCAGTGAGCAGGAGAAGCTCTCTGCAGGAGGAGGGGGAGGGAGGAGGGGGGTAGTACGTGCCGGACGGGGACGGTGAAATCGTCCGAGCCGCGCAAAAATTGCTTGCTGGTCCGCGACGTCGAGGGGCTGTCCCGTTGAACGTGCGGAGGTCCGCAAGAAGAAAAATTAGTCTCTGACTCCTCTCGTGACCATGAAGAAAAGCAGGAGCGGCTGAAAGAAAAAAAAAAAAAAAGACAAAAGCAGAGGGACTGGCATGTTGACTTTAGGTTCAGGCGTAATCCTAAAGCCTCGGGAACCGCAGACAGCTGAATTCCCCTTGTGTGCCGTGGCTAAGACCATAAAATCCAGTGAGCAAGCTGCGGGCCTCAGGTGTACGAGCAAGCCTGAAGGGCCAGTGTGCAGCAGAAGGAAGGCGGTCAGTGTAGCCGTATGTGTCCCGTGCGTGGTGTGCCGTCCTCGTAACTCCCCGGTGCGTGCGCCGGGGTTCCGTGATGGGTGGGCCAGCTGGAGAGGAGAACCAGGGTCAGGAAACTTGGTGGAGATTGGCGCAGTCGGCACCGAAAAACATCTATGATGAGCTGTGGCTGCAGATTAGTCATGGTGCGTTGGAGCGTTGAGGGGAGATAGACGATCTTTGTTCCTCAGGCTCAGGTAGATGAGTAGGATCGCTGAGAGGGGGGAGTAGCGGTGAGAGGGAGAAAATGTTCTGTGTTCCTCGGCTGGTCCAGCGTGGACGTCCCGATCTCAGGTGAGGGTCGCGCCATGACGTTTTCTGCAGTTTTCCCGGTCGTGGGTGATGTCCGGAGAGTAGCTCGCCTGTGTTGGCTCCATGTCGAGGTCTCCCTGAAGCAGAAGGGAGGGCAGCTCGTTTGCGTCAGGCTGCTGTGTTCACTGGCAGCCTGTTTTTGTCAGCGTCGGGTCGCCAGCGTGGCCGTCCAGACCAGAAGGTTGCTTTGCACAAAACGTGTGCATGTCCGGGGTCACCAGTGAAGCGTTCACTGGCAGCGTGTTCTTTTCTGCCTTCAGGTCATGGTGCGTTGGAGCGGCGAGAGGGAGGAGACGTCTTGTGTCCCTCGGCTGGTTCAGCGTGGATGTCCAGACCAGAAGGTTACGTCGCACAAAGCGTGTGCGTCCTCGGGGTCACCAGTGCGGCGGCATGAAGAAAAGCAACATTGGTGAAGGGTTTTAAGCAGGTTTATTGAAACATACCGCCGTCACGAGCTCCGCTCCCGGCGCCGTGCATGCGCACCGAGAGCGAGCCCAGCGGCTCTCAATGAAGAGAGACACACTGTGTGTGTCCAGCAGCAGCTGAAGAGTGAGTGAATGAGAGAGTGAGCATGGGTTACAGTGCAGTATATACAGTATACCCAGCTACAACAATACATAAAAGGGCATTCCCCCAGCAGTTGGTATGATCAAAGAGATAACAGAACAGGCATGAGACATTTGCATTTGAGAGACATATTGATCTTGGTCTCTAGGTCACAGTAGGGACAGGACGCATGAACACAATGCATGAAAGGCAACATTAACATCACAGAAGTGAGCCAGAAGAAGCGGGGCTGCCTGTAGACATTAATACACATTTCACTGTTCTGTTAATTGCTCTAGCCGAGCGCTGTGTCTGTCCAGTCTGTTGTGGGGGTTACACCAAACCGCCACACAGAATATTTTATTGAAAATGGCAATTTGATAAATAATATGGAGGATGTGGTCAGTGGTTTCAATAAATTTTTTGTAAACGTTGGTCCTAAATTATCACAATCAATAGTGACACCAGAAACAAACAACAGTGGTTCTATAAATGAAATAGAAGATAGAAATCCAAACACAATCTTTTTGGGTGCAGTTACTGAAAAGGAAATTATCGAGACTGTGAGTAAATTTAAGAACAAAAAATCAATGGACTGGAATGAAATTGATATGACAATAGTGAAAAAAGTAATTGAAGGAATTGTTAATCCACTCACTCACATCTGTCAATTCTCCAAAATACTTGAAAAAATCTTCACTAAGAGACTGGATGATTTCATTGAAAAACACAACCTCTTTACAGACAGCCAGTATGGTTTTAGAGCAGATAAATCTACATCTTTGGCACTGATCGAACTTATTGAAGAAATTACTAGTTGTATAGATAAAAAAAAGTTTGCTGTAGGAGTATTTATAGATTTAAAGAAAGCTTTTGACACCATTGACCACAGAATTCTACTAAGGAAACTGGAAAGGTATGGGATAAGAGAGGTCGGACTGAGTTGGGTGGAAAGTTATTTAAGTAACAGACAACAATTTGTACAAATTGGTGAGCACAAATCACCCTTCATGGACATCACTTGTGGTATGCCCCAGGGGTCAGTTTTGGGACCCAAACTCTTTATCTTGTATAAAAATGACATATGCCAAGTATCAAAAATTCTGAAATTTATTTTGTTTGCGGATGACACAAATATCCTTTGCACTGGTGAGAATTTGCAGCAGGTTTTAGACGTGGTCACAACTGAAATGAAAAGGTTAACGCAGTGGTTCAACAAAAATAAATTATCTCTAAATCTGAAAAAAAAACAAAGATTATGTTGTTTGGAAATTATAAAATAAATCATGAAATAATGGTAACGATAGATGATACCAGAATAGAAACAGTACAGGAAAATAAGTTACTGGGGGTGACGCTAGACAATAAAATCTGCTGGAAACCTCACATCAGTCACATCCAGGCCAAGTTGGCAAAATGTATAGGGTTACTGGGGAAGACAAGACACATCTTGGACTATAAATCATTGTTCTTACTGTACAATTCACTGTTTCTACCTTAACTACTGTGTAGAAGTCTGGGGAAACACCTACAAGACCAACCTACAGTCAATATGCACATTACAAAAAAGAGCTATAAGGATAATAAATAATGTAGGCTATAAAGACCATACCAATTCGTTGTTTTTAAAGTCACATGTCATAAAGTACATCGATTTAGTTAAATTTAAGACAGCACAAGTCATGTACAGGGCAATTAATAATCAACTCCCAACTAATATACAAAAAATATTTAAAAAAAGAGACAATGATTATAATTTGAGAGGAGACTTAAGCTTTACAAAACCCAAGATACAAACAACTAAGAAAAGTATGTGCATATCTGTCTGTGGGGTGGATTTGTGGAACAGTCTGGAGCCGGAACTGAAACTATGTACAAACAGAAATCAATTCAAAAAGAGGTATAAACATTATTTGCTGAAAGAATATATGTTAAAAGGGTAATATTTATATGTACGATTCACTATGCTCACTCTGGGACACTATGGAATGGTGGGTGGGACAGCACTGTGTATATCTGTGTTGTTTGGGGCTGGTTTTGATGTATGGACTATATGTATGTTGGGATGGATGGGTGTTAATGTTGATATGTACAAAATATAGTTAATTGTTTACTTGGGGTCTTAAATGTGGTAATTTGTATATATTTCACATGGGTTGTATTTATGGAAAAGAGGAGTTGGAATTAATAAGTGTTCACTTCTTCCTTCTCCCTTTCGAACACTGTATACTGTTACTTTATTGCACTTGTCATTTGTTTTGTTTTTGTTTTACTTTTTTGTTCGAAATAAAGTATCTATCTATCTATCACGGGATTCCTGACGTCGTTGTTTGCCAGATGAGGGACCCCGAGTTCTATCACCACTGACAATGGCCCGCAGTTCACTTCTGGGGTTTTTGAGGAGTTCCTGAGAGTCAGAGGGGTTGAGCACATCAAGACGGTGGTGTATTACCTGCAGGCCAATGGGGGGGTTGAGAGAATAAACAGGATGCTTAAGAATGGTCTGAGGGCTCACCTGGCAGATGGGTTTACGTTCTCTGATGCCCTGAACAACACCCTGCTCCATTATAGGGTGTCGGTGCACGCCACAACAGGACACTCTCCAGCTGCACTGGTGCTGGGATGAGAGTTGCCCCTTCCGGTGAGACAACTGGGGCTGGCACAGAGGAAGTGGGGTGAGGACTCAGGGGCACTGAGGCGCCGGGTCACTGACTGCCAACGGAAAATGAAGGAACTGTTTGACAGGAAACATCGAGTGAGAGGGCATGGCCTGAAAGTAGCGGATCGGGTCTGGATTAGGCACCCCATCCGCGCCCACAAGCTTCAGCCGCTGTGGGTTGAACCTTGGACGATCGTGAGGCGAAGAGGGCCTGACACTTTCGAACTGGACAATGGGTCCCGATGGCATGCAAGTAGGCTATGGAGGTCCCCACCGGAGGTGGCGAGCGACCCCGCCATGGACAGTTTGAGTGACAGTTGAGACTGGAGGGTCCGGACGAATGCCGATGGTACCGGAGGCAGAGTGCCCTCGCGAGGGACGCCCGGCTAGAGAATGTCGGAGACCCAGGTACTTAGACAATTTTGTGACCAGTGTGTTTGAGAACGGCTCTGTTGTATAGAGAAGGGACTTGTGTACAACATAGTTGGGTTCATTGGTCACAAGTGTTATATAGTTGTCTTTCCTGTTGGAATGTTTTGTTTGTGTTCTTGATTTTCCAAGGGGGGGGGATGTGACATAGTGGAATTGGGACCTTGGGGCTTGCCGTAGCCTGGCCGGGGCAGGGCAGAGGGATGTCAGGCGGGTTACGGCTGGGGATATAAATATATGTGAACTTGGTTTGAATAAAGAGAGAATGTTCACTTCAGCTTCCTCTTGACTCTCTGTTATTTAGATGTAACACTCTCTACTTCTGCAGATGGGACCTTAAATCAGAAAAACTCTCCATTGAAATGAATGGCAAGCATGAAATTATCTTTTGATCCCGAATGAATTTTGCCACGAGTTATACATATGTTTGGCAATTTAAAAGATAACTTTCCACATAAATAACAATGTAGGTTGTTGTCTCACGGTTAAGGTATAAGGTTGTGAAAATATGTAAATTGAAAACTACAAACACAGAGGCACGTACCTGATGTCACGTGTTCAAAGCGCACCCAGGGTGAAGTAACTAACAGCCCTCTGGATCAGTTGCAGCTCTAAAAATATTAAACAATACCTTTGTGTTATTTTTCTCCTCTTTGGATCCTTCTTTCATCGGTCAGGAAACAGGACGTGAGGCTTTAATAATCTCCCGCCATGATCTTGTTTAGTGATGTTGGATGTTGGGAGATGATGTCCGCTAATCATTTACACAGAAACTAAATAGTACTTTGTTATTATATAACAACTGACGGCTTTAATTACGTGGAAAATTATCTTTTAAACTGACAAACATCATAAGTGTAACTCATGGCAAAATTTGATTGGGATCAAAAGACAATTTCGCTCTTGCCATTCATTTCAAACAAGACTTTTTCCGATTTAAGGTCCCATATGCGGAAGTAGAGGGGGTGTGACTTAGGCTCTCTATGGAGGAGTTACTTATCTGCATCTAAAATAATGCACAACTGATTATGAGGCAGGGACTGACAAAGCATAAAATCAAATGTTTCACTTAATTTTCAAGAGAACTTACTGGTGAAAAGACAGTCCGTTCCCTTTTCCTAAAATATTTTTACAATTTGCATGTACACATGTACACATTCAGGCGCCATTCTGCAACTTAACACAATGAAAATCATAAAATCAACCTTGAATCCTGACATTTTCATTAAAATTTGTTTTCATAACGTTCTATATTGCTTATTATAACTTATACCGTTCCAGCTTACTTATATGATAACAATAAATACAACAAACCATTATTTGCATGTGCCTGTCAGGGCTGGCCCTCTGGGGTGTTGTCACGGACGGGGTTGGTGCCTCAGCTCCGTTTCGTGATTGTGGCTGTAGTTCCTGATTATTTGATAACTATTTCCAGCTGGCAGTTATTGGAGCCCTGAGCCTGGCTCCCTGTCAGCATACAGCCACGTCTCCTCCTCTCCGCCAGGCATCCACTAGTTATTGCCGTCACCTGTCATTTATTATTATTATTATTTGTCCTCTCCCTTGTTTTCCCACATACACATTTACACACCTGCACACACTCAAGCACATCTCTTCCATGCATACACACAAACTCATCTTCACTCACTTTGCATCGTTTAGCGCACACATACACTCATGCATGCACACACACACACACTCATGCATGTACTCTCATACATGCACATACACACTCTCACTCTTATATGCACCCATGCAGAGACTCCCACCGCGCACCTGCCTCCACTTGTCGCTCATTAGTCTATGGGGGTATTTATGTACGACAATGGAGGCACTCAGTGTGTCGGCATTAGTCAAAGCTGGATGTCCAGACTCCTCTGTTGGTTTCTCCTCCCTGTGGACTGTGTTAGGCATTGTTGTTTCCAGAGCTAGTTAGCTCCAACCCTACATGTAAGTCTATCCTCATTATTAACTGTCGTGATCCAAGCGCAGAGCTGATCCGCGCCTGAGTCACTCAGTATTTTCCCTTTTTTACTCTGTACTTCTAGTTCTATTATTATTTGTCCCTTCAGTGCTTTTACTATGACAGCGCCATGGCCGGACTTGACATGAGTTCAGGCTCAGTGAACACGCACACAGGCTCGAGTTGATTGCAACAAGGATTTATTAAATATTAAGCGTGTGTGGATGCGTGAGAGTGAGTGTGAATATAATACTGGAAGACAGGATGCGCCGAGGGCGAAGCAGCGCACCGTGCAGCCAGGCAACCCTAGGGCAGAGCAGAAAAGTGGTTAGCTGCTGAGTCTGACCCAGTGGATTAATATTAGGGCTGTGGCTTACTTGCAGATGTTCTTGGTGGCTGACGTTGGCAAGCCACAGGTCTCCTGCCTGGAAGACAGCGCTCCAATGCGCTCTCAGCACTGTGGGTGAGGGTTGGATGACGACGAGGGGAGAATCCGCACCAGGGAATCCACCTGTGCACAGGGGAGACAGACTAGAGAGAAGGTGAGACGAGAGATGATGGCTTACGTGAGAAGGGATGGTTGGTAGTCTAGAGGCGTCGGAGAAGAGAAGGCGAGTGCGGGTAGCACGGTCGTTGGTGAGCAGACAGCTCCAGGCCGAGGCTCTAGGCAGAGCGGGCTAAACAGCCCGGGCTTGATGAGGCGCAGGTGTGCTCGCAGCTGGAGCGGGAGACAGGCGAGAGCGGGCTGTGACAGGACTTCCGGCTGTCAAGTCGAGCCGGCCCTGTCACAGCTGATCACGATTCTGTGATTATGTTTTCTCTAAACCTGTTTGGCCCTTAGCTTTTGTGTTTTAGTATTTAAGGGAGCAGCTGAGGCTCACTCCTCGCTGCGACCTCGTCATCGTTCCAGGCTGGGATCCCTATCCCCAGTTCCAGTCTTTCTTCAGCGTAGGTTTCATCCTCACTTCATTCATTCGTAAGTGCTTCTCTACAGCGTTAGGTTTCACCCTCGCTCTTTGTGTAAGTGCTTGTGACTTTTTATACCTCTCCTTATTTCACCCTCCGGGGTCGCATGTATAGTTATTTGTATTTTGCCCCACGTGGCTTATTTTGTTACCCTTCTTCAATAAATATACACAAACTCTCTGTTGGCACCTGGCGCCTCATTAATGCCCTGAAAGGGGCGAACATGACAGTAGGTCACAGCCAAATGTGGTGCCAGCCACAGTGAGTGTTGTTTTGGCTCTGTTTTTTCTCTTTTACCGGGTGCCTGCGGGGTTTTTTCAGAAGGAGGTTATGGCATCATTTTGGAGCCTCCTATGCAGCACTCACCAACGCTCCCCTGAAGACGCTGTACGGTACCTGGGCCTCGCAATGCCGGATAAACGCCATCCTCGCCTTGCTGATCACGTTGAGGGCAGGGAGAGGATGGTTGAGGGATCAGCGCTTCTCCAGAGGAACCAGGAGTGGGACAAGGAACCCTCCAGGAAGCCTAGTTCGGCGCCGTCGGGAAGGCACTCCCGTGGCCCGATTCAAGCGACTCCTCACCAGGCTCCTGCTCCAGCTCCAGCCCCTGCTTCACTGCCTAATAAATGCCACCCCCCGGCGCAGAACTCTACTCCTCCCCGTGACACAGCAGTACCTAAGCAGGTGGAGGAGAATGACTGGGTGAAAGCGCCACGAAGCTCCCGCCATTACCCAGCCATGGACAGCCAGAAGAATTTCCCCCGTCACCCAGCCAGCAACTTATTCTACGCCACAGCAGAGAGGAAAATCAGCAGCTGCAGCCCGTGGGTTTCCCTCGTCGGCTATTTCGGCAGCCTCCCGTTCCCGGGTCTTCGCAGCTGTTACTCCCTCCTCCATAATGTCATCCTTCGCTGCTGAGAGCCCAGCTGTTTCTCCCCTGGCCCCGCCCATGACCGTGCCTGTAGGAGCAGCTCCTCTTCATCCACCAGAGGGGTCCACATCCTCCACAGTTACCGAGAAGGAGAGAATTGAGCCCTCTGCAGCAGTCACCATCGTTCCCCGGGAAAGCAGGCAAGTGTTTTTTCATTCTGATTCTCATTTTGATGAATTACCTTATCTGATTCCTGGGGGTGGAGGTCAGGTTTCTCAGTCCACTGAGCTTTCACCACCTGCTGCAGCCATTAAAATTGATCCTGCTACAACTGTGTTTCCTCCTATTCTCCTCGAGCGTTCCCCAGTCCCAGGATTAGACTGCCGGATGGAGGAAGAACTTACGGCCCTGGAGAACCTGGCTCCAGCCCTGCAGCTACGCCATGGGCAGAGGAGGAGGGCTGATTGCCATTTGGACCCTGCGCCGACGAGTAAGCCTCCCCAGGTCTCCGTGGAGCAGCATTCAGCCCCTGCAGGCAACGGATCTCCTCCCACCACGCCAAGTGAACCAGCGGCATGAGTTTCAGCGCCAAGGGGTCCGCAGACGGATGTGACCATCATGCCAGCTGCAGAGGCCACTGCAGCCGAGTGGGAGCCTGGAATTGACCTTCTGATTGCCGAGCCTGGATCGTCAGAGTCCTGGACGGCGGTAAAGCTCGAGCTCAGGCAAGTGCTCGATTTTGTCTTCCTGTTTTCTGTATTAGAGCAATCTTGCCTGTGTCTTGGGGAGGAGAGCAGGGTGCAGCTGGCCGCTGCATCCAAGCTTGTCTCGCCGGGCTCTGCTGCTGCTGGTGACCCTGACCCCTGTTTTCCTTGCTTTTCCAAGCCTTCTTCCAGGGTCACTGGAGAGGAGTCAGCTCTGCCCGATGTCACCAAGGCTCCAGGTTGTGGAGGTCATCCCAGATGCAACGTCGGCCCAGTCGGGGTCCACCGTGGGTGTGGCGCTGGCCCGGTTCAAGGACGGTGGTTCCCTTTTCTCCCCCCTTTTCCCCTTATTCTCCACCACCGGACGCCACTGGGGTCCCTCTCATCCGGTCAGGCTTCCTCTTATTGAGCCTCTTGGTTGGGAAGCTGCCTCCGTGCTCACCCCTCTGGCCCTGGTGGTCCAAGGACGTGGGTCGGCCACCTGAAGGACTGTCTTGCCTGTTCTGCAACCTGGGTCAGCCGCCTGAAGGGCTGTTTTGCCAGTTCGGGGACTTCAGTAGGCCGCCTGAACAATTATCCTTGGATTGGAGTATGGATGACGGCAGGCCACCAGAACTATTTTTTGCCTTACCTGCCGGTTTTCCCCACGTTAGTGCATTGCATTAAGTTCTGAGCAAAAGTGTACATACATGTTTTTGTTGTTGCAGTGTACCTGGGATTTTGTGTGTGTGTGTGTGTGTGTGTGTGTGTATCCTCAGACTGTGATTTATTTGTATTTGGACATTTCTGTGTGAGGATTTCGCTTTGTATTTGTGGTCAGTTCTTCGCCACCTCTTTATTTTGAACTTGTAATGGTAGTGTTGGCCATGTTAATTTTTGTTTCAGAATCGTGGATGTTTTCATTTGATCTGTGTGGGGTTCTATTTTCTTGTATCCTGCTGTTTGGTACTTTTGTATATTTTCTTCTAGTTTCTCTCCCTCCGAGCCTGGATTCCCCCTCCACCCACCCGAGGTTAGTTTTCTGGTTGGGGAAGGGGGGGGGGGGTTCTCTTTTTCTTTTTCTCTGCTGGATGGCTTGCCTACGGAGTTGTAGCCGGCCATCTTCATTATAACTCATTTTGGACAGTTTTTATGGACACTTTGTACAGTATGTATGTCTTTCTGCTAATAAACATGTTCACTTCACCAGCAATTGGGCTTAACTATTTTCACCTGTGCGCTGCGGTGCACGTACATGACAGGCCTATAGAAAGACTCACATGCAGGGCAACATTTGAACATGATTTATTGACAGACAACAGCAAACACAACAATAATAGCAGCGGAGATGATGTGGCAGGTATGACTGAGAATGTTGTACTGACGGTAGGACGTCAGCAGTATATGTAGAGCAGGGAATAATTAGAGGATGAGGTGTAGCTGTGAATAATTAGCAACATAAGAACCGATAACTGAGGAGAGAAAATAACTCAGGGCGCTGTCACAACAAATAAGCACAAGATGATGAGTGGGATCCCTCACGGATCGTCACCTTATCATGGTGGGGGGTTTGCGTGCCCTAGTGATCCCAGGAGCTATGTTGTCCGGGGCAATTTGCCTCTGGTAGGGTCACCCAAGATAAACTGGTCCTGGGTGAAGGACCAGACTAAGAACGATCCAACAGACTCTCATGATGAATGTTAGAACAAGGAGTCAGTGTACCCCACCCGGTATAGGGTTAATGGGGCCCCACCCTGGAGCCAGGCCCGGGGGAGGGGCTCGATGGCTAGGTGGAAGTGGAGACCTTGACGGTCTGATCCCAAGCTTCCTAAACTGGCTTTTGGTATGTGGAATGTCACCTCTCTGGTGGGGAAGGAGCCTGCGCTGGTGCATGAGGTTGAGAGATACCGGCTAGATATAGTCGGCCTCACCCCAACGCACAGCTCCGGTGCCGGATCCAGTCTCCTGGACAGGGGCTGGAGATTGGCCTACTCTGGAGTTGCCCCAGGTAAGAGGCAATGTGCAGGGGTGGGTATTCTTGAATCCCCCCACCTTGCTGCCTCTATATTGGAGTTTTCCCCGGTGGACGAAAGGGTTGCTTCCCTGTGCCTTCGGATTGGGAAACGGGTCCTGACCATCATTTGTGCCTATGCACCAAATGATGATTCAGTGTACCCACCCTTTTTGGAGTCTCTGACTGGGGTGCTGGAGGGTGCTCCTCTTGGAGACTCCATTGTCCTACTGGGGGACTTCAATGCGCACGTGGGCAACAACAGTGAAACCTGGAGGTGGATGATTGGGAGGAATGGCCTGCCCTATCTGAATCCAAGTGGTGTTCAGTTATTGGACTTCTGTGCTAACCACAGTCTGTCCATAACAAACACCATGTTCAAGCATAAGGGTGTCAATATGTGCACCTGGCACCAGGACACCCTAGGTTGCAGGTCGATGATCAATTTAGTTATTGTGTCATCAGACCCGTATGTCTTGGACACTCAGGTAAAGAGAGGTGCAGATCTGTCAACTGATCACCACCTGGTGATGAGTTGGATCCGTTGGCAGGGAGGATGTCATTCAGACCTGGTAGACCCAAACGTATAGTGAGGGTGTGCTGGGAACATCTGTCTGAGGCCCTTGTCCGGGAAGTCTTCAACTCCCACCTCCAGAAGAACTTCGACCACATTCCGAGGGAGTCTGGAGACATGGAGTCTGAATGGGCCATGTTCGCCACCTCCATTGTTGAAGTAGGTGGTTAGAGCTGCGACCACAAGGCCATCGGTGCATCTTGTGGTGGCAGCCCCTGAACCAAGTGGTGGATACCAGTGGTGAGGGGGGCCATTAAGCTGAAGAAGGAGTCCTATCAAGCTTCATTGGTCTGTGGGACTCCCAAAGCAGCTGAGGTGTACCAGCAGGCCAAGCAGAGTGCAGCTCGGGTGGTTGCTGAAGCAAAAACTTGTGTGTGGGAGGAGTTCAGTGAGGCCATGGAACAAGACTTTTGGTCAGCATCGAACAGATTCTGGCAAAATGTCCGGTGGCTCAGGAGGGGGAAGCAACTCCCTGTCCACACTGTGTATGGTGCGGATGGGATGCTGCTGACTTTGACTGGGCATATCTTTGGGCGGTGGAAGGAATACTTTGACGATCTCCTCAATCCCACTGACACGTCTTCCACAGAGGAAGCAGGGCTTGTGGACGAGGGGGACGACTCGCCCATCACAGGGGCTGAGGTTACCAAAGTGGAAAAAAACTCTTTGGTGGCCAGGCCCCAGGGGTGGACGAGATTCGCCCTGAGGTCCTCAAGGCCCTGGATGTTGTAGGGCTGTCATGGTTGACACGCCTCTGCAACATTGTGTGGAGGTTGAGGACAGTGCCTTTGGCATGGCAAACCGGGGTGGTGGTTCCTCTCTTCAAGAAGGGGGACTGAAGGGTGTGCTCCAACTTTAGAGGGATCACACTCCTCAGCCTCCCTGGAAAGGTCTATTCCAAGGTACTGGAGAGGAAAGTCCGGCCGTTGGTCGAACCTCAGATTCAGGAGGAGCGATGTGGTTTTCGTCCTGGCCATGGCACATCAGACCAGCTCTTTACCCTCTCGAGAATCCTCCAAGGTTCGTGGGAGTTTGCCCAACCAGTTTACATGTGTTTTGTGGACTTGGAGAAGGCATTCAAATGCGTCGCTCATGTTTTTTTGTGGGGGGTGCTTCGGGAATATGGGGTATTGGGCTTGTTGTTATGAGCTATCCGGTCTCTATACCTTACGACCATTGTGAGAGTTTGGTTTGTATTTCCAACATTTGGTCGGACTCATTTCCAGTGAGAGTTGGACTCTGCCAGGGCTACCCTTTGTCACCGATCTTGTTCATAATTTTAATGGACAGGATTTCTAGGCATAGCCAGAGAACAGAGGGTGTCATGCTTGGTGACCGCAGGATCTCATCTCTGTTGTTTACAGATGATGTTGTCCTGCTGGCTTCATCCAGCAATGACCTACATTTCTTACTGGGACGGTTTGCCGCTGAGTGTGAAGTGGCTGGGATTAGAATCAGTACCTCCAAGTCCGAGTCCATGGTCCTCAGCCGGAAAAAGGTGGATTGTCTTCTCCAGATTGGGGACAGGCTCCTGCCCCAAGTGGAAGAGTTAAAGTATCTTGGGGTCTTATTCATGAGGGAGGGGAGAATGGAGCGAGAGATTGACAGACGGATCGGCGCAGCATCTGCAGTGATGCGGACGTTGTACCGGTCTGTTGTGGTGAAGAGGGAGCTAAACTCTAAGGCAAAGTGGTCGATTTACCGGTCAATCTACGTTTCTACCTTCACCTATGGTCATGAGCTTTGGGTAATGACCGAAAGAACGAGATCGTGGATACAAGCGGCTGAAATAAGATTTCTTTGTAGGATTGCTGGACTCACCCTTAGAGATACGGTGAGGAGCTCAGTCATCTGGGAGAGGCTCAGAGTAGAACCACTGCTCCTCCACATTGAAAGGAGACAGTTGAGGTGGTATGGGCATCTGATCAGGATGCCTCCTGGACGCCTCCCACTTGAGGTGTTTTGGGCATGTCCCACTGGGAGGATACCCCGGGGCAGACCCAGGACTCGGTGGAGAGACTACATTTCCCAGCTGGTCTGGGACCGCCTTGGTATCCTCTCTGAAGAGTTGGAGCAGGTGGCTGGGGAGAGGGAAGTCTGGGCTTCTCTGCTTGAACTGGAGTCTCCGTGACCCGGACCTCCGGAAAAGCAGTAGAAGATGGATGGATGGATGATGAGCGGGACAGGATAATGGCAACAATACAAAAGATGAGGACATGATGAACAATGATGATGATAACTGAGGTAGAATATAACTTAAAGCAAGGGCATGAGAATACTAATAATTATGATAAACATAATAGAGAGCCCAAAAAGAACACAAAGCATGGACAGGATCTGTGACCCTGGTCAGATCATGACAGTACCTCCCCTTTAAGGGTCAGAAACCAGATGACCATAGAGGTAGACCCCCTGTCCAGGGCGGGTGGTGGGGACCCTAGGACAGGTGAGCCAGAAACCACCCCCCAAGCACACCCAGGCCTGATAGTGGGGAGAAGAGTTGTTTGGGTGGGGGACCCCAGTCCATGGACCACCTGACGAAGGGGAACAGTCTGTTGCGTGGTCTCCCAAAGTCCATAGACCACCTGGTAAATGGAGACGGTCTGTCAGGTGGTCTGCCAGAGTCCATAGACCACCAAACAGAGGAAAACAGTTTGTCTGACGGCTGTCCAAGGTCCATGGGCCACCAAATAGAGAAATGCCCATCAGGAGGCTGACCCAGGTCCTAAGCCAACCCGGCTGCCACAGTGGCTACCACAGGAGGCTGATCTGGTGGCAACTCAGTGGTAGGAGTGTCAATGTTACCCTCCTGGGGCATGGATGGTAGGGTATGGACCTCCTGCGGTGACATGGATGGTGAAGGTTGGACCCCCTGGAGCACAGGAGGCAGCGTTTGGGCCCCCTGGGGTGCAGGAGGTGATGATTGGGCCCCCCTGGGCACAGGAGGTGAAGGTTGGGCCCCCTGGGGAACAGGAGGTGAAGGTTGAAGAGCAGAATTCTCTGAGGGTGAAGATTGGCAAATGGCATTGAGCCCAGACAGTGAAGATAGAGCGTCAGGCCCAGATGCCTGGAGATCCCTCCCCAATTCAGCCACCTTGAACAGGAAGGAATAAACACAGGTTGGAGCCGGAACCACACAATAAGGAGCAGTCTCTGCAGGAGCATGCACACGAAGATGAGCAGCCTCTGCAGGAGTGTGCACGTGAAGAGGAGCAGTCACTGCTGGAGCATGCACGTGGGTTGGTGAGGAAGGGAGGTGAAGAGCCCCAGCTGAGGAGAGCTGAAGAGGAGCAGCGGCTGCTGGGGAACTCATCCTCTTGGACGTGGAGGCTGTGGGGATGGAGATGACCTTGGATGGAAGATGAGGAGAAGAGATGAGAGGCAGCATCCATCTGGAAGTGGCTGCAGAAATAAATGGTGAGAGCTCAGCGACAACTGATGG
The DNA here is from genome assembly GCA_020510985.1 of Pholidichthys leucotaenia. Classification (NCBI taxonomy): domain Eukaryota; kingdom Metazoa; phylum Chordata; class Actinopteri; order Cichliformes; family Pholidichthyidae; genus Pholidichthys; species Pholidichthys leucotaenia. Next base: position 369,441,434 of record CM035843.1, on the reverse strand, counting down.
CTGCCACTGAAATGCCTCGTCTGGAGCACAGCAAGATACATCACTAAAAGTGAATAAAGAAAAAGGAGCATGTACTTGCCTTTCCCCACATTCTGCTGCCGCTGAAGCCCTCTGGATGTTGGTGTAGCTGGTCTGGAGAGGAGCCGGGGCTGGCGCTGGAGTGGGAGAATCGGCGGTGAAGTCCCTTGGGAGCTTGACTGAGTATGAACTGGGAGATGCAGCTGGAGACATCCATGGTGATTCAACTGGGATATCCATAGATCCACGGCTGGGGAAGCAGGCGTGGGTACCACTGAAGATTCAGCTGCGGGACACACCGAAGGATCAGCCGCGATGCACACCAGAAAACCCGTCCTGACAGCTCAAGAGTGCCATCTTCTCAATCCTCCCTTGCACTCAGTTTCCCCGAACGCTGGCCAACCACCGCCGAAATCCCTCAGCGCCACGGGATAAACAGGCAAAGGCAGGCCGGTCTCAGCAGAACGGCAAATGCCGATTCTCCACTCAAAAATACCGATTCTCCACTGGCAAATACCACTTTTTCACCAGTTGGCCACTTCAGTCCTGCGGTCTGTTGGCCACGCCAGCACCACCCATTAATGCATACTGTATGTCAATTACTTAAAACGGCTTTGCAGTTGTCATAAATCAAGACGTTTTTAATTCACATTTATTAATGGTTTTTGACAGGGACATGTGCCTAGATAAACTTTCACAAAGTCATCATGGTAAGTTGTGTTGTTTCGTGACATGCTTTTGAAACATTTGACAATGAGGCAACTTCAGATATGTCTGTAGGTACAACAGATGCTCATGTTTATTCAACTCACCGGGATATACAGTGGGGAAAAAAAGTATTTAGTCAGCCACCAATTGTGCAAGTTCTCCCACTTAAAAGATGAGAGAGGTCTCCAATTTCCATCATAGGTATACCTCAACTATGAGAGACAAAATGAGGAAAAAAAATCCAGAAAATCACATTGAAGGATTTTTAATGAATTAATTGGTAAAACCCTCAGTAAAATAAGTATTTGGTCAATAACAAAAGTTCATCTCAATACTTTGTTATATACCCTTTGTTGGCAATGACAGAGGTCAAACGTTTTCTGTAAGTCTTCACAAGGTTTTCACACACTGTTGCTGGTATTTTGGCCCATTCCTCCATGCAGATCTCCTCTAGAGCAGTGATGTTTTGGGGCTGTCGCTGGGCAACACGGACTTTTAACTCCCTCCAAAGATTTTCTATGGGGTTGAGATCTGGAGACGGTCTAGGCCACTCCAGGACCTTGAAATGCTTCTTACGAAGCCACTCCTTCGTTGCCCGGGCGGTGAGTTTGGGATCATTGTCATGCTGAAAGACCCAGCCACGTTTCATCTTCAATGCCCTTGCTGATGGAAGGAGGTTTTCACTCAAAATCTCACGATACATGGCCCCTTTCATTCTTTCTTTTACACGGATCAGTCGTCCTGGTCCCTTTGCAGAAAAACAGCCCCAAAGTATAATGTTTTCACCCCCATGCTTCACAGTAGGTATGGTGTTCTTTCTCCTCTAAACATGACACGTTGAGTTTTTACCAAAAAGTTCTATTTTGGTTTCATCTGAGCATATGTCATTCTCCCAATCCTCTTCTGGATCATCCAAATGCTCTCTAGCAAACTTCAGACGGGCCTGGACATGTACTGGCTTAAGCAGGGGGACACGTCTGGCACTGCAGGATTTGAGTCCCTGGCGGCGTAGTGTGTTACTGATGTAGCCTTTGTTACTTTGGTCCCAGCTCTCTGCAGGTCATTCACTAGGTCCCCCCGTGTGGTTCTGGGATTTTTGCTCACCGTTCTCGTGATCATTTTGACCCCCGGGGTGAGATCTTGCTTGGAGCCCCAGATTGAGGGAGATTATCAGTGGTCTTGTATGTCTTCCATTTTCTAATAATTGCTCCCACAGTTGATTTCTTCACACCAAGCTGCTTACCTATTGCAGATTCAGTCTTCCCAGCCTGGTGCAGGTCTACAATTTTGTTTCTGGTGTCCTTTGACAGCTCTTTGGTCTTGGCCATAGTGGAGTTTGGAGTCTGACTGTTTGAGGTTGTGGACAGGTGTCTTTTATACTGATAATGAGTTCAAACAGGTGCCATTAATACAGGTAACGAGTGGAGGACAGAGGAGCCTCTTAAAGAAGAAGTTACATGTCTGTGAGAGCCAGAAAATCTTGCTTGTTTGTAGGTGACCAAATACTTATTTTACCGAGGAATTTACCAATTAATTCATTAAAAATCCTTCAATGTTTTAGTGTTAGTGTTTGATTGTTTGTATCATGTTTGTTAAAAAAAAAAAAAAAAGGTTCAATAAAGATATTGTGGAAAAAAAAAAATCCTTCAATGTGATTTTCTGGATTTTTTTTTTTCTCATTTTGTCTCTCATAGTTGAGGTATAACTATGATGAAAATTGGAGACCTCTCTCATCTTTTAAGTGGGAGAACTTGCACAACTGGTGGCTGACTAAATACTTTTTTGCCCCACTGTACCTAGTCATTTAGAGATGGCGGCTAGGAATTTGACAGAACCAGTCAAATGTATCGTGAGATCTTTTTTCTGTAACTGTACTGTACTTATCCACCAGTATTACATTTAACTATTTGGCGAAAATTGTTATTCTACCCAATGGATCATAGGCTGCATGTGTTAGCACTACGATTGTTAATGTTATTATTGATATTGACAAATATGATATGATGGCTTAATATTAGTCAATAATGATTAATTGGATTATGCTGCAGGAGACTGACTGACCGCTTGGCAAGACCCAGCTAACCATTTGCAAGATACTCATGGGCCACTGAACACTGACAGACCAGTCCCTGGTCCTGGCTGACCAGTAGCTTTGGTTTGCGGCGAGGTCATTCACTGAGTGCACACCATCCAATTCATCTGTCATCCTGGGGTCGGCTGCGCCTTTCACCACCTCCACTAAGCCTTCTGGTGGCCCTCGCTCGGTGTGACATCCGGGAGTACTGTATGTCTGGGCTTGTAACATCTGTGCTGCTGGAAAATCATACAGTTCATCTCCTACTGGTCTCCTGCAGCCTTTGCCCATCCCCAGCCATCCCTGGTCACACATTGTGGTTGAGTTTGTAACCGGTCTGCCTCCCTCTGAAGGTAACATGATAATTCTAACTATGATTGACAGATTCTTCAAAGCTGTCCACTTCTTTGCCCTGCCCAAGCTCCCCCCTGCAAAGGAGACTGCAGAGATCTTGATCCAGCAAGTTTTCCACCTCCATGGGTTACCCTGTGACATATGCCACATTTCCACTATATAGTTCTGCTCTACTCTTTTCTTTTCTTTTTTACTTGTTTCTCCCGCAGCTGCGCCTCCATCACAACCGCGGAAAGCCGAGTATTGCTGGGGGTGGGCGGGATTGAGGTGGCGCTACACTCTGCTGACGTAGTAAAGGACGCGACCGACTCCTCCACAACAAAGAAAAAAATAACGGATTACGAGCGGAGGATTTCCACGGTGGTCACTATTCTTCTGTGGGTTTTTAACACAATGAATGTCTTTAACGAGACAAGAGAATTTTACAGGAGAAGACGACGTGGATTGAGACAACACACGTTGGAGCAGGAGAGGAGAATAGCGGTTGCCGAGGAGGAATCTGAAGCAGCTGCATATGAAGCAGAGATCATTCAGAGATCATTTCATTTGTTCAGTGTTCATGTGCATACATATGTCAAACGTGTTTTTTAAATAAAATGTTGTGCACTTTTCAGGACTTCCGGTCTGGACGCCATGGCGACTGCAGCTTAACACTGAAGTTCTCAGACCCAATTCAGGATAACACCTTGAAAATCAAACTTAACGGATTTTTGGAGGAGTGAAAATCAAAAGACAAAATCATCATGTCTAAAGGAAAACAGACGAAACTGAAATTCTCCAGGCCAGGACACGTATCGGCCGGAGAATCCGAACTGGAAGATCTCCGTTCAGAAGACGAGGAACTGGTGATAGCTAACAAAAGGGTTAGCCTGAAATCACTATTTGAGGAGCTACGACGATTTCGCCGAGATGTCACGGCCGAATTTCGGGAATTCAGAGAAGAATTGAAAAGGACAAACAGCAGAGTGGACCAGGCCGAGAACCGAATCTTGGAAACAGAGGATCGAATAAAAGTGCTCGAAGATTCTGTGCTAGACCTACGCAAAAGACAAGCAGCTATAGAGGCTAAGCTAACCGACCAAGAAGGAAAACAAAGAAGAGACAACATAAGAATTCATGGTCTGATAGAAGGAACCGAAAATGGTTTTAACTCAATGGCAGAATGCGTGGAATCCTTACTAAGAGAGAAATTGGATATTCCACAAACCACCGACTTGAAGATAGAAAAGGCACATCGTTCATTAGCCGCTAGGCCGGCGGCGGAAGCGCCCCCACGTTCGGTGTTGGTAAGATTTTCCAATTTCAAAATAAAACAAGAGGTTGTAAGACTGGCCTGGCAGAAAAAAGGATTTATGCACCAGGAGAGAAAAGTCTACGTGGAACACGATTACGCCCCGGAGGTCCTTAAAAAGCGCAGGGAATACAATGACGCGAAAAAGGTGTTAAGAGAGAAGAAATTGCGCTTTCAGACACCATTTCCTGCGAAGTTAAGGGTCTTCTACGGCGATGAAACGTGTCTCTATAATTTGGCGGAAGAAGCAACAGCTGACATGGCGAAAAGAGGCCTCCCGGTAACGGTATTTAAACCCCCAGCAGACCCGAGTGAGAAGATCAAAGCGCAAACATGGACAACACAAAGACCTTCAAAATCCACGGACCAGCAGCGGGAAACCCAGCACCAGAGCGTCGCGGATAAACTATCCGTTTTCAGGTTGGAATAGCGACCTTTTTTTTTTTTTTTTTTCTCTTGAATCAATCCGCACATCCAACCCCCCTCATACAAGGTAACAAACATTAAAGGAGATGCATATTCAGCATGTGGTAAAACATTTCATGGAACAATCATATTATTTGAAACAAATAAGTCTTTGTAATAAAAAAAAAAAAACTTGTTAAAATAGAAATGTGACAATAATCCACATGTTCTCCTCATACTAACAAATACTGTTTTTGCGTGAATGTTTGATGTGATGGGGGTGGGAGGGTGCACACAATTTCACAGGGTTTAGGCATAAAAGGAAAAAAAAAAAAATCATTACAAGTTTGGATTGGGTTCTGAAACTCACGTTAAAAGCATGGGACTACTTTCAGTGGTAAGAGAGGGCCCTCAACACGTAACAGAGTTTGAGGAATTTCCCTCAGAGCCTTCACTCCATCAAGGCTCTTACAGGGTCTTTAAAAAGACCTCAGCTCAGGAAGTTCTTATGACAGCTTTTTGTTTTAAAGTTTTTTACACTATGTTCTTAATGTTTTTCTTGTTTTTAATGTTCTTTCAGTTTCTGAGTAGCACAAAAGAGGGCCACCACACAGTTATACTAAACAAAACAACACAATGGAGAAACAGGGTGTAACCAAAATAATTTCATATAATGTAAAAGGAATCCTGAATCCAGTTAAAAGATCCAAGATTCTAGGCAAAATGAAAAAAGACAAAGCAGGAATAATACTTTTACAAGAAACCCACCTAACAGACGTGGAACACAATAAACTCAGTAGACAAGGGTTTAAAATGATCTCTTCATCTTCATATAAATCAGGGAGGAGGAGGGGAGTAGCGACATTGATATCAACCAAAATTACATTTGAAAAAAAAATCAGAACACAAAGATAAAGAAGGGAGATACAGTTTGGTAACTGGGCGGCTAGAGGGAGAAGATATCACCCTGCTGAATGTGTATGCTCCCCCAGGGGCTAACTGGAAATTTTATAAAAATGTATTCGACCTAATGATAACTAAAGCTCAAGGTTTAGTGATATGTGGTGGGGACTTCAGTCTTAGACTGAATCCATACTGGGATGCTTCTGGTAATTCCCCACATCAAAATAACACCCAAAACAGGAAGACTCGGATGCTACTAAAAGAATTGGGAATCTGTGACGTGTGGAGGGAACTCAACCCCAGTGTAAAAGACTATACATTTTACTCAACTCCACATTCATCTTACTCAAGGATTGACTATTTTTTTATGTTTAATAGAGACATTGGAAGAGTAAAAACATGTAAAATAGGACTGATGGATCTCTCCGACCACAGTCCGATCTACATGGACTTAAATATCCAAAAATACACAAATAATACATTTTCTTGGAGGTTAAATTCAAATGTCCTGAAAGGACCATTGAAAGATGAATTGGAATCAGATATTCTCAGATATTTGGAAGATAACGATAATGGAGAAGTATCCCCTTTAATACTGTGGGATGCATGTAAAGCTGTAATAAGAGGAAAGATTATTGCAAAACTGGCAACCCAAAAGAAACTAAGACAAGAAAAACTATCCACATTAGAGTCAGAACTTAGGAACCTAGAAAAAGAACACAAAGGCAACACTCACTCTACTGACTCGCTCAAGATTAAGGAAATTAAAAACCAAATAAATGAGATCTACACAATAGAAATCCAGAAGAAACTTACATTTCTGAAACAAAAATACTATGAAGCAGGCAGTAAATCGGCAAAATTGCTAGCCTATAAATTGAGGAAACATCAAACAGAAAGAGCAATCTACAAAATCAGAGACCCAGTATCAAAGGAAATAAAATTCAGAATTCAGGATATTCTTAAAAACTTCGAGAATTACTATAAGAACTTATACTCCCACAAAAAACATAAAAACGCATCCAAGGCATTCCTAAACACATTAAACCTTCCCCAACTTACGGAGTCACAAAATAAAACACTACTGTCAGAAATACATCCTAAAGAATTGGAAAAAGCAATTATGAAACTTAAAGCTAACAAATCCCCAGGAGCTGATGGCTATACAGCAGAGTGGTACAAAACCTTTAAACAGCAACTATCTCCTCTCCTCCTGAAAACATTTAATTATGTCCTCCACACAGGGGAAATCCCCCCCTCCTGGAGAGAAGGGGTCATTGCAGTTATACCTAAACCTGAAAAGGATAAACTAGAGTGCTCCAACTACAGACCAATCAGTGTACTAAATCAGGACTATAAGCTTTTTACCATTATCCTTGCCAAAAGGTTAGAAAATATACTGACAGACCTAATTCATTTAGACCAAACAGGTTTTATAAGACAAAGACAGACACAAGACAACATTCGACACACTTTACACATAATTCATCATATAAAAAAATATAACTTAAATGCAGTCATATTTGGATTAGATGCTGAAAAAGCATTCGATTCGGTTGACTGGTCTTTTCTATATAGAATCTTATCCAGTTTCAATTTTCATAACAACTTCATTAGAACTATACAGGCATTATATAAAAAACCAACAGCTAAAATAAGGATTAACGGTAATTTATCATCATCTTTTGAACTGGAAAGAGGATGTCGTCAGGGCTGCCCCCTGTCTCCACTGCTCTTTGCAATCTTCATAGAACCTCTGAGCCAATGGATAAGACAAAACCAAAAAATTCAAGGTATTACACTTGGTCAGAAGGAACATAAAATAGCACTCTTTGCTGATGACATTTTAATATACCTAGGGCAGCCGGACACTTCTTTACCAGAACTAACCTCAGTTTTTTCAGAGTATGGAGATTTATCGGGGTACAAATTAAATATGCATAAAACCCAAGTTTTAACATTCAACTATGACCCAAATCATTATTCACTAAGCAAACTCAAAACTAACTGGGAGTCGGAATCTATGAAATATCTGGGTGTCAATATCCCGAAACAACTCAACAAAATTATATCACTAAACTATGATCCACTGGTGACAAAAATAAAATCTGACCTAGCAAGATGGAATATGATACCATTCTTGGGTACTGCACAAAGAATTGAAGCAGTCAAAATGAATATACTTCCACGTCTTCTATACCTTTTCCAAACAATACCGGTAGAACCTCCCAAAAAAACATGGCAGGAGCTGGACAGAAGGATCTCAAGATTCATATGGCAGGGCAAGAGACCTAGAATCAGATATAGAACCCTACAGCTAAACAAAGACAAAGGTGGGCTCGCGCTGCCAAATATCAGGGACTACTTTAAAGCCGCACAAATTAAAACTTTAGTAGAGATATGTAACCCAGTCTACACTGCACAATGGAAGGAGATCGAATGCCAAATAACAAGTGACATCCCCCTACAGGCGATAATAGGGAACAATGTCTTACCTAAGCTTTTGAATAACACTAACCCGTGGATAGAGACCCCGCTAAAAATTTGGTTTAAGATAGTCAGAGAGAATCAAACTAAAGAGCCCTATCGACTTCTGCAATGGATCGCCTATGATCAGGACTTTACTCCTAATAAAACAGACACCAGATTTAAAAAGTGGAAGGAGAAAGGGCTGATAAAATATTACGATTTTTTAAAAGGGCAAATCTTAAGAAGTTTTGAAGATTTGAAAAAACAAGGCCTAATAAATCAAGACCTTTACAGGTTCTTCCAGCTTAGACACCACATAAACAATATACTTAAAAAGGAGGTTTTGGAAAGGGCCCAGTCAGGTGTTCTGAAGGTCTTCTTAATGGCATATAAAGGGATCCCAGGGATCAGATACATTTCTAAAATATACCAAGGTCTTCAAGACTTAAAAGGAGACAACACATCTTATATAAAAGAGAGATGGGAAAAAGAGGGGAATTTCACTTTACAACTGGAAATATGGGAAAAGCTAAATAAACAGCAATGGAAAAGTACCTCATCCCTGCAGTGGAGAGAATTTGGATGGAAAAACTTGGCAAGATTTTTCAGAACACCTGCACAAAACAAATTTACCCATAAGGGATTGAACTGTTGGCGCTTGTGTGGTGAAAAGACTGCAAATCATTTTCATGTGTTTTGGTCATGCCCAGTTATCCACCAATATTGGACCAAGGTACAGACAATATTGGGGAAAATATTCAAAATTACAGTTCCCTTTTCTTTTGTAACTTTGTATTTGGGTTTACTACCGGACTCACTGGAAAGACGAGGAGAAAAATACTTATTCAATGGTTTAATATTGGCAAGCAAAAAAGCTCTAACTAAAAAATGGATGTTGAAGGACTGTCCTACACCTGAAGATTGGACTAACGTGATCCAAGACATTTACTCGATGGAAAAGTTGACATTCGCACTGAGACAGGACATGGATGTGTTCATGAACTTTTGGCAACCCTGGACCGCATATGTGTCTTCCATTAGATCTAATCTTTGACAAATACCATTTCAATAATGGTTCCGCTCTTTGTTCCAAAGCTACTCAGATGCTCTTTTATCTTTATTTACTTACTTTTTCTTTTTGTTTGTTTTTTACTGGTTTGTTTGGTTGTTTTTTTTTTGTTATTTGTTTCTTGTTTTTTTTTCTCTTTAATTTCACTTTTTCTTTCACTTTAAAAAAAAAAAAAAAAAAGGGGTGTTGTAAGAATTAATCTTCCAATGTTGTCAGATATCAGAAAATAAGGGAACATGTGATGAAAATGTAAACACTGCATTGCTGTAACGACCTGTATACCCTTTACAAAAACTTAAATAAAAAAAAAAAAAAAATGTTGTGCACTTTTCAACTACATCACCTCTGTTGTTCAAAACGGTTAAATGTTAACAGACAGTTAATTAAATGCTGAAACACCGGAGTAATTTAAAATAATGCAGAAGCTTAATCCTAAACCCCTTTAACTTACCAAATAATTTATAATATTATAAAAAAGCCCATCCAAATCTAGACCCATTTTGTGTATTGTGTAATAATGATACACTGATGATAAACTGACTTCCCAAAAAAAGCAGCAGCTAGACAACGCACTTTTGGTTTGATGGAATTGCCAGTTGACCTTGGAATTATATGTGGAAACTTGTTATACTTCCAGTTAACTTTAACTTACAAAATAATTAAAAATATTATTTAAAAAAAAGCCAATCCAAATCTAGGCCCATTTTTTGTATTGTGTATCATTTGAGTATCATTTTACAATCTATTGTTCTTTATAAGGGTTATCTGTTCAGTGGTGGTTAATTACACACTAAAACAACGTAGAAAATGACTGCAAAGAAAATGCTGCAGCTAGACAACTCACTTTTGGTTTGATGGAATTGCCAATTGACCTTGGAATTATATGTGGAAACTTGTTATACTTCCAGTTAACTTTAACTTACCAAATAATTTATAATATTATAAAAAAGCCAATCCAAATCTAGGCCCATTGTGTATCATTTGAGTATCATTTTTCCCATCTATTGTTATTTATAATGGTTATCTGTTCAGTGGTGGCTAATTACACACTAAAACAACGTAGAAATGACTCTAAAAAAAATGCTGCAGCTAGACAACTCACTTTTGGTTTGATGGAATTGCCAATGAACCTAGAAATTTTATGATGAAACTTTTTTTAATCCTACTAAATACTGTGACATTGTCACACTGCCCAACACCAAATTATAATTTTCTTTTTCAAACCAAAGATCACTATGGATCTATTGAATCACAATAGCATAGGTTTATCATATTCATGTCAACGTTTACAACATCGAAAATGTTATATTTGGGTTTACATGTATGGGTATTTTCGCTTTATATTATACTAGACTGCTTATAATTTATTGGAATTCTCAGAATTTGGAATGCCGATAGAACATTCAATTCACATGTACTTACCTTTTACCTAATTCGACTTTTACCTTTATCAGTGTCTACTGCTGAATGTAAATTACACCTGTGCAACTGCTTACAATTTTACTTAAAAACTGTACCCAATGCAGAGCAATGGATACAGCAGTGGTAATATTTATTAAATTTAACAATAACAATTACATTACCATTAAAAATCTTGACACCTTTATGGCTGAACAGCAGGATTAGGGTCATATGAGGCAATGGAATGTGTATGTAATTATTCGCCTTTATCATCCAGTGTTATAATATACAAACCACACTTTTATCCAAAAGACTAACATTTTATTACATTACAAATATTCCCAAAACATGTTTACAAATGAGGAGCTTTCAGTACTTCGACCAGACTGCCAAAATGGTTTAGGAAGGCTCCGTGGAAGGAAGTCGTCTCTGTCAGCTCATCCCTTCTTAATGCGGCTTCCTGCTCATGGGCTAACTGCAGGTGTCTTTCGCGCTGTTCATGCTGCCGTTGATGCTGTTCGAGCATCCTTTCATGGAGCCGCATCTCCTCAGCATGATTCTGGGCCATCAGTGATGCAAGGTCTGCAATCTTTTTGCTTTTCAGCTTGCCTATATGAAAGACAGAAGTCATTGTATTTAGATAACACCGGATCAAAACATGTCAGAAAAAATATTGTGGAATTAAACTGCTGAAAGCCTGTGGTGGGATGCTTCGTTGCTGTATTTAAGCTCAACTGTCATGTTGTTGCCCCTCAGTAGAGTGGACTGCAACTTCTGTGGTGCTGTGGTTAGGCCCCCCTTCATTTCAAAAAGGATTAATTGTAAAAAGTATTTTGATTTAATGGGTTATTTTTAAAAGAATTTCTTTGTACTGTGGCCTCATAAATCAGAATGGGTTAATAGTGTTAGCTGACTTGAAGAATTTCAATCAAGCATGTTGATTTGAAGTCGGTACATGTGCTCCTTTTTTTTTGTGAAAATACAACAGTATTTCTGTAATTTGAATTTTATTGGGTTTTCAATTTAGAAAATAAAACAGAAACAAACAAACACAAAAAAACAACAAAAAAAAACAACAACCCCCCCCCCAAAAAAACAAGTATACCCAGTGAGAGGATAAAACATTCCATTTCCACCCTAATACTCTTAAAATGATTAGCTTAATCTACTACACCTATAAAGGTAAGATAGGATCCCCACTTATTATAGAAGCTGTCCATCCTGTCCAGAAGCTTATATGAAAGGCGTTCTAGTGCAGCAAGCTTGCCCAACTCCCTGAGCCATTGAGCTACGGGTGGGGCAGAGGAAGATTTCCAGTAAAAAGTGATCAACTTTCGGCCCAGCATCAAAGCAGTCTGAATCCACTCGGCATCAGAGATTGGGTCTTGAATCATTGATGGATCCCCAAGGACAAAAAGTCTCTGAGTAAATGGCACTTCTTGCTTAACAATTGTCATAATATGTCTATGGATCTGCAACCAAAAGTCCTGTATTACCTTTCTCCCTCTAACATCTTATTGCCCTAAAACACTGTTTACATTTGGTCAAAATATAGGCTTCTCTTGGCCAAAATTAGGAATTAAATATCTTGGCATCCTGTTTCCTCACATTTTATCAGATCTGATCCAGATTAATTTTGAACCCTTGCTTGAAAAATTTAAAATAGACATAGAAAGGTGGTCACCTCTTTTTTTGTCTCTCTGGGGCAAGGTCAATGTTATTAAGATGATTTGTGCACCCCGATTTAATTACCTTCTGCAATCTCTTCCTCTTAGGATCCCAGTTGGTTATTTTCGACAATTTGATAGGTTGTGCAATAAGTTTTTATGGAATGGTAAGCGCCCAAGATTGCAGAAGTCTATAGATTCAGGAGGTTTGGGGGTCCCAAATTTGGTTTTATATCATTACGCTTTTAGTCTTAGACATTTGATTCATTGGGCTCTCCCCCCTGAGAGAGCTCCCCCTTGGTTTTATTTGGAGAATTATTTGAGCAGCCCTCTTCCCTTAGTACATCTAATCACAATTAAACTGTCTTCTGAATTTCAGTCGCATCCTATTATATCCTTTTTAAAATACGTTTGGAAGAGAGTTGCTTCTATACTAGAGTTTAGCTCTCATCTTCATTCTATGGCTTCTATTTGGCTTAACCCAAGTCTCCATATTGGAAAATCCCCATTTATGTGGAAAATCTGGGTGAAAAAGGACATTTTGATGTTAAAAGATCTATATGAAGGGGGAGCTCTCAAATCATTTGATGTTCTACGGGCACAGTATGGACTACCACAGAATCAATTTTGGAAATATTTACAACTTCGACATCTGCTGTGTCAAGTCTTTGGATCTACAACTACCCCTCCTCCTGATGTAGATTGGCTCATCCAGGCTTTGAGTTCCTGTGGCAAAAGATCTAAGGCCTCAAATTTCTATTTAATGCTCCTTAAGAGCTCAAATAAAGATTCTACATTCCTTAAACACGTATGGGAAAAAGATCTGAATTCACAATTTACTGATGTTGAATGGGCAAATATTTTAAAGAATGGGAAGAAAGTGTCTAGGGAATTGAAAACCAGACTTGTTCAATTTAAAATTTTGAATCGATTTTACTGGACACCTCGTAAAATGTTGAGAGCGAATCTCATTCACTCTTCAAGCTGCTGGAGATGTCTACAGGGGGAGGGGACATTAATCCATATGATCTGGAGTTGTCCGGTAATACAACAGTATTTCTGTTGTGTTCTTTAGTTGAACGAAATAACATGGGACAACTGCGTGCTGTTGAACATGAACTTTACTTGGCAGCTTGCATGAGTAAAAGAGACAGCGCATATAAATTACGTCACGACGTCAGGTGCGTGACCAAAGATCACTAGTTACAGACAAGATAATCCTGTGTCGTTTGTTTACACCACATCTCCCTTTTTTTCCTTTTTTTTTGAGAGTATGCGTACATGTAACTAGTATTCAAATGTACATTTTCTCTGAACTTAGCATGTACTTTTAAACCTTCGCTTATTATTTTCCAAACATTAGCAATACCACAGCTAAGAACATTCTGTGTTTGTACATTTTACCATTCTTTAGAGATCTAACTTTTTAGGTTTGACAATAGTTCTTCCCGATCTAGTTCTCACAACATCAGACTTTATAGGAGTAACAGGAGGTACAATAGGCGTTTGTTTCACCTGCTCTGAAGGTTCATCTGACCCACTCTGCTGTTTGGTACACTGTTGCAAAGGTGAGTGTAGAGGAATCAAATGCATGCGATTGCGTCTCACTGTCCCCTGTGGTAAGTCCATTGTATAAGATCTCGGTGTTGAGTGACTTTGGATAACAGTGCCTGGTGTTTTAGCATCTGTCACCCACACTTGTTCTCCTGGTGACAAGTTACACAAGGGTTTTGCTCGGTGACGTCTGTTGTAGTTTGAAATGTCCGACATCCTCTTCTCCCTTTCCTTATGAGCAAGAGTGACGCTGTCCGGCAGTGTCGGATCCAACTGAGAGGGAAGAGTCGGTAGTGTCGTCCTCAGGCGGCGGCCCATGAGGAGTTCAGCAGGGCTGTAACCATTTTGGAGAGGAGTAGCTCTATAGGCAAGAAGAGCTAAATATGGATCAGCAGCCTTTTTCAGTAAGTTTTTCACAGTCTGTACAGCACGTTCCGCCTCTCCGTTACTTTGCGGGAACCTTGGGCTGCTTGTGATGTGTTTAAAGCCATAGGCAGCCGCAAAGTCTGTGAAAGTCCGACCAGAGAACTGGGGCCCATTATCAGACATCAGGACCTCAGGGATACCATGACGGGCAAAGAAAGACTTCAGGTGAGTAATGACGTTGTTGGATTTCGTTTTGTTCAGCAGGGCAATCTCAACGAACCTGGAAAGATAGTCCACAGCAAGAAGGTAAGTTTTCCCTCCCAGCTCGAACAGATCTGTACCCACTCTTTGCCACGGGTGGTCAGGGCATTCGGTTGGCATTAATGGCTCACTGTGGTTGTGTCTCTCTTGTATGCATGTTCTGCACTTTAACACTATTTCACTTATCTGTTGGCTGAGACCAGGCCACCATACTGACTGGCGAGCTCAGGCTTTACATTTTACAACTCCTTGGTGTCCGTCATGTAGTTTTGTTAAGACATCGTTTCGCATTGCTGAAGGGATAGCAAGTCTTGAGTCCTTCAACAGCAAGCCGTCTTTCACAGTAAGTGTGGCTCGGTCGGGCCAGTAGTTTCTCAACAGAGGTTCTTGTTTTGCATGGTCAGGCCAACCTTGACTGCACATGACCATTACACGAGCACACACACTGTCCATTTTCAGTTGTTCCTTGAGTGTTTGCATATATGATGAACTGACAGGCATATTTTCAATGATGCTGTCCACATATATGTCTGTGCTCTCCATGAGTTCCTCGTCTGATTTTGTCAGTTTTGTTTTCAATGGTGAGCGAGACAAAGTGTCTGCTGTCCAGAGCGATTTACCTGGGGCATACTGTACATTGTACGAGTAACGCATGAGTCTCATCCTGAAGCGCTGGATCCTCGGTGGCAGTAGATCCAAGGCTTGAGCTCCTAAGAGTGACACAAGAGGTTTATGATCAGTTTCCAGACAGAAGTGTTTGCCTATTAGAAAATCACAGAATCGCTCACATGCCCATGTGGATGCTAAGGCTTCTTTTTCCACTTGTGCATAGCGTTGTTCTGTTGGAGACAGCGACCTTGAAGCGTAGGCGACTGGTCTCCATCCTTCTTCCCACTGCTGCAGGAGAACACCACCTAGACCATAAGAAGAAGCATCAGCCGATACTTTAGTGTCTCTGTTTGGGTCATACATAGCAAGCACTGGGGGTGAAGTTAGAGCATCTTTGAGCGTTTTGAATGCTTTAGCTTGGTCTACACCCCAATACCAGCTGTTCTTCTTGGACAAAAGATCTCTCAGAGCTTTGTCTTTCTCTGCTAAATGGGGGATAAACTTTCCCACCTGATTGACCATGCCCAGAAAACTTCTTAGCTCTGTCACGTTTGATGGCTCATTCATCTCTGTGATGGACTCTATTTTCTTTGGGTCAGGACTTATGCCAGTGTCCGTAATGATGTGGCCAAGGAAAGTCACTTTGGTCTGTGACAGATCACATTTCTCCACATTCAGAGTTATACCTGCTTTTTCCAGTCTTTGCAGGGTGGTATGGAGTCGGGCGTCGTGCTCCTCTTGGTCATGTCCCCATACCAGCACATCATCAACGTGACAGACCACTCCTTCAACTTCTTCGATAACCTCCAACATTTTGCGCTGAAAGTGCTCGGGCGCAGAGCTGATGCCAAAGGGGAGGCAGTTAAAGTGGAACCGCCCGAAGAGTGTTATGAATGTGGTCAGTTTGGCAGATTCCTCCGACAAGGGAATTTGCCAGAAGCCCATGTTGGCGTCCAGCTTGCTGAACACTTTGGCTCCTGCTAGCATCCCAAGACTTTGTTCGACAGAAGGCAGCACAAACTTTTCTCTGCACACATACTCATTTAGCCCGGTAAAATCCACGCACAGTCTCAGCCTCGGACTGTTTTTCTTCGGAACAATGACCATGCCGGCACACCAGTCTGTAGGTTCCTCCACTTGGGTGATGACTCCAAGCTGTTCCATCCTTTGGAGTTCCTCCTTGACTTTACCCATTAGAGGTATTGGAATCCTCCTTGGGGTTTTCAATGAGTATGGCACAGCGTTTGGTTTGAGTTTTATGTGGTAGGGCTGCTGCACTTCACCCAGACCGCTGCACAGTTTGGGGTAGGATGTTTTCAGAGTGTCCATTGAAATAACATCAACTCGCACAAGAAGGCCTAGAGCTATGATGGCAGGAAGGCCTAACAGTGGCGTGCTGAGATTTTTGACAATGTAGACCTTTTCTGTTGTCTGTTTTGTCCCGTAGTTGAGCTGAAGCTTTGTGAAACCTGCGACCTCCAGTGGTTTCCTTCCAGGACCCAACAATGGTTTCTCCGGCTGCTGGAGAACAGGCATTTTTGCTCTTGGAAATATTTGTTCCAAGTCTGACTCCGCTATTGCAGTGACATCGGCTCCAGTGTCGAATTTGAAAGACATTTTAGTGTCCCTCACCAGAATATCAGCTGTCCATACCTGGTGGCCTGTTGTGACTGAGCCGAGGAAAAAACTTTGCTCCTCTTCCTCCTCAATACTTTGGACATTCTTACTTTGCCTGCAGACCCGTTGGTAGTGGCCTTTCTTTCCACATGCATGACATTTGGCATCATTTGCAGGGCACTCGTATTTAGGGTGAGGAGAGCCACCACATTTATAGCACCATGCGTTTGGTGTACTTTTGCTTTTACTTTTAGACAGCTGGCGTGCGTTCACTGTTTCGCTTTTGAACTTAAACTTTGTCTTGTCGTATTTGGCTTTAGTAACTCTATCCACAGAGTTCGCGTTCATCTGCATCACGTTTCCTTCATTCCTCAAAGTTGTTTGTTGCTTTTTGATCTCTTCTGATTGCCTTGCCATATTTACGGCTTTCTCCAAGTCCAAGTCTTTTTCCATTTGCATGCACTCTGACAGCCTTGTGTCGGCCAAACCCACTACTATTCTGTCTCTTATGAGCTCATCGTGAAGCTGACCGTAGTTGCAGTGCTCCGCTAATGCATGCAGGGCCGTTACAAATGCGTCTACGGTTTCATTTGGCTCTTGTTTGCGCATATTGAAACGTGCACATTCATAAACAACATTTTTCTTTACAATGAAAAAGCTGTGGAAGCCGTCTCTCGCTTTGCTATATTCGAGCTGCTCTGCTTCGGTTAACTTTAAGCCTCTCAGGACATCATCTGCTTCATCTCCCATGCAGTATATAATGTACTGACTTGATTTTCATTTGAACTTGAAGACAAATTGCTTGCCTGGCGAAATCTTTCGAAGCGCCAAATCCACTTGGTCCATTCATGTAGTTTGGAGAAATCAAAGGGCTCCGGTGGCTGAATGCTAAACGTGGCGCTGGGCGTGCTAGCCGCGATGCTAACTCCTGCTCTCACCGGTTCATCATCTCTATCTTCAGGCATCTTAGCTCACCTCTCTCCCTCTTCCCACTAGAATGACTTTTAGTGTCTGTCTTCACAGCTACGCAGCACTTCTGACACCATGTCGTGTTCTTTAGTTGAACGAAATAACGTGGGACAACTGCGTGCTGTTGAACATGAACTTTACTTGGCAGCTTGCATGAGTAAAAGAGACAGCGCATATAAATTACGTCACGACGTCAGGTGCGTGACCAAAGATCACTAGTTACAGACAAGATAATACTGTGTCGTTTGTTTACACCACAATTTCCACCACCAACACACCTATAACACTGGGCCACTGTGGCTATGAACACCCCTGAATCTAGTATTTTTATAAACGTAGAAAGACATTATAAATTCCTTATTATGCGTCTATAGAAAATAACAATCACATATAAAAACAACCGGGTGGTAATTTTCAGTTTGTTGTGCCTTACCAGCACTTGACCGGGAGATGCCGGATAGTGATGGAGCTGGCGGTTGAGGCGGACCCCTGGGATTTGAAAACTGTGTATAGAAGGAAAAAACACACAATAAAGCTTACAAACAAAGTGCAACATGTACCGCAAACACAAAACTTTTTAACCAGGATACAATAAGCTTACGTCAGCGTTTTGTTCACGTGAATACTGAAATAAAAGCGTGATTCAGCAGCTTGATGCAAGGTAGCAGCAAGGTACAGAGGTAGCTAGCTATTAGCGGGCTAGCCATCACCACAATTGCCCACAATCAAACAACTTTCTTTATTGCTTAAATAAAGTGCGCTTTTGACCGAAAGGCAAGAAGACGGACAATAACAAAACAACACTCACCGTCACCGTTTTCCAATTGCGTGGCCGTGTCGAGTCCAAATTCTCTGCCATTGCTAGCAGGCCGGACACTTCCTGGTATATTTTTTCATTGCGAGTTGCCCCACCAACTCGCTCTGGATGTAGTCATCGGCTACGAGGGACAGAAAAGTCCGCACCTCCTCGTTTGTTCATGGAATAAACTTGCGCGTGGACATCGTTATATGAGAACACAATTGTGAATCCAGTCAACGCGGTTACTCGCTGAAATTACAAATGGCGGTCGTGTAGCTTCAACAGAAAACAGAAAACGGACGCGTTTTGTGACGTTACGCCCTGACCAATCAGCGTTTAGCAGTTGATTGACGTCAAATCACACCTCGCTTTTCGCTCGGCTATACCCTGCCTCTGAACAGGCACGAAAATCGTAACGGTTAAACCGTGAGGACTTGGGTGGAAATGGCGAAAAACCGAACCAAGTAAAAAAAAGTAAAGCCCAGGTGATATTGGTGGAAATGGGGCTATAGTCTCTGACTAGGGTCTACAATTCACATCACAGATGTGGAAGGGTTTCTGCAAGGCTCTCGGCGCTTCTGTTAGCCTCACGTCGGGTTACCATCCCCAGAGTAATGGGCAGAGCGAACAAGCTAATCAGGAGCTGGAGGCAGCCCTGCTTTGTGTCACCGCTCCACGCCCAGCCACCTGGAGCAAACATCTACACTGGATCAAGTATGCCCATAACCCTGTTTCCTCAACTTCCACTGGCGTCACCCCCTTTGAGGCCTCACTGGGCTATAACCCTCCACTGTTGTCCATCACAGAGGAGGAAATAGCTGTCCCCTCAGTCCAGGTACACATATGGCATTGCCATTGGATCTGGAAGTCGACCAGGGCAGCCCTCCTGAAAACTGAGGAATGCAATTCGGTGGTGGCCAACTGACGAAGGACCCCAGCCCCTGAGTATTCCATCGGCCAGAAGGTATGGCTCTCCACACATAACATTCCACTCAAGACCGAGTCCAGAAAACTCTCTCCCAGATTCATTGGTTCTTTTCCCATTACTCACATCGTCAACCCATCTGTCGTCCACCTCAAACTACCCTCCTCATTACACATTCATCCAGTGTTCCATGTCTCCCACATTAAGCCTGTTTTCTCCAGTCCCCTTTGTCCCTCCTCTGCTCCCTCTCCTCCCACCAGGCTCATGGATGGAGGATCGGTCTACTCCAAGCGCCGGATTGTGGATGTTCACTGCAGGGGTCAGGGCCTTCAGTACTTGGTGGACTGGGAAGGCTATGGTCTGGAGGAGCGATCCTGGATCCCTTGCTTCTTCGTTATGGATCCGGTGATGCTTTCTGAGTTCCATCGTTAGCACCCGGACAAGCCTAGAGCACCAGGAGGCGCTCCTTGAGAAGGGGGCCCTGTCATGTCAGTGGTGAGCATGCGCGCGCACACACACACACACACACACACACACACAGTTGCCCAGTGGCTCAGCTCAACCCAATTTGAGGGGTGAGTTGGCATTTCTTCCCTGTGGGATTGTCTCAACGTCACCATGAAGTTGCCTCAGAGATCTTCTGCTTCTTGTGTTCTACAAGCTCCTGTGTGTGTGCTCAACGCTCGCTCGCTGCCTGCCACCTACACTGCCTGCTCCCCGCTGCCTGAGCTTTTCCTTGGACCCCACGTAAGCCTGAACCTCCAAACCCTTACCTCTGTGTACATTTTGGATTTCTCTGCCTCCTTCACCTCAGTGTTCCCCTCTGGAGCTCCCATCCTGGACTCAGGACTCCTAGCTGCTGCGCAGCCTGGACTCCCCCCGGGACCGCTGCAAACCAAGTAAGGTACAAATATTCAGCTCACTTCAACTGTCCCCTTTACCCTCAGGAAAAAGCCCAAGACCTGGGCAGTTTCCCCATCCACCATCAACATGTACCTCCCACTGCAGCTCTCCTCCTCAACGTCACAGCTGCCGCAGTCCATTCATCAGCGTTTCATCTTCACCAGCCCTCTGCAAGGAATCAACAATTACCGAACAAACCAAGTAAGCCTAAGTTAACACAGCAGTATTACTATGTATATCCTCCCTCAGTCATTTACCTTGTTTTCTTCCCTCTTTCCCCACAGGGCTACCAGTTTCTGTCAACATTAACAGTTGGACAATAAAATACTTACCTTGCACCTTACCTGTTGTCTCTCGTGGTTTCTGTCATTGGGTTCCTGCATAGCTAAACCATGTCACTTATTGGCTGAGTTAGGTTTTTTCAGATGCACAGAAGTCAAGTTTGACCTTTTTTTTCCATTCATTTTTGAGCTTTGATGCTTCTGTTTGAAATTACAGTTTATATTAAAAATGTTTGCATTACAAGTTGCAGGTTCAACAGTAAAAAAGATTCTTTCAAAGGTAGTAGATTCATAACTAGTGGTATCACAGTCTACTCTGTAGAGGTAATGATAGATTATTTCTACACAAATCATTAAGGGACTGGGAAGGATGACAGAGTTCTGAGGAGTTGTAGTAGGTGAAGACAGAGATGTCAAAGCAGGAGTGTGCTGTGTGAAGAGTCATGTATGTGGGACATCAGGGGCAGTTCTTTAGGGGTGCTGAGCACCCAGTGAGCTCCACCACACACCCACCCTTTTCACACACACACACACACACACACACACACACACATACATACACACACACACACACACACATATGCACACGCACACACACTTTATTTTGTTAGAGTTAGCTTTCATACAGTGTCATGTTCTGAGCTCAGATTTCCTCTGAGCTCAGACCCTTACTTTATCTTCTGTATTATTTATCTGTTAGTCTGTTTTTGGTAATTTTCTGTACATATCATTGTGTGTGTTATTCTGTTTCACGGCAGAGCTCTGCTCTCAATTCCTAGGCACACCCTCCAGTCGATTGCGGGGCCTCTGGTCCTCTCAGCTGCAATCAGTTGGTGATTAGGTCACCCAGCCACCTGCACCTGCTGGCCGTTTGTGTCTTTACTATTTATTTGGCTGCTCCAGTTTGGGTCCGCCATGGGCACCATGCCTCAGCCTGGGGTCCACCGAGGGTGCAGCGTTGGCCCAGCCCGGGTCCACCGAGGGTGCAGTGTTGGCCCAGGCCGGGTCTACCGTGAGTGCAGCCGAGTCAAGCTGGGACCACCGCAGGTGCAGCCATGGCTCAGCCGGTGTCTGCCGCGGGTGCAGCTGAGCTCCAACCTGGAGCCGCTGCAGGTGCAGCTGTGCCCCCAGCCAGGACCACTGTGGGTGATGCGGCCAGCTAGAGGACGCTGGGGCCTACATTCCTCTGCTAGACGCCGTCGTGGCCCCCCTTCCTCCGCCACCAGTCGCCATGGGGGTTCCCCTCCTCCGGCCCGGTTTCCCACCATTGAGCCTTCCAGTGGGTAAGCCGCCTCCTCGTTCACCCCTCCAGTCCTGGTGGCTCAACAGCACTGGCCGGCCGCTCAAAGGACTGGGTCTCTGGGTCGGGTGGCCCATTTTCACCGGCAGACCTCCTGACTGTTCATCGGGCCGTCCGTTGAGTATGGGACTTTGGCCGGCCACCCAAATCCTGGTGTCCTGGGGCTGTGGGGAGCCTTGGAGTATGTTGGGGTGTGGGTGTCATATTGTTATTTTTCCCTCCTTAGCCTGTTCCCCCACCTCCCACCCTGGGTAGTTTTTTGGCTGTACTCCCTTCTTGGGGGGGGGGGGGGTTCCTTTGGTATTTCCTTGGGGTTTCTGGGGTCCACCCCTTGAGGGGGAGGCTCTGTCATGTCATGTCATGACCCTTACTTTATTTCCTGTATTATTTATCTGTTAGTCTGTTTTTGGTTATTTTCTCTACATATCATTGTGTGTGTTATTCTGTTTCTGTTGTTCGCAGAGCGATGCCGGCTCTGGGACACCAGTTGTAGTCTTGCTGCGTTCACTGAGTGATACCGGCCTAGGAGCGCCAGCCTCATTGTTGCATCTTTGTATGTCTACACTGTCATTTTTGCACTGTCGTGTTTTCTGTTAATAAATGTCCTCACTGCAGTTTAAGCGTGTGAGTTTGTTTTCCGCCCCGGAGGGGCGTTCATGACATACAGTACATCTTCTCCCTGGCTTCTAGTTAGTGAACATGGTACGTGATGATACATAAAAACAGTGACAGCTTGGATTTAATATTTTGCTTATACCAAAATGACAACAACTTCTTGTGCACAGTGGTTGATTGACAATGCAACCATTAAAGAAAAACGTCTGCTAGGTGTCTTAGCCTGGGCTGGACTGGGACAAAAAAAAAAAAAATCAACCTTACCATTTTTGGTCCAATTTGTTAAGTAGCAACATTTAACCATCACACTTAATGGTTTAACAGAGGCCAGAATTTTCCCACTTTTGCCCTTAACAAGTGAATCCCTGTGATTTGAAAGAAAGAAAGAAAGTTACTTTATTATCTATTTTGCATAAATATTTTGTCATAATTTTAAAGTTGCCAAATTTTCCAAAGGTGCAAAACTTTGACACAAAGCTACACAATTACAAGGAAAAAAACATCATAAACATAAGCATATGCTTATGTGCATGTGCATGTGTTTGTGCATTTATGCACAAACATTAAGCATAAAAGCTTCAAATTTACTAGAAAAATGTAACAAATTTATAGGGACAAATGCCCATTTATTTAAAATATGTACAGACGTGGACAAAATTGTTGGTATCCCTCTGTTAATGAAAGAAAAACCCACAATGGTCACAGAAATAACTTGAATCTGACAAAAGCGGTAATAAATAAAAATTCTATGAAAATTAACCAATGAAAATCAGATAATGCTTTTGAATTGGAGCCTGACAAAGACTGAGTAGAAGGACTCACAGAGACCACTAATGGAGACGAAAGACCCACGGAGACCTCAGGCAAAGGTAGAGGACCCACGGCGACCTCAGGCGAGGATGGGAGACCCACGGTGACCTTAGGAGAAGGCTTGAATCAAGAGGACACAGACACCGGGTCAGGATCACCGGCAGCAGTGGAGCCCGGCAAGGAGGACTCAGGTGCAACTGACAGTTGCACTTGGTCCTCCCTACCAAGAATCAGGCAAGATTTCTCAAACACAGATAAAGTGAAAACAAAAAATAGAACTTGCCTGAGTTCGAGCTCCACCACCATCCAGGACTCCGATGATCCAGGCTGGGACGTCCCGGCTCCACTTGCCCAACGTTCTACCACCGGCATGGCCACCTCAAACAGGGAGGAGGAGAAAAACACCGGAGAATCACCGGCAGCAGTGGAGCCCGGTGAGGAGAGCTTAGGAGCAGAGGACATCTGAAGCTGATTCTCTCCACCTTGAGCCAGACAAGAATTCTCTAGATCTGTAGATGTTAGAACAGAATTGAGTGCTTGCCTCGACTCAAGCTCCACCGCCATCCAGGACTCTGACGACTCTGCTGTGGTGACCCTTGCAGCAGGCATGGTGGTGGATGAAGCACACAGACCTCCAGGCGTGGTAACTGAAACTGGAGGTTGGTCCGTCACTGGCGCCGAGTCCCGGGCAGCTGAAACCACGGGACACTTCCTTGTCGGCTCAGGCTTCAGGGATCCGGGACCACTCCTCTCCTGTCCAGACCGTGGCTGCGGGGCTGGCGTAGGGTTCTCCAGGGCCACAGGCTCCTCCGTCATCCGGCAGCTCCATCCTGGCAGACACTCAAGGAAGATGGGAGAAAACACAGAAGGGACGGGTGAGGAACTGGTGACAGCAGCAGGCAGTGAGGACTCAGCCAAAGTGGGCTGCTGATGCTGAGCCTCACCACCAGGAATAAGACAAGTAATTTCATTATAATGTGAAAGAGAATGAAAGAACACTTCCCTTATTTCCTGGGGCCCGATGGTGACTACTGTCACTGAACCAGGCACGGTGGAGATCATCTGGTGAGAAGGTGGAGACTGATGACACTCCGGAGTCTGGGAACGCAGATTTAACTGTGCCGACTCAGTTTCCCCCGATGAACCTCCCTCCAGCTGCAGCAGAAACTCTGGATTAAGTCATGGTTTATACTCCGAGAGGAGCTCAGTCTTTGCCACGAAAACCTGCTAGCGCTCCTCCAGCTCCTTCATGCCGGGACCGTCTGAGGGCATGAAGGCTGTGTGCGCAATACAGCAGGCTGCAGGACACTGTTCGGCGGGGGGAGATGGGACTGCAGCTGGATGGTGGCCCTGGGCTCGAGGTCTCCGCCCCCAGGATCGCTTCCTCCGCGGCACAGGTTTAGATGGTGAAGGGGCTTTCCCCAGCCCGCTGAGCCGATATGCCTCAATCACCTGTGCCGCACTATCCCACATCTGCAGTGCCTCCTCAGGAGTGTGGGTCAAGCAAACGTCCGAAATAATGCCCTCCACCAGCCCAGCCACCCAACACTCTTGCTCATCCAGCCCAAAAGTCCTGTAGTCTGTGCGGCCAGACATACCGCAAAAAATGGACAATAACAAACACAGGAGAGAAAAAATATACTACAGGAAGAAAAGGGAAAAAAAAGCAAAAACCCACACCGGCTGGTGTCCACACCCCGGTCATGTCCTTCTGACATAAATCACCCTATTTAAGGGCTATGAAGGACACCAAATGCACGCTGTAGGTCTTGCATATTTATTAACAAAAAGACAAACACTACACAAAACACTAGACATATATAATGAAAAGAAGGCGCTGGAGGAGAGCGGGGCTCACGACCAGGAAAGAGGTGAATAGCCTGGGGAAATACTGGCTGAGGTGCTCAGGGACGCCGGGGGAAAGAGATTACTTCTGCCGGAGCACACCCAAAGAGAAGTGTAGCTCATGGCAAAGGGAAATTTGGGAAAGGAATGAATTACCTGGTCGGGGAGCTCCCATTCGCCTAAATGGCAAAACCAAAACACTCAGCATCTGGCAGTGAACAACTGAGGAAGGTAACAGTAGGACATGACAACAGGGAAATGTTGTCATGCCCTTAAATAGTCAACTGAGGCAATCATAGATGCCTGACAGGTGTGGGTGCATGAGTGAGAAAACAATCAAAACAACTTGTGACAGCTGTGCAGCCTGTGAAACAGCACTGCCAAATAAAAGCACAGACCGGAAACTAAATAACAACACAAGAATAAGATAACCCAACCCACACAACTGTAAATAATATCATAACTAAAACATGACGCACAATAAATAGACAGGACAAAAAGGATGAGACTACGAAATACAGACAACTATAAACAAACAGGGACCAATACAGCAGATAATAATGAACAAAGAAATAAACAGGAAAAGACTAAACTCAAAACTGGAGACTGAGCCCAGTTCCCATCCGTGCTCAGGATCATGACGCTGAGGCCCTGGGGTCGAACACGAGGATGGCTTTTGTCGGCTGTTCTGGTGGGAGGGGGAGGACATGGATAAACCAGTGGCTACGTCGCTGTGTAATAAGGTGGGATGCTGCAGGTTGATGTGTGCGGACTCGGAGCGCGTCATTAGAAGTGCGCTGGAGCCACCTTATGTTCTCGATGGTTCTGAGGGCCCGACTATCAAACCCAGCCACTCTCGAGGCCAGAGTCTTATTCAGTGCCCACGTCTCTGACCCATAAAGTAGAATGGAGAGGACTGACACATTGTATATGCAGAACTTCGTCATTTGGGAGCTTGAACGATGGCGCCATAGAGGTTTCCATAGTGCTTGCAGAGCTGATGCAGTGAGGCCACGTCTGCAGTTGATCTTTGGTTTCATGTCCCCATTGTTGGTCACTGTGGACCCCAGATACACAAAGGAATTGACAAACTCAACGGCATCATTCCCAAGCTGTAACAGGGTGAGTCCGGTCCGTCGCTGACATGCATTAGCTTAGTCTTCATCCAGCTCACCTGAAGGCCCAGCTTCGCTGCCTCTTCATGGTAGACAACTAGAGCATCTCTCAGCTGACTATAAGATGGGCTGAACAGGATGGTATTGTCAGCATATTCAAGGTCAGCCAGACGGTAAGATAAGATAAGATAAGATAAGATAAGCCTTTATTAGTCCCACAATGGGGAAATTCCAGGATTGCAACAGCACAGGGATAGCAACACTCAGAGCAATAATTAAAAAGATACGAAAAATATAAATAAGAGCAGTGGATATACATACATACACATAAATATATATACAAAGTGCGGAGCATTGTAGCAAGATGGAATAAACAGCATAACCGTCTACTTAGTTATCCTACATAGTATGAATATGTACCCATACATATTGTCACCCTCCGTAGCGACTGATATTGTCCTAGTTGTATACTGGAGGGGACCATTTGTGTAAGTCTGTTGCGTCTTTCGCATTCAATACTACTAGGTCGTCACGTTTTTTTGCTATCTCTGCGAGCAGCCCTGCTTAGGTTATACAGTCTGACAGCCGTAGGTAGGAAGGACCTGCGAAACCTCTTGGTTGCGCACCTAGGATGATGTAGTCTACTGCTAAATGAGCTCCTCAGTGCGTTCAATATGTCCTGCATAGGGTGGGACTCGGACTCCAGCAGAGATGACAGTTTAACCCCATCCTTCTCTCTCCTATCTCCTCCACTGGGTCAAGGCGTTGCCCCAGGACAGAGCTAGTTTCTTGATCAGTTTGTTTAGTCTCTTCCTATCGGCTGCTGTAATACCACTGCCCCAGCAGACCACTCCAGAAGTGATGGCTGATGCCACCACCGTGTCGTAGAATGTCTTCAACAGCGCCCCTTGTACACCAAAAGACCTGAGCCTCCTCAGTAGGAACAGCCTGCGCTGTCCTTTCTTGTAGAGTGCGTCGGTATTGTGTGACCAGTCTAGTTTATTGTTCAGATGAACACCAAGGTACTTGTAGGATGTCACCATCTCAATGTCTGTTCCCTATATGTTTACTGATGCTGTGAGGGGTTGTACTTGCCTGCGGCAGTCCAACACCAGCTCCTTAGTTTTCCTCGCATTGATCTGGAGGCAGTTCCGATGGCACCAGTCCACGAAGTCCTGGATAAGTCCTCTGTACTCAGCTTCATCTCCGTTGGAGATGAGGCCGACGATCGCAGAGTTGTCAGAGAACTTCTGTAGATGGCAGTGTGTTGTGTTGTGCGAGAAGTCCGCAGTATAAAGGGTGAACAGGAAGGGAGCCAAAACCGTTGCCTGGGGGGCCCCCATGCTACCGATGATCGTGTCAGACACACAATCTTGGGTTCTCATAAACTGTGGCCGGTTAGTAAGATAGTCCAGGATCCATGATGACAGGTGCTGGTCCACCCCTGCGCGCAGCAGCTTGTCCTTCAGGATCATTGGTTGAATGGTGTTGAAAGCACTGGAGAAGTCAAATAACATGATCCTCACTGCATTCCCTGGCTTCTCCAGGTGGGACAGAGAACGGTGAAGGAGGAAGATCACTGCATCCTCCACCCCAATGCCATGCTGGTAGGCGAACTGGAGTGGATCCATCGCTGGTCCTACCAGGGGGCAGAGGTGAGCAAGGAGCAGTCTCTCCAGGGTCTTCATCATGTGAAACGTCAGGGCCACTGGTCTGTAGCTGTTCAGATCTTTGGGGTGGGAAGTCTTTGGTACAGGTACCACACAAGATGTTTTCCACAACTTTGGTACCATCCCCAGCTTCAGGCTCAGGTTGAAGATATGCTCCACAATCCCACACAGCTGGTCTGCACAGGACTTGAGGAGCTTCGCGCTGATGCCGTCCGGTCCCGACGCCTTCCTCGCCTTGAGCTTCCTCAGCTCCGTCCTCACCTGGGTCTTAGTGAGGGTCAGGTTGGGGGGGCTGTGGGCTGGGAGTGGGGGGGTGTTGGTGGAGTGGGGTGTGGACAGCAGGTCTCGATGACTTTAGAGGCAGCAGTGGTTGTTGTGCAGTCGGGGGGGAGGGCGACTGGTCAAACCTATTAAAAAACAGGTTCAGATTGTTCGCCCGCTCCCTGCCCCCCGTGGCCTGGGGGGAGATATTCTGGAGCCCAGAAATGGTTTTAAGGTTTCTCCAGACCCCACCGATGTCGCTCTGTTGCAGCTTGTCCTCCATCTTCTTCCTGAAGCTGTCCTTGCCTTCTCTGATCTTCCTCCTCAGCTCCCTCTGTACGGACTTCAGCATCTCCCTGTTCCCCGACCTGAAGATCCTCTTCTTCTCTCTCAGAAGTGTTGCAAAACAAACGGTAGTCGCCAAGCTTCATGCCAGGGACCCAGTCACAGACCTTGGTCATCAGATAGTCTATGACACAAAGCGGCCACACAACCCTGTCGGATCCCGCTGTTGATGGGAAACCAGCCGGACTCCTTTCCATTCACACGGACACAGCTCTCCAAGCTGCTGTAGAGCTGCTTAAACAGGGCTACAATCTTGGGTGGGGCTCCAAGGGTCTGCAGGATACTCCAAAGAGAAGCGTGGTCCACGGTGTCAAAGGCAGCCTTAAGATCTATAAAAGCTATAAAAAGATGGTGGTCCTTGCGGAATTTATAGGCCTTCTCTATTAATAGGCGAACAGCAAAGATGTGGTCTGAGGTCAAGTGGTTGGGCATGAAGCCTGCCTACTGAGGGCGACAGCCGCCTCTGATGGCTGGAAGGGCATGACTGAGGAGGATCCTGGTGAAGGGCTTACCAGGAATGGACAAAAGGGTGATCCTTCTGTGATTGCTGCAGACGAGTTTGTCGCCCCTTCCCTTCCAGAAGGGGGGGATGATGCCCCTGGTCCAGACACTGGGGAGCTGCTCTGTCACCCAAACATGATTGATGATGTGGGTGAGCCACTGGATTGTGCAATTTTTGCCCATCTTCAGCATTTTGGTGGTTATAGCACAAATTTCAGGGGCTTTTCTGTAGTCTATCTTGATCAGGGCAACCGCGACTTCTCCTGGGGTGACAACATCGGTTCTGCAGGAATCACAGGAAGCAGTGGCATTGGCAGTGGCTAAGAGACTAGGAAAAAATGTGACTTGGGATTCCTTTTGATTACAAAATATATTAACTAGAGTAGTATATGGTCCTTATCACCAACAGATAACACCACACCTCTGGCTGAGATGGAGGAAAGAACATCTGATGAAGCAGCACAGATCTGTCCGGCTGATGATGCTCTAGTGGAAAATGTGCAAGAACAGCAGAACTGTAGCATGTGTCACCTGAGGATTAACCAAATTTTACTCTTGCCAGAGGAGAATAGAATAGGCTTTATTGTCATTGTACAGTAGTACAGCACAAAAAAATTGTGGAATTGTGGCTTTCTTCAGAAGCTGTCACTAAGAGACAGTGTTGGCAGACTGTAAATTTGATATTAAGGAAAGCATTGCCCTTGTAGGTGCCACACTGAAAATGCCTGCATCCACCAGGGGCCACAGCCAGCTTGATGCCAGAGGCCGGCCTAAACCCACCGTTTTGTAAAGTGCCTTGAGATAACCCTGTGTTGTGATTTGGTCCTATATTAACAAATTGAACTGAGAGAGTAATAGGGTGCATGCACTCCAAATATACAATACTGAATGACACTATACTTCTGGCCTTTGTGGTGCCATGTGAAGGTGAAGACATCTTTACTGGATAAGATTGTTGCTGTAACCTGTGCTTTGACTAATATGAGTCCAAGTGTCGTTATAAAGCCATAGTTTTAGAATGTAGACACATGATGTGGTATGGTTTTCCCCTTCAGACATAATGTCTTTAACGGCTTTGTAACAATTTGAAAGTAAAGCACGCAATGGTTTACAAACTCCAACTCTTTATTTATAAGGTGCAAAATTCTGAGTGCAACTTAAGTTATGAGAAACGCTGTACAAAATGTGTGCAAAGTGCAGTCCAAAAATGGGCTTTTTTGGCTGTAATACTTTTCAAAAGCTTTGTAAAATGTGGAACACTTTCAAGTCACAAACAATAGAATAGAATAGGCTTCACTGTCATTGTACAGTTGTACCGTACAACCAAATTGTGGGTGCTCCACCAGGCTACTGCACAGTTAACTATAAGAGAAGGAATAGATAAAACACAGTTACAGAACACACAACTGAAATAAGAACAGCCCAGGATTATGGAAAACCTGTAGTGTGGAACACATATGTTGGTTTCATATGCTCCACAAATAGAATACTGTGTGTTTATTGTGTGCTGCACGTCTCAAGGGAACAAAGGGACTGAGCCACCTAGAGGTAACGGGAAGGTGTGAGATTTGGCCTTTTGTTTCAAAGAGATGGCCTTGAGAGATTTCCTGACCACCCGGGACTAGGGGGTGGATCGTGTTAAGATCGGAGGAAGTTATATTGTGACTGGGATTAAGTACCATGTGACTGTATGTTTGATTAAACACCATGTGACTGTAGTTTGATGTCCTAGGTATAAAAGGACAGATGTGAGAAGATTCATCCTCTTTTCCTGCTTTGAAATTGTTGGAGTATGTGATAGTGAATAAAGCTGAATCTGAGGAATAAACTCAGTCTCATCCTTCAACACATTCTCCACACTGGTGACCTTACGACGAAGCATGAGCAGAGATAATTCTCCCGAGCGGGGCTCGTCAGAAGCCAGCCTGACGAATGCCGCCACGTTCCAGCTGCCGGACTTCTGGCAGAATAGTCCGCGCTCCTGGTTTAGCGCGGTCGAGGCACAGTTCAACCTCCGGAGAATCTCGAGAGATGACACAAAATTCTACCATGTGGTGGCGAAGCTGGACAACCACACAGTCCAGAGGGTGGAGAACCTGGTCAACCACCCGCCGGACAGCGACAAGTACAGCGCATTGAAGGCTGCGCTTATCAGCCAATTCACCCCCTCTGTGCAACAGCGAGCAGAGGGGCTCCTAGCGTTGACGGAGTTTGAGAACGACAGACCCGCGGACCTGATGGTGAAAATGCTGAGGCTGAGAGACTCCGAAGATGACAGCTTTATCTTCGTCCACCTCTTCCTCAGGACCCTGCCGCCAGCGGTGAGAGTGACCCTGGCAGGTTCACCTCTGTTGGCCCGGCGAGACTACCGCGAGCTGAGCCAGGAGGCGCAACGACTCGTCGATGCCCACAAACGGAGCGCGGCTTCGGCCGTGGCAGCAGAGCTAGGCGCAACGTCCAGAGACGGCATGGGGCCAGAGGCTGCAGCACCAGACTCACCGACGACGGCAGCAGCAAGGGCCAGGCGACACGGAGCGGACGACCCCCTTTGCTTGCCGCTTTGCAGAGAAGGCGCTCAAGTGCATTCCACTGTGCCATTTCAAGCACTCGGGAAACGCAAAGACCGGGGGCCGGTAGCAGCTTCGGCCCTCGGGGAGGAGAACAAGCTGCTCTGCCTGACTGATGCACGCTCGGGGAGGCATTTCCTCGTGGACACAGGCTCCCAGCTGAGCTTCATCACGCCTTCCTACGCGGACCGGCTGGCGCCTTCCAGGGGTCCCCGGGTGTCAGCAGCGAACGGCTCAGCGATTAAGACCTTCGGGGAGAGGACTCTGCTTCTGTCTTTGCAGGGCCGTGCATTTGAGTGGACTTTTGTTGTAGCGGCAGTCAATTTCAACATGTTAGGGGCTGATTTTTTGTGCTCACATGGTTTATTGGTTGATCTTGCTAACAGACGTCTGGTTAATGCACTCTCCTTTCACTCTATTCCCTGCACAGTTCGAGTGGCCCTGCCAACTGCACAAGGCAACGTCACAGCTGCAGGTGGTAAGTTCCATGCACTCCTCACTCAGTTCCCAGCACTCACGGTCCCAACGTTTTCGGCGACAGTGGCTAAACATGGGGTGGAACATTTTATTACTACCACCGGCTCACCCGTTTTTGCAAAAGCTCGGCGCTTGGACTCAGCTAAACTGACCATAGCGCGCGAGGAGTTCGCCAACCTGGAAAAACTGGGCATCATCAGGCATTCGAAGAGCCCCTGGGCTTCACCACTGCACATGGTTCCAGAGGCTGATGGCTCGTGGCGACCTTGTGGTGATTTCCGCAGGTTGAATAACGCCACAGCGCACAACCGCTACCCGATTCTGCATATCCAAGATTTTTCGGTTCATTTGGCGGGGCGCGCATTTTTTCTAAAATAGACTTAGTACGCGGTTACCACCAGGTTCCAGTGCACGCTGAGGACATACCCAAAACAGCGGTAATAACTCCTTTTGGGCTTTTTGAGTTTTTGCGCATGCCTTTTGGGCTCAAGGGAGCGGCGCAGACGTTCCAGCGCATGATGGACGCGGTCCTACGCGATCTCCCTTTCGTGTTCGTCTACTTGGACGACATTTTGGTAGCCAGCGTGTCCGAGGACGAACACGAAAGCCACCTCACAGCAGTTTTCCGGAGGTTGGCAGAGCACGGGTTAATAATTAACCCAGCGAAGTGTCAGTTCGGGGTGGCGCAGATTGATTTTTTGGGGCATCGTGTTTCGCCAGAAGGAGTGGTCCCTCTGCCCGATAAGGTGCGCGCAATAACAAATTTTCCCCAACCACAAACGGTCAAAGTGTTACAGGAGTTTTTGGGAATGGTTAATTTTCATAACCGTTTCCTCCCCCGCGCAGCGCAGCTCATGCAACCATTGTACGCTGCACTAAAAAAACAAAAACCCACGAATAAAATTGAATGGTCTCCTGAGCGGGAGCGCGCATTCTCTCAAGTCAAATCAGCCCTGGCAAACGCTGTGTTGTTGGCACACCCAGTCCCAACGGCCCGCATGGCGCTCACTACTGACGCGTCAGATGTTGCCATAGGGGCGGTCGTTGAACAGTATGTGGCTGGGGCCTGGCAACCGCTTGCGTTTTTCAGCAAAACCTTGCGCGATAGCGAGCGAAAATACAGCGTGTTCGACAGGGAGTTGTTAGCTCTACACTTGGCCATCCGCCACTTCCAGTTCTGGCTGGAAGGACGCCGTTTTACCACGTCCGTGGACCACAAACCGCTGATTTTCGCGATGGCCAAGATTTTGGAACCTTGGTCGGGCCGGCAGCAGAGACAGCTGGCCGTGATATCGGAGTTTACCACCGATATCCAGCATGTGGCAGGTAAATATAATGTAGTGGCAGACTGTGGCGGCTCCAGGCCCCGTGGGGGCAGACTCTGCAGCCATGGCCGCAGACCAGGGTAGCGACGCGGAAGCGCGCGTGGCCCCGGTCTGCGTAGGGTTAGATTATGCAGCCATGGCCGCGGAGCAGGTTAGCGACGCGGACGTGCGCGCGCTCCAGTCTGGACCAACAGGGTTAAGGCTGGAGAGCAGGGTGCTGCAAGATGGTATGCCCCCCCTAATCTGCAATGTCTCCACTGGACGACCGCATCCGGTTCTACCAGCCACGTGGCGCCGCCGCGTTTTTGACTCGATCCATTCTCTGGTGCACCCGGGGGTGCGCGCATCGGTCAAAATGGTAGGAGACAAATTTGTATGGCCGTGCCTGCGCAAGCAGGTCAAGGAGTGGGCGACAGCCTGCATGGCTTGTCAGCGAGCCAAAATACACAAACACACTAGAGCGCCTTTGGAGCCTTTTCACATCCTGGCTAAGCGGTTCGATCATGTGCATGTCGACCTCATAGGCCCCCTTCCGCCGTCACAGGGGTGCACACACCTTTTGACAATGGTGGACCGCACCACGCATTGGCCGGAAGTGGTCCCACTGGCATCAACCACAGCCGAGCAGGTGGCACGCGTGTTTTTAACAGCATGGGTAGCATGTTTTGGAGTCCCGTCGGACATTACGTCCGACAGAGGTCCTCAATTTGTGTCCGAGCTCTGGTCAGCGATGGCCCGCAGCCTCGGAGTAACGATCCACTGCACTACCGCTTACAACCCGCAGGCTAATGGTTTATGCGAACATTTCCATAGGTCATTGAAAGCAGCCCTCAGAGAGTAGCTCACGAATACAAATTGGGTAGACAGGCTACCATGGGTTCTTTTGGGGTTGCATTCTGCACCTAAAGAGGATTTAAAAGCCTCCCCAGCTGAGTTAGTGTTTGCGCAGCCACTCCGGCTGCCCGGGGAGTTTCTCCCGGATAATCCTGCGCCAGAGTGCCCCCCTGCTCAGCGGTTGCAGAGCGACACGGGATCGAGCACGCTTTCTGGCCCGGTTCATCACAGCTTCCCGCGCGTTTTTGTGCCTAAAGCTTTAAAAAATGTGGAGTTTGTTTTTGTCAGGCATGATGCCCACAGCCCAATCTTGCGACTGCCTTATGATGGACCATTTAGAGTGCTGGAAACAGGAGAGAAGCATTTTGTACTAGATTTGGGAGGCAGAAAGGAAGTAATTGGCATAAACAGACTCAAACCCGCTTTTGTGATAGCTGATGAAACTGTGCATTTGGCGGGGGCCCCCCGACGCGGCAGACACCCTAGAGGGCATCCTTCGGAACACCCACAGAGATTGACTAACAGTTCTAATCCACAGGCAGCGGCCCCACAGCAGGAGGACTCTGCGGAGGCAGTTAAACCGGCTTACAGCAAATACGGCAGAAGACTAAGGCCTAAGCGGCATGTGGATTGATATGTAGTAATTTTATTATGACATGCATCTTTAGTTATGATTGTTCCATCTTAGACGTTTGGGGGGGGGGGGTCATGTGGGACACATATGTTGGTTTCATATTGTGACGTTTGCGGGATTCACACAAAGAAAGAGGAGCAAGAGGGTTGTGATGAACAGGCTTTATTTACACACCACAGACCCCCAACTTACTTCTGAGCACAGAGAGGAGGGGAGGTCATTCTCCCAGACCTCCGTTTCAATCATGGTTACACACACATGATACATCTTGCCCTAATCCTGCTAAACACTGCTGGGTCATTATAACGCAGTTATAATGACACAGCAGTATAACTCAGTAATAACACATTTAATACACACACAGTAACGTTTTCAACTGGCAAAGCATGCTGGGAAATCCCTGCCCCCCTTAACATGGCCCCGACGTTACACTGCCCCCCCCCAAACTGGTTTCTGTCCCCAGAAAATTCAAAGTCCACTTTCAGAAATCCAACGCGAGTCAGCCCGGTGCCATGTGACTGTAGTTTGATGTCCTAGGTATAAAAGGATAGATGTGAGAAGATTCATCCTCTTTTCCTGCTTTGAAATTGTTGGAGTATGTGATTGTGAATAAAGCTGAATCTGAGGAATAAACTCAGTCTCATCCTTCAACACATTCTCCACAGTAGTAAAAAAAAAAAAATACAGGAACATAAAATGACACGCATCAATGCGCTTCACACAACAATGTTATACTGTATAACCAGATTCATGCTATAGTATTCTAGTGTGCACATGTGGGATAACCATGGCTGCTGTGGGGCTGCTGCTTGACTGAGTCCCACATCCTAGATGAAACCACTGGATTACACAGTTTTGGTTCTGACAGGCAATCATGTCATCCAGCTCTTCTGGCTGCCTGCAAGTACACCACAACACATTCACAATTACAACAGATTAAGCAGAAGAGCTAGAATTAGAACAAGCTAATTTGTATAATCAAAACAAAGTGAACAATTTGATAAATGTTTCAGATAGATTTAAAACAAATGACAAGTTCACATATTTTTCACAGTACTTGAAAATGATATAATTTCTGTACATGCTGAAAACTATTTTCAGAGTGCTGCACATTGCCTGTTAACCCCTTAAAGCCTCACCAAATAGCGTGCCTTTGTAGTCCTCTTCAGTTTGGTGTAGTGCGGTCCCTTTAAATTTTCCTTCGAACGGTCCATTTTGTGATTTTTTTTTTTTTTTCGTTCATTCACAAGAAATGTCGAGGCGCCGTGTCCTTGCAGTCTGCTTACAATCGCCAGAACCTACTAATCCCAGAATGCATTACGCGTTTGTCACATGGGCACTGCGTCAGCCGAAACCGGAAGCTCCGCCCATAATCGTTCCTACAGCGACACCCCCAGGAATAAGGTGGATATTCTTTGTGTAATATGACATCACACTGATCTGCTTTTGCTTACGCTGATGACAGGTTTCATGCTTGGTGTTGGAACAGGAAATGAGTCACGTGTTAAACATTGAAAGGATATTTTCATTATACATTATTAGACATTATACTTCCTGTTTCAAAACAAGTCATAGGTTCATTGAAAGAATTCAGAAGTATGCAACGAGAGAAATCTGTAGTTTATCTTCACTTGTATTTTCAGCTCATCTTAGGACAGACAAAGAGCTTGTCAACAATTGTCAGACTCCAGGTGAATAAAATAGGTCACCACGGCTGCTCCTAAATTGTTTCTCTACAGCTTCCAGTTCTCCACCTCCCTGCTAGGGTAGAATGAGTGCGAATGAACTTGTCTGGACATTTTTAAAAAGGCAAAAAATTATCAAACGACACAAGTTTCTCATTAAAGAGGCAGAAACCAGTGCACTTCCCACTGGTCAAGTGAAAACTGTAACTGTCACACATGGGCAATAATAGCAATGTTATAATTTTTTAATTGTCTGTTTGCCATGACAGACAGGTGAGGGGTCACATTCAGTCAGCTTTTGACAGCTATTAATCATTTGTTCCTCAAAATGTGTGTTAAAAATACTAATTAAAATATTTTTGTGCCAAGCTTATATTTTTGCTCCTTTTATTTTGCTGTTCTATTGCTAAAACTTAGTATCAGTATTAAACTGCCCAGACCACAGTCAACACTGACGTTTTAGAGGTAGATTTTCATTTCTAATCCACACAACAGTTAACACAATAATAAATGCACACCTCCATATATGCACCAGTGTCGTCATCAGATTTGATGGAAGCTTAGTGGAGACAAACAGAACAAAACTTTGATCCAGATTGCTCTGGATCTGCAAGACTGGGTTCTTCTGTGGCCCATTATGTGCCACCCTTTAATCAATACTGCCCCAGTTTTTGTGCAAACCTGCAACCTGCAGGTGCCATCAGTAGCAGCTGATATTGGTCATGTTATAAGACCTTACAATATCCCCCTATAGAGCACAGATGTCACAACAGTTTTGCAATTAATTTGTCTTAACAAAACAAGCTCAAAAATTAAATGATATAATTGACTTTTTTCTCATGAATTTACCTTTTCTTGTAAATTTGTGACTTTTCTGTAAATTTGCAACTTTTTGTAAATTTTAAATGGTTTTCTCATGTTTTTTTTTTGTTAAATTGTTGATTTTGCAGCGCTTTTTCGTGTAAATTTTCAACTATTTTCTCTTAAATTTGTGACCTTGTAAATTCGCAACTTTTTTCTTGTACCTGTGAAATATGGATGCTGGTTAAAATTTTGATTTTGAAATATTTCTTTGTTTGTTCGTCTGTCTAGACAATGATGAAGTTTATTTGTTAATGTTTTGGCAAGAGGCCAGACCTTTTTTTTTTTCAGGGCTTTTATTTTGTTGGTAACATCCGGAGTACGTTCATTCTCTTCACCGTGTTTGTTATGGGCGGAAGCGGCGGCAGAGCCAGATGGAGTAACAGTGACCACTTTAAAAAAAAATAAATAAATAAAAAAACAAGTTCGTGACGATTCCGAGTTAGTTAGTAGTTCATTCCTCCGTAATGATCCAGGTCACGGTGTAACCATCTCCTGCGGACCCCTTTTCTTGAATTAAATATTTTTGTGTCAAAGTGAGTTGAGGAAAGTTCAGTAAAGATGTCGGGAGGAGACCCAAGGGAAAGGTTTGTCTACAACCTGCCCGCCTCGGTCTACTATGAGTTCTGCTGTATCATGGACAGGCTGCTGGACCAGGATTGGATCCGCTTCGGTGAGTTAGAACCGGAACTATTACCGTGTTTAAACCAGAGGAACCCTGAGAGTGTCGGGGGCTATCGGTGGTACAGTAGTTCCTTTTTTCTGTGCGTCCCCTGTGACAGTAGTCTATTACAATGTTAGTCTCTGAAAACCCCTTTTCGGGAATATTTTTTAAGCTCGTACTCTCTGAAAATACTGCGACATTAATGTCACCAGTACAGTATGTGGCTGGATAAAGTGAAAGCGGTGTGCT
Organism: Pholidichthys leucotaenia; assembly: GCA_020510985.1. Classification (NCBI taxonomy): domain Eukaryota; kingdom Metazoa; phylum Chordata; class Actinopteri; order Cichliformes; family Pholidichthyidae; genus Pholidichthys; species Pholidichthys leucotaenia. The sequence continues at coordinate 369,403,033 of CM035843.1, read as the reverse complement.
TTGAGGTTTAGTCGCCTTTTGGACCTGCAGTGAGAAATGACATAGCTCAACAAAGCCTCAGACCAGAATCAGAGGTAACCGATATCACAAAGATTGTTATCGCTTTTGTGGGCTCAGCCAATGTGCCTCAGGCTCTGTGTGCAACTGGAGGCGTTTAATAAATCACGACTATTTCTCAACAAACCTATAGACAGAAAAGATCTGACTAATAACCACCTACTTCATTCAGAAATAAGTCATGAGGAAGAATATTCAAAACTAGTACAGTAAGAAAAACGTGCATATGATTGTGTTCAATTGAAATTGAAGAAATGGTCTCAAAAATGGTCAAGCTTGTAAACTCAGAACTAAATACACGTTACAAATATACCCTCACTGGCCTCTTTAATAGGTATACATTTCAACTAGGGCTGGGAATCATCACCAATTTGCAGATTCAATTCTGATTCTTAAGGTTCTACATCAATTCAGTTCCGATCCGATCCTGATTCAATCAGGGAAATGGAGAGCCTAAAGCCTTATTCATGCTGCATTTCCTCTTTGGTCCGTGTGCGCTTTGGATGAGCCCGGTGTGCACGCGGCATTGTACACGCTCACTTTTTTTCGTCAACCAGGCAAAGCAGACATGCGCACAGCTGTTATTTGTAGTTTTGTCCCAGCCCTATGGGTAGCGCAAATGCACTAACACGCCAGTTTGTTCACCGGCTATAAACATGAGAGTGACGCACATTTTTTTGTAGCAACAATGACGTTGTTTCAAGGAAAAGGAGGAATTACCGTTTTCCAGTGCTCTTCTCCGCTCAAGCTGCTGTTGCTGCAAAAAGATTCATGTATGTTTATTCTCGTCTTCCGCACCCTCGTCTTCCTCGTCGACTTTGTCTTTGTATGCTGGGTTCGTAGCGCCACCTCGTGAATGGGACAGTCAGTCTTGCACATGTACTGTCAACGCGTTCAGGTCGTGGGCAGGCCACGCAGTCATAAAATTCTGCAGAAGAGTCCTGCGGATACTAGCGGACTGGAGATGATGACGTAAATTTCGTCACACGAGGTTTCCGGTTGCACGTACATGGACAGCGGAGGTGCAGCATGAATCCAGCTTAAGCCACACTCCCTCTACTTACGCATATGGGACCTTAAATCGAAAAACTTCTCCATTGAAATGAATGAGATGAGATGAGATTCAACTTTATTGTCATTACACATGTATGAATACAAGGTAACGAAACGTGACTTGGCATTTGGGCACGCTCTGCAGAGCGCATCCAAGGCCGGGGCAGCCGCTAGGGTTATGAGTTACACATATGATGTTTGTCAATTTAAAAGATAATTTTCCACGTAATTAAAGTTATTGGCTGTTGTATAATAACAGAGTAATATTAAGTGTTTGTTTAAACGATTAGTGGACAACAACTTCCATCATCCCACATCACTAAACACGATCATGGCAGGAGATTAATAAAACCTCACCTCCTGTTTTCTGACAACACAAAGGTATTGTTCTGTATTGTGAGAGCTGCAGCTAATCCAGAGGAATGTTAGTTACTTCACCCTGGGCACGCTTTGAAAAGATGAAGTAAACGCCATCCATCTGTGTAGTTTTTTAATTTACATATTTTCATAACCTTATACCTTAACAGTTGGACAACAACCTACACTGTTTTTTACGTGGAAAATTATCTTTTAAACTGACAAACTTCATATGTGTATCTCGTGGCAAAATTCAGTCAGGATCAGAAGATAATTTTGCTCTTGCCATTCATTTCAATGGAGAATTTTTCTGATTTAAAGGTGCAATAGCTAGGATTCTGACCTCCTGGCCAGTAGGTGTCGCACGCACTGTTGACTCACTGTAATCTCATACTGGTTGCCAGGTAGAGAGGTAAACAGCACTTTCTGGAGGCTAACATCAGTATACTGCAGACTGCTAACATCTCAGACCTTTGGTTATGAGCTAGACAGCATGCCAAGCGAGGACTCTTGTAGTATAGAATCGTGAATTTAACATAATTCTCTCTGATGCACATCTCCGGTAAACATTTTTTAAATAACTATATCGTATCGTGTTATTGACAGTTATGCTAATGCAGCACAGCTGTGATCAGACCCGATAGCTCTCTCCTTTTGGCAGGGTAATTATGACAGCACTTTAGATCAGATTGAAGGGACTTTGCTGTTAGTTGTTCTGTGGTTTTTGTAAATATGCTGAATCACACTTTTATGGTCTAAGGTCTTCCGTTTTAGCTACACATGCTTAAAAAAAGGCTGTTGCTATTAAGCTCCAGCAGTTGTTTATGTCAGTTCCAGTTTATTTTAGTTTGTAAATATGTTTTGTTTTTATTGTTTTCAAATATATAAATAAATGTTGTGAAACGTTGGGTGCCTGAACTCATTTGTGCCCTTTCAGTTACTGTAGAAGATGAAATCTATTGTTTATTCAGTGTGACAGATTCACAAAGTAATGGTTTACCACACCTCTGCAAAACTAAAGTATTTTCAACCTTGTATAACGTAGTGATAAGCAAGAACCTAAAATACACTGTAAATATTAGCTACGTATATACATCATGTTGTTATCAATAATCCTTAGTGAAGTTGGAAATAATTTATGGTGGAATAATCTTTTTTTCAAATAATATTGTGTAAAAACAGAACTGCATTTCCAAAAATGAGCACATCACCATTCAGATCTATATCAAATAGCTCAGACATATTCATCCAAATTAAAAAAAACACCAAAAAAAAAAAAAAAAAAAAACACCTTAAAATGGCCCCCTCATGGATCGTCACCTTATCGTGGTGGGGGGGTTTGCGTGCCCCAGTGATCCCAGGAGCTATGTTGTCCGGGGCAATTTGCCTCTGATAGGGTCTCCCAAGACAAACTGGTCCTGGGTGAAGGGCCAGACGAAGAACGATCCAACAGACTCTCATGATAAATTGTATATCAAGGATTCAGTGTACCCCGCCCGGTATGGGGTTACCGGGGCCCCACCCTGGAGCCAGGCCTGGGGGAGGGGCTCGAAGGCTAGCGTCTGGTGGCCGGGTTTCCACCCATGGGACCCGGCCGGGCTCAGCCCGAAGGAGTTACATGGGTCCGCCCTCCAGTAGGTTCACCACCTGCAGGAGGGATCATGGAAGTCCGGTGCTATGTGGATTAGGTGGCAGTCAAAGGCGGAGACCTTGGCGGACTGATCCCAAGCTTTCTAAACTGGCTTTTGGTACGTGGAATGTCACCTCTCTGGTGGGGAAGGAGCCTGAGCTGGTGTACGAGATTGAGCGATACCGGCTAGATATAGTCGGCCTCACCTCAACACACAGCTCCGGTTCCGGAACCAGTCTCCTGGAGAGGGGCTGGAGCTTGGCCTTTTCTGGAGTTGCCCCGGGCGAGAGGCGACGAGCAGGGGTAGGTATTCTTGTATCGCCCCACCTTGCTGCCTCTATATTGGAGTTTTCCCCGGTGGACGAAAGGGTTGCTTCCCTGCGCCTTCGGGTTGGGAAACGGGTCCTGACCATCATTTGTGCCTATGCACCAAATGATGTTTCAGAGTACCCACCCTTTTTGGAGTCTGTGACTGGGGTGCTGGAGGGTGCTCCTCCTGGAGACTCCATTGTCCTACTGGGGGACTTCAATGCGCACGTGGGCAACGACAGTGAAACCTGGAGGGGGGTGATTGGGAGGAACGGCCTGCCCGATCTGAACCCGAGTGGTGTTCAGTTATTGGACTTCTGTGCTAACCACAGTCTGTCTATAACGAACACCATGTTCAAGCATAAGGGTGTCCATATGTGCACCTGGCACCAGGACACCCTAGGCCGCAGGTCGATGATCGATTTTGTTATCGTATCATCAGACCTGCGACCGTATGTCTTGGACACCCGAGTAAAGAGAGGTGCAGAGCTGTCAACTGATCACCACCTGGTGGTGAGTTGGATCCGATGGCAGGGGAGGAAGCCATTCAGACCTGGTAGACCCAAACGTATAGTGAGGGTGTGCTGGGAGCGTCTGGCTGAGGCCCCTGTCCGGGAGGTCTTCAACTCCCACCTCCGGAAGAACTTCAACCACATTCCGAGGGAGTCTGGAGACATGGAGTCTGAATGGGCCATGTTCTCCACCTCTGTTGTTGAAGCGGCAGCCCAGAGCTGCGGCCGCAAGGTGGTCGGTGCATCTCGTGGTGGCAACCCCCGAACCAAGTGGTGGACACCAGTGGTGAGGGGGGCCATTAAGCTGAAGAAGGAGTCCTATCAAGCTTGGTTGGCTTGTGGGACTCCCGAAGCAGCTGAGGTGTACCGGCAGGCCAAGCGGAGTGCAGCTCGGGTGGTTGCTGAAGCAAAAACCCGGGTATGGGAGGAGTTCGGTGAGGCCATGGAACAAGACTTTCGGTCGGCTTCAAAGAGATTCTGGCAAACTGTTCGGCGGCTCAGGAGGGGAAAGCAGCTCCCCGTCCACACTGTGTATGGTGCGGATGGGACACTGTTGACTTCAACTGGGGATATCGTCGGGCGGTGGAAGGAATACTTCGAGGATCTCCTCAATCCCACTGATACGCCTTCCACAGAGGAAGCAGGGTTTGGGGACGAGGGGGATGACTCGCCTATCACAGGGGCTGAGGTCGCCAAGGTGGTTAAAAATCTCCTTGGTGGCCGGGCCCCGGGGGTGGACGAGATTCGCCCCGAGTACCTCAAGGCCCTGGATGTTGTTGGGTTGTCATGGTTGACACGCCTCTGCAACATTGCGTGGAGGTCGGGGGCAGTGCCTTTGGCATGGCAAACCGGGGTGGTGGTTCCTCTCTTCAAAAAAGGGGACCGGAGGGTGTGCTCCAACTTTAGAGGGATCACACTCCTCAGCCTCCCTGGGAAGGTCTATGCCAAGGTACTGGAGAGGAGAGTCCGGCCGTTGGTCGAACCTCGGATTCAGGAGGAGCAATGTGGTTTTCGTCCTGGCCGTGGCACATCGGACCAGCTCTTTACCCTCTCGAGAATTCTTGAGGGTTCGTGGGAGTTTGCCCAACCAGTTTACATGTGTTTTGTGGACTTGGAGAAGGCATTTGACCGCGTCCCTCGTGGATTTTTGTGGGGGGTGCTTCGGGAGTATGGGGTATCGGGCTTGTTGTTACGAGCTATTCGGTCTCTGTACGACCGTTGTGAGAGTTTAGTTCGCATTGCCAACACTCGGTCGGAGTCATTCCCAGTGAGAGTTGGACTCCGCCAGGGCTGCCCTTTGTCACCGGTCCTGTTCATAATTTTTATGGACAGGATTTCTAGGCGCAGCCAGGGAATGGAGGGTGTCATGCTTGGTGACCACAGGATCTCATCTCTGTTGTTTGCAGATGATGTTGTCCTGTTGGCTTCATCCAGCAATGACCTACAGCTCTTGCTGGGACGGTTTGCCGCTGAGTGTGAAGCGGCTGGGATGAGAATCAGCACCTCCAAGTCCGAGTCCATGGTCCTCAGCCGGAAAAAGGTGGATTGTCCTCTCCGGGTTGGGGACAGGCTCCTGCCCCAAGTGGAGGAGTTTAAGTATCTTGGGGTCTTGTTCACGAGTGAGGGGAAAATGGAGCGAGAGATCGACAGACGGATTGGAGCAGCATCTGCAGTGATGCGGACGTTGTACCGGTCTGTTGTGGTGAAGAGGGAGCTTAGTTCTAAGGCAAAGCTGTCGATTTACCAGTCAATCTACGTTCCTACTCTCACCTATGGTCACGAGCTTTGGGTAATGACCGAAAGAACGAGATCGCGGATACAAGCGGCTGAAATGAGCTTTCTCCGTAGGATTGCTGGACTCACCCTCAGAGATAGGGTGAGGAGCTCAGTCATCCGGGAGAGGCTCAGAGTAGAACCGCTGCTCCTCCACATTGAAAGGAGTCAGTTGAGGTGGTATGGGCATCTGATTAGGATGCCTCCTGGACGCCTCCCACTTGAGGTGTTTCAGGCACGTCCCACTGGGAGGAGACCCCGGGGCAGACCCAGGACTCGGTGGAGAGACTATGTCTCCCAGCTAGTCTGGGAACGCCTTGGTATCCCCTCTGAAGAGCTGGAGCAGGTGGCTGGGGAGAGGGAAGTCTGGGCTTCTCTGCTTGAACTGCTGCCTCCGCGACCCGGACCTCCGGAAAAGCGGTAGAAGATGGATGGATGGATGGACCTTAAAATGGCTAAATTTATGTGGGATTATTGTAAAATATGAAAGTTTTACTTTTTAGATTTGAGTTATTTCAAAAAATAAATTCACCACAATATTCAACTTTTGGAGGTGGATGAGTAGAATGTAAAAAATCAACCTCAAATCAAGTCAGTCAACATATAACAAACAGGAATTTATTTGGGGGAAAATGTTTATTGAAAAATAAACAGTCCAGATGCAGGGTCCATGGGGCAGATCTGGGAGAGCAATAGAGAAATTAATTCAATCAGGATTAGGACTCTCTGGAAAGCTTTTGTTGTCCCCATAGTCAGTGTTGACCTTTGTTACTATAGTCAGGGACAAACTGTTGATGTAAAAAAGGACAGTCTCTAAGAAAGTGTCATCACAGACTAACAGCATTACAACATGACAGTATGTGAATGACTAGACAGTTTTAGGACTACAGCAGTGATGCAATGAGTTTGCTTGGTCCACATAATGTGAATTACAATGTACTGTAGGTGAAGGAAAGACCAGGTACAGAAATGGAATTCCTTTCTATGTATGTGTTGTGGGAGGAGGGAGAAGACCCGGGACAGATCCAGGACATGTTAAGGAGACTATGTCTCCCAGTTGATCTGGGAACGTCTTGGTGTTCTCTCTGAAGACCTGGAGGAGGTGGCTGGGGAGAGGGAAGTCTGGGCTCCTCTGATTAGACTGCTCCCTCCACAACCTGGACAACCAGAAAGGCTGTAGAAGATGGATGGATGGCTGTGTTGTATATTCATTCCTGCTGCAAGACTGGACCAGATTAAAGAAGAGGAACAACATCTTTTCTAATTTCACATTCTTGAATGAGTGTGCTTGGTTTATGAATGCAAAATATATTCTTGGTGACAGAAAGAGTGGGTAGAGAAATGGAATTGGATTTTACCTGTGTGCCGAGTGCTGTGTTCACTCATTGGGCCTGATTTAAAGACAGGAAAAAGATTTTCAGTTCCACAAATTAAATTTACTTAGGAAGAAATTGTAATACCTTTATTTTAATATGTGGGCTTATTGATAACATATTAAAATAAAGGTATTACAATTTCTTCCTAAGTAAATTTAATTTGTGGAACTGAAAATCTTTTTCCTGTCTTTAAATCAGGTCCAATAACAATAACAACTGTATCACCCATTTAGTCTCCAACAAAGAAAAATTGCACATCAAGGGTGATACTTTCTTAACAAACTCATTGATAGGCACATTGGCACTGGTAGATCAGTTATTTGTGTTGTTGCAGTAATACAAGAAAGGTTTCACCTACCATGAAGTCGTCATGCGTTGCAGCTTTGTTACTAAACCACCAAAAATGGTTAACGATATCACGCAGCCACAGAAGCAATCCAGCCTGCCCCTTCGTTTTACCTGCCTGAAGAGGACAGACACAAATCCATCTTTTATTTTTTGTAATTCATTTGTGGATAGTTAGGATATTGTAATGATTGGCAAGACTTGCGTACAGATGAGATCCTTTTAGATTCTTGGCCCCATGCCACATGTCAAAGCTTTGCTTGACACCAGGAAAAATGCCACGGTCTGAATGACAGAGATTGCATTTTCAGTTACATCACTAATTAAAATATTCAGCTAGAGAATTTTAATACCCACTTACCCATGAGTGCCGTTCTGGGGAAAGTGACCCTGGTATACTTGATACAGGTGGCAATGGTGTCATGGTACATTTCCTTTTTGTTTTTTACAGGAGTTGATGTGATGGGGTCATAATTGTCATACCTGTAAACAGATAACGTCAGTCTCTTCATTTAGTTATGGTGCAACATATTACATGACTTTTTATAGTTAAACATTAACCAACAAAAGACTTGTACAAGAGTTAAGGTCATTTACAACTGTATTTGTCATAAGTAGTAGGCTCAGTAAATCCAAAAAAACACAACGTCATTGGGCTGCTAGGCTAACAACACGCATTGAAAACAAACCAAAAAGACTGAACGATAGATACAGGTCAAGTGGACCCCTGACCAAGGGAGCACCCTAAGTGGACCACGGGATCCAATCTGTACATGTACAAGTACATTCTCAATCCCGTGATTTATAAAAGTGAAGAAGGAGAACAAGAATTTTTATAAAACCGTTGGGAATACTTTTCACAGACACCAAGAAGTTAAAAAAAATTACAGTATATATAGATGTAAGATGAGAACAAAGCTGACCTGGAGAAGGTTTTTGCTCCGTTTCTGCTTTCTAAAGACTTTTATTCTCCTCCACTGTTGCTCATCACCGCTGGCTGCCCCCAGATGAATTTCACAGAATAGGTATGTGGGACTAGAATGTTCTGAATGAGGCTTTAAAAATCTCTGAATCAGTTTGTAAATCACTGGATTGAAAATGTACTTGTATAGATTGGACACCGGGGTCCACATGGGGGGCTCACATGGTCAGGGGTCCACTTGACCTGTTCCCCTGCAAGATCATTAGCTAAAGATTCAAAGATTTTATTGTCAATACGACTATATGTGCAGGACATACAGGACAACTGAAATGGTGTTTCTCTCTCTACATTGGTGTGCATTTTATAAAAAGAAAGGAATTAGGCTGGATTTAAAAAAAAAAAACAAAACAAGAACAAACAGCGACGGCAGCAGTCTATGTCCAGTCTATATACAGTTACATACATTGACACAGTGACATTTTGGGCAAAGAGTGCTTCTTTCAGTAAATGGGGATACATTGGAGTAAGATCATCTAACACAATGTAAAAGCAATTTATTTTCTAAACGTCAACAATTTATTTTCTAAACGTCAAAAACGTTTGATTGCGTAAACAACAGATCTATTGTTCGACATATCATAAACTAATCCTAACTGTCAAATTTTGATTCTGGCGAAACTAGACAACATTAAAATTAAAGGCAAAAAGTGCTTATTTAGATAAATGGCCACAAGTGTGTAGGAGATCGTCGAACACAATGTAAAACTAATGTATTTTTAAAAACTCATAATGTTCGTTAGAAAAAAAAATGGAGTTCCTTCCTTCACGGAAGCTAATGCTAACTGTAGCTACACTAGACCAGAGTGGAGAAATTACTGTTTGGAAAGGATTACCGAGCAATTTCTGTGGTCTATCCCATCGCCATACACCAGTTGATATCATTACACAGTCATATTCATAACAGGAACATCAAACGCTAGTTAGCTTAGCTTAGCTTAGCTTACGGGCCGAGTAGCAAATAGGCAACCTCAGTATGGAGAAGATGGATGGATGGATGGATTCTTCAGATCGCACCAGTGATCAAAAGCTGAACCAATACTTATTGTGATCTTGCCCCTTCATTTATTACTTCTTACTTGAGAAGGATAACGGAATGACTTTTTACTTGCAGAAGCAGCCATGGTAGCGTACTAATCACTGATTGGCAATACTAGTGCTACAGAAAAGCAATAGCACGTGACATCCAAAAATTAATTGTAATTGGATAAGAAAAACTCACGGAACACTTTTTTGTCATCAGAAATTTTCTGGAATGTAAATATTTATATGATTTACAACCCGTAATAAATTACAAAATATTTTTGTTCATCAATATACTAATTTTTAGAAGAACATTAAGACTAACATTGTGCAAGTTTCTAAACGCTTTTTTGATGTATTATTTTTTAAAAATCATTATTTTCATAAAAATCTATGCAGAAGTAGAGGGTGCATGACTTAGGCTCTCTATTACCATTTTAATAGCTATTTTACTTGCCAGGAAAAACCTGTAAAGTATTTACACTGACTCCGGATGCAGTACGTTATGGCTGTGATCCGGCCTCCACAGCAAATAGTTCCTATTCTCATCAGTTTTCTAATCCCCACCTGGTCTGGACTGCTGCAGAATGAATCCAGCTCTTCACATTCGGTCCGCTAATGAAACACAACAAATTTATTTTTGATGGATGCTGGATCCAGTCCGCAAGGAAATCCTGCGGTATCTTACGGTATTTAATAGCTGTTTGTTCATTTAAAACGAGTTAAGGATTGTCCGTTATTTTCTGAGGACTACTCCTCCACCACTGTGTCAGAGAAGGTAAAAACCTTGACATAACATACAAACACTTAATAGAATTGAAATTAATGGGCTACTTACTTTTTATTAGAGTACAAAAATCCAGGTGGAGAATCGCTACATCACACTTCCTTGTTGTTATCACGTGACTGGTTCATCTCGGTTACGCTCGGGTCTTTCTCGAGATCTTGCATTAGTTTGTATAATTCTCACGTGATCTTGTATTTCGAACTCTGTTTTTATCCATGCTGCTGCAAAACACAAATGGAGTTGGTAGGGACAGATGCAAGGGGCCATCCATACTGCATCTGCAAGGGACTGCATCCGGAATCATTGTAAATCATGTATAAGAGACACTGCAAATTGTAGCAGGAATACCCTTAACTTTGTTAATCCATAAATGATCACATAAAGAACTGACCCAAAATCAGTTACAATAATGCACTTTTTATTATTTAACTTATGATTTCACAAAGTGCCAAGTGCTTTCTTTACTGCAAAGGGTGTGTAGTGTCAAGTTAACAACCCAGAGTAAGTAAACAAATTCAGTCCATGAAGCATGTATACATAATCTCACTGTATTTCAGGCCCTCCAGGATTTCGTCGGCTGTTTTTGTGATTGTTGCAGCCCAAAAAAGCCTGAATTTGTGGGAGCTTTTCCAAAAAGTTGTGCTAAAATAGTCTGTCAGACTTTATAACCTAACCAGGGCTGCTCATAGAGGTTGTGATGACTGTACAAAACGTAACAACCTTGCACAATAAATGGTCCCCTCCATTATACAACTAGGACAATATCAGTCATTACTGAAGGTGACAACACGACTGATTCAAATACGAAATATACTGTCTGGGTACATATTCATATTCTGCGGGGTAACTTAACAGACCGTAATGCTGTCTATACCACCTAGCTGCAATGCTCCCGCACTGTGTATATATCTGTGTACATACTGTATGTATATTCATTTGTTCTTATTATCTTGTCTCATTAATTATTGCTCTGAGTGCTGCTATCCCTGTGCTGCTGCAATCCTGGAATTTCCCCATTGTGGCACTAATAAAGGCTTATCTTATCTTAAAAGTTGCAACAGTCTTTTTGCACTGAAAGTTGTGTGAGGAAGTACAGATTTTAAAGTAGCTGCTTTTTTCATAGTTTACAATGATGCTATTCTACAGTATGTAACACCACAACAAAAGCACAGGATTCCAAAAATTTCCTGTTAAACAGTGATTTATTTCAAATTAAATTCTCACTCAGTAAAATTGTCAAAAAATGACCAACATTGTATTCCTGCTGAGAACTTAAATAAAAAAAGATAAAAGAAGTATCCATTACAGCTTTTATAAATTGCACTGAATGCATGTTAGAGTATGGAGAAAATTATGGCAGCACCTTCTTGAATCTTGAATTTGAAAACTAAGACCCCTGAAAAATTTGAGATCTTTTTATGTGCTGAAATCCGCAACGAAGCAGGGATGGCTCCTCCACTGACAACCTCTTCCCCTCAGAAGGTCTCAGGATGGACCTTGGAGTGGAAACCCAGTCTTCACAGATCTGAAGGGGATATGAAAAGAAGAATAAATTTCAAAATAAAATTAGTCATATTTTTTAAATCCCCACACCACAGTACGGTTTAATAATTTAGTTTCTTTTATTTTTTGTTGTTTATATTTTAAATAAATTAACTTTCAATTTTTGAAAAGGGTTTCAGTTTATTTCCTGTAAAGATTAGTTCTTTTGAGTTTAGTTTTATTGCGTAAAATGGCTTGCTGTACTGCAGCCTTTATTAATTCTGCCATCTTCATTTTATTGTGATTTTTATTATTATTATCTTCAAATCTCTCACTTAAGTGCTAGAAGTCATGCAATACAAACGTTGCATGAAGGCATCTGCCTCTGTCATGAAACCCTGAAGTCCTGACTAAAAACATATCCAACATTGTCATTATATTGTAATCTCATAAAATATACCGTTATTCTGCATTTACTTACAGCACTTACAGTTAACTACTGTTCCTTCCATTTAAACTATTATTTCCTTCCATTTAAAATTACACTGTTCATGAATATGTTTTGATGATTGATAATTAAATGCGATAGTTTGTGTTTTATGCAGGTTCAATTTATAATTGGAATAAAGACTAAATTCTCTCAATAGGAACAGTAGTTTAGGTAGACTTGTATTTGGGTTAGAAATTGTCAGCAAAATACAGTATCATCTGCATAAAGACACAGCTTGTGCTCAGTGTCCCCTACTTTTATGCCAGATATATCACCGTCTTTCCTAATGGCTTGTGCCAGGGACTCTATATATAATGCAAAAAGAGTTGGGCTAAGAGGACATCCTTGTCGGCAACCCCTTTCAAAAAGTATTTCATGGGACTGCATGTGATAAGATCTGCAACACATCACAGACTACAAGAGGACCAACAGCAGCACCGCTAGCTCCACAGACAGCCTGCCGGACGATCTCAATATCTTTTGCACCCACTTTGAGACCACCAGCTACAGTGCAGAGTGGAGACACACACTCAAGCACCTCTCCCTCCACTAAAAAGTCTCACCAGGCCAGGTAAACAAAGCACTGAGGAATATCAACCCCCACAAGGCAGCGGGACCAGATAACATCCCTGGGTGGGCCCTCAGAGCATATGCTGCCAAGCTGACTGACATTCTTACGTCCATTTTCAACCTCTCCTTCAACCAGAAAATAGTCCCCTCCTGCTTCAAAACCTCTCCCCAAAAGGAGCCCGCCGACCTGTCTGAATGATTACAGACCGGTAGCACTCACTCCAGTCATCATGAAGTGCTTCGAGAGAGTGGTGCTTCCCCTCACTCAGGACAGCATACCGGATACCCTGGACCCCCTGCAGTACGCCTACTGGCCCAACAGGTCCACCTCAGATGCCATTGCTGTAGCACTCCGTTATTCTCTCTCCCAACTGGAAGATAAAGACTCCTACATTAGGATGTTCTTTGTCGACTACAGCTCCGCCTTCAACACGGTCATCCCCCACAGACTTACTGGCAAACTGTTTTCACTTGGGCTGCACCCCACCCTCTGCGACTGGCTACTGGACTTTCTAACTGGCAGGCCCCAGTCTGTCAGGATGGGCAACAGGACCTCAGCCAGCATCATCACAAACACAGGTGTCCCACAGGGTTGTGTTCTCAGCCCCATCCTCTACAGCTTCTTCACCCATGACTGTGTTGCGTCCCACAAGGACAATATCATCTGAAAGTTTGCAGATGACACAGCAGTGATAGGACTCATCACTGGTGATGACAAAGTATCCTACAGGAGGGAGGTGGCCAGCCTGGTGTCATGGTGTGAGGAAAACAGCCTCACCCTCAACACGGACAAGACAAAGGAGGTGATAGTGGACATGAGGAAGGGGAGGAGGAGACCCCATAGGCCACTGTTCATCTGGGAGCTTGAGGTGGAGCGGGTGAGCAGCTTTAAATATCTGGGCATCCACATCAGCGAGGACCTTACATGGACACACAACACCACAGAGCTGGTTAAGAGAGCTCAACAGCGGCTGTACTTTCTGAGGAGGCTGAAGAAGTTTGGCGTGTCCCCCAGGATCCTCAACAGCTTCTACAGCTGCATCATCGAGAGCATCCTGACCAACTGCATCACTGTGTGGTATGGCAGCACTACTGCCCTGGACCGCAAACACCTGCAGAGAGTGGTAAAGACAGTGGAGAAGATCATCAGGACTCCACTCTCTGCAGAGCATCTACCACCGCAGAGTCCAAAGGAGAGCTGACGCCATCCTCTGGGACCCACCCACCCCAGCACAGAATGTTCACACTTCTACCCTCAGGGTGGAGGTACACAAGTGTGAAATACAGGACAACCAGACTGAAAAACTCCTTCTTTCCCACTGCCATTAGACTCCTGAACAAATAACAAACTCAAAACTCCGCAACACAGTTTTGCAAATAGGAACTCACACACCAGTTGCTAAATCTGCACATTGCTCATTTGTACAGTGTACATAGTCTCACCCCATCTGATGTCCATATCATCTCTGCTGCTAATTATCATGTACAGTCTACTGGTATTATCGTTAGAGAAATTTGCATACTGCTCATTTGCACACTGGGCATAGGCTTATGCCATCTCAGGTTCATATCATTTCTGTTGTCAATATACCACTATAGTCCACTATAGTCATCCAGGGAATTTCAAATTTCATTCTTCTTGTTTCCTCTAGTTTGACTGCTTTAACTGTCCAAATTGCCTAATGTGTGTTATTACTATTCATTAGTATTAGTACTTAGTATCAAGGTGTGCTTGAGGTGTCCTAATTGCCTAACTGTGTGTTAGAGTGTGTTATTAGTATCCATTAGTTTAGGTGGGTTATTACCTTATTAGTATTGCTGTGCACCTATTACCTTGGCATTCGTTCAGAGAGCAGAGTAAGAATTTCATTGCTCAGGAAATGTTGCATTTCTTTTTTAACTCTTTTGTTTAACTTTATTTTGATTTTGAGTTTTTAAAAAAAACTTTTACAGATTAACAAACATTTATAACATTAGGTCATCTAGGAGAACAAAAAGGTACACTGAATAACATATTTTACAGATGGAAGAAAGAAAAAGATAAATGCTAAAATGTTACCCATTCTAGTTACATCAACCCTGTATCTTGATTACTACACAATATTTAACAGATAAAGGTGGGAGGAAGGATAATTTCTATTGATAAAGAACCTTCTGGTCCCTTAAAAATCTTAAGTAAAATCTTTGACGTAGTCCTTTACAGTTTTGGTTTCCTTTGTTGCTTAAAAAAAAAAAAGAAGATACACCAATCATATCAATTATCAAATAGCCATGTTTACATGGACACAAGTAACCGGATTGAAAGCCTGATCGAAATAAAAATGCTTCATGTAAACACACCAATCTGAATATTCTGACCCGATCACACTCATTCGGATCAAAATTTCCTTCCGATTGAGATGGGTGGGTTATGCCAATTGTTAATCCGATTGGTGTGCATATAAACACTTACTCCGAAGTTTGGATAAAGAATGTTTACTGCGCATGTCTGTACATCAGCCACACGTCAACGTGACGTATTTCCGCCTTTACAGCAGCTAGCAGAAGACATGGCAGGAGTAAAACAAAACTGGTCTGTATTGTCCTGCTGTCTCCCTCTGTTCGTCATATGCAGAAGTATGTACTGCTGGACTTGTAGCTTCATTATGGAGACCAGCAGAAGCAAAAGTACAGTCTGAATAATGCAAACAGGTCCATTTCAAAAAGCGAAAGACACAAAGCGAGGTTTGTTTACATCAGAAGTTGCTGCTGCTTCTACTATTTCCGGAATGTCAGATAATTGTGCGCATGTCAAAATGATTTAGTCCGTTCAAACATGTGACACATGGAAACACACGTCCTAATTGGATCAACTTTTTCAGGATCCATGTAAACGGTAAAGTTGTGATCTGAATTGTAACACTGGTCAACACCAAATTTATTGTCTCTATTTTTTTAGCTGATTTAGGACAATTTTGATGTGCTGAATCCAAAAATCGCATTGGTTTTGCTCAATCAGGTCAACATTTTGAATTATGGCCACATGTTGTTTTATACGTTTTTGTTTACATGTACAGGTATTTTCGCTTTATATGATGCAAAATTCTTTTTTATGTCTTGAAATTCTGTGAATTTTGAACAATGATGACGTAACATTCAATTTACTTGTACTTACCCAGTGTTTCCTCTGGCTTCAAGACCTTGGCGTGGTGGCATTATATTTTTCCCGGGGGGGTGGGAGTAAACATACCGGAATATATTAATTTTATACTATTTATTTCTTTTTCAAATTTTACACAGTATCATTGCATATGGAACTTACCATTTGAAGTATTGTACAACCGAGGCTTGAACATTGGGCCAGTTGGGGTCCCACCCAGACATCCTGTGTTTAGACTTTTTAATGGTGTTATCCTTCTCTCCTTCCTTTGCCTGAACACTTCCCTCTCCTTGGCTCCCCTCTCTGAGCTCTGTCTAATTCAGTTCTCTGTCTATGGTGGTATACAAACAGGTTAGAAAATATCAAGTGTCATGTTTTGTCCTGCAGGATTTTTTTTGTCATGGTTTACATAAATGATAAAAAATATGTGTATTTTTTGTATTTTTATTCTAGTGTTTCTTTTTTTTCCATTGAGAGAGTAGGGAAGGGAAAGAAACATTCATAATAGTAATGTACTCATATGATCAGGTGGGTATAGTAACCAGAAATTCTACTCATGTAAACGCAGTGCTTTGAAATTAATAATTAAAAGTAGACAACCAAAAATTTCTAGTTGAGTTAAGGGTACAAAGAGCACCCACTTAAAAACTTGAGTAATGACTTCAGTCTTGAAGGTTTGAGGTTTTTCTCCAAAATTTATTATAATTTTCTTATAGTTTTCTACTTTTCTCTGTAAATCTATCTAAAGTTGAAACCATGTTCCTCAAATTTGTAATTTCCTCTTGAAAAATTGACTTTTCTTGTACATTTGAAACTTTATTATAAATTTGTGGATTATTTTATGACTAATTTTTGTCTGTTTTTTAAAATAAAATTACTTATTTTTTAGATAAATTTGAAACAGACTGTGGTATTTTTTTTTTACTTTTTCCTTATAATTTACATTTTTGACCATAATTTTGCAGTCAGAACAGAATAATAGTTTAACTCTGATTACAAAGAAAAATATTAATACAGTTGTATTTAATGAAGTAAATTAACTTAAATGACCAAGGATGCCATTATTTCTGTTATAATATTTCTTTATATTTATAGGTTTTTGTTTTGTTTGTTTTTTTCTCAGAAATCTCACCACCACCCAGACAGCAGGAAAAACCTCCCTTATTTTGAAATCAGATGTTGGCACGTTTAGTTTGTCTGAAGGCTGCTGACGGATTAAAGTCATTGACTTCGTGAATTTCGGTCACCTTAACCTGCCAGGTACATAACAGGGAACTGTAGCGGACTCTAAAGACATAATTCACCACAATATGTGTTCATGTACTGAATGATCTGCTTAGGCAGTTATAGTTGTGCTCTCAGGCTTTCTCATCGGGCACCTCTCTAGGCAGCCGCTGAAGGACCTCAGTTTAGAGTGAAAATAGAGCTAACGTTTTTAGCTGTTGCTTTTTGTCACTGCCGCTGGAGAATAAAAGCAGCACGCCTGCTCGTGCGAGAAAAGAGAGAAATTGCCAGTCTCTTGATTCCTGCAATTCTTGCAGAACATAACTTAATATTGTAGTGGCTGGTAAAATATATCCTCAGCAATTCATCAGTCCCCCGCCTTTCCCTTCATATGAAGCCGGCTGCATATGAATTCTAATCACGTCTCTTAGCTAAGCGACTCTTCCATTATTGCTCCCGTTAACAGCGGGTTAAAACCATGATAGATGCCTCCAGTGCTTACATACATACCTCTTCTGCTTTTTTTTCCACGTTTAAAGTACTTGAACAAACATGTTTTCGTCGGACAGTCACGCTTAGCGAGACACTGCCTGCTGACTGAGTCGAGAACTCGCGTGGGCGGGGTGCTTCTAACCTCCGCATGGATGACGCCCACGCGTGTTGTTCGTGTGCGCGTTGTTCGTGTGCGCGCTTTGCTTCATATATTTTTCTTAATAAAATCATATCGCCTTGGCGTGGTGGTACAATTTCTGGCGAGGTGACCCACCACAGAGAAATGTTACCAGAGGAAACCCTGCTTACCTTTATATAAAGGTAAGTACATGCACAGTACTAAGTAAGTACAGGTTTTTACTTAGCACCTGATCGAGAGAAACGGATGTCATTTTCGGATTCAGCGGTGCAAAATTGTCTTAAATCAGTTGAAAAAACACAGACAACTTACAAAAAAATTATTTTTGTAACCCTGTGTAATCAGACTGAAGAAATTTTGCACATGTAACCGTGGCTACATTCGTGTATTGTTCTGTTTCAGAAAACTAGTCCACTTTGACCAGTATGTAACATACTTATCCATCAGAAGTCTTAAAGAAAATGTCAGTCTTTCCGTTCCATGAATCTCCTGCACAATTTCAATCCATTCCAGAACTGTTGGTCCTGATTCACATAACCATCTTCTAGTTATTGATTTTTTACTACTCGCTATCAAGATTTGTAAGAGGTATTTATCTTTTTTACTGAGCCCACATGGCAGGTTTCCTCGGTAAATGACACTAAAGTCAAATGCTAACTGAATGCCAGCGATCTTCTTCATTATATTGATCACCTCTTTCCTAAAAGGAAAACAGCTTTGGACATTCACAAAAAATATGAAAAAGACCTGCAGATTTGTTCCCACATTTCCTCCAGCAATGTTCTTGTTCAGAGGGGCCAGTTTGTGATACTTTAGTTTGAGGAGAAATAAAAAACTTAATATTCTTCCAAACAAATTCTCTCCAGGTTTCTGAGCTTGTAGTGGAGCAGCGGGTCTTACATACAGTGGGGAAAAAAAGTATTTAGTCAGCCACCAATTGTGCAAGTTCTCCCACTTAAAAGATGAGAGAGGTCTCCAATTTTCATCATAGGTATACCTCAACTATGAGAGACAAAATGAGAAAAAAAAATCCAGAAAATCACATTGAAGGATTTTTAATGAATTAATTGATAAATTCCTCAGTAAAATAAGTATTTGGTCACCTACAAACAAGCAAGATTTCTGGCTCTCACAGACCTGTAACTTCTTCTTTAAGAGGCTCCTCTGTCCTCCACTCGCTACCTGTATTAATGGCACCTGTTTGAACTCTTTATCAGTATAAAAGACACCTGTCCACAACCTCAAACAGTCAGACTCCAAACTCCACTATGGCCAAGACCAAAGAGCTGTCAAAGGATACCAGAAACAAAATTGTAGACCTGCACCAGGCTGGGAAGACTGAATCTGCAATAGGTAAGCAGCTTGGTGTGAAGAAATCAACTGTGGGAGCAATTATTATAAAATGGAAGACATACAAGACCACTGATAATCTCCCTCGATCTGGGGCTCCATGCAAGATCTCACCCCGTGGGGTCAAAATGATCACGAGAATGGTGAGCAAAAATCCCAGAACCACATGGGGGGACCTACTGAATGACCTGCAGAGAGCTGGGACCAAAGTAACAAATGCTACCATCAGTAACACACTACACCGCCAGGGACTCAAATCCTGCAGTGCCAGACGTGTCCCCCTGCTTAAGCCAGTACATGTCCAGGCCCGTCTGAAGTTTGCTAGAGAGCATTTGGATGATCCAGAAGAGATTGGGAGAATGTCATATGGTCAGATGGAACCAAAGTAGAACTTTTTGGTAAAAACTCAACTTGTCGTGTTTGGAGGAGAAAGAACACCGTACCTACTGTGAAGGATGGGGGTGGAAACATCATGCTTTGGGGCTGTTTTTCTGCAAAGGGACCAGGACGACTGATCCGTGTAAAGGAAAGAATGAATGGGGCCATGTATCGTGAGATTTTGAGTGAAAACCTCCTTCCATCAGCAAGGGCATTGAAGATGAAACGTGGCTGGGTCTTTCAGCATGACAGTGATCCCAAACACACCACCCAAGCAACGAAGGAGTGGCTTCGTAAGAAGTATTTCAAGGTCCTGGAGTGGCCTAGCCAGTCTCCAGATCTCAAGCCCATAGAAAATCTTTGGAGGGAGTTGAAAGTCCGTGTTGCCCAGCAACAGCCCCAAAACATCACTGCTCTAGAGGAGATCTGCATGGAGGAATGGGCCAAAATACCAGCAACAGTGTGTGAAAACCTTGTAAAGACTTACAGAAAACATCTGACCCCTGTCATTGCCAAGAAAGGGTATATAATTTTTAATATATATATTATATATTATATATAATATATATACTGTATATTATATAATATAATATATAATATATTTTTCCGGTTCCGGTTCCGCCGGACCGGTGGCGCCACACGAGTAGGCTGCCCGTTGCAACAGCCTTTTTTTTTTATCTTCCTTCTTCTTTCTACACCTTTCACTCTGTATATATATCACGGACGCACGGATCGCCCCGGGGGTCTCCCGGGTCGGCGGACGGAGCCACGGTTTGCAGCGGGAGACGTTACAGCGGGGAGGAGCTAGTGCTAGCTAGCACTTGGCCGCCGCCCGGTGCTAATGGGAAACTCGACATACCGGGAGCTGTAGCGAAAACGACGCGGGTGCCGGGCTGGAGTTTAGGCGGCGTGCAAGAAATATAAGACAGAATAATAAAGAGCGATGGCAAGAACCAAGCAGACCGCCCGTAAAATCTACTGGCGGAAGAAGCCCCCCAGGAGACAGCTAGCCACCAGGGCTGCTCGGAGAGGCGCTCCGGCCACCGGCAGAATGAAGAGGCCTCGCCGTCACAGGCCCGTGGCTCTGAGAGAGATCCGTCGCTACCAGAAATCCACGGAGCTGCTCATCCGTAAGCTGCCCATCCAGCGCCTGGTGAGGGAGATCGCTCAGGACTTCAAGACCGTCCTGCGTTTCCTGAGCTTCGTCGTCATGGCTCTGCAGGAGACCAGCGAGGCCCACCTGGTGGTCTCTTCTTCGCTAAGGGGGTCACCATCATGCCCAAAGACTTCCAGCTGGCCAGCCGCATCCGCGGAGAGAGAGCTTAGACTTTCTGCTGCACATTCACCAACCAACCATAATGCTCTGCACTGTGTGTCTATATATATACATTTATAGTAATATGGACATATGTTTACTAGATGTTGTTTTTTCTTGCCTTCTGATTGTTGCTCTGAGTGTTGCTATCCCTGTGCTGTTGCAATCCTGGAATTTCCCCATTGTGGGACTAATAAAGGCTTATCTTATCTTATCTTATAACAAACTATTGAGATGAACTTTTGTTATTGACCAAATACTTATTTTACCAAGGAATTTACCAATTAATTCATTAAAAATCCTTCAGTGTGATTTTCTGGATTTTTTTTTTCTCATTTTGTCTCTCATAGTTGAGGTATACCTATGATGAAAATTGGAGACCTCTCTCATCTTTTAAGTGGGAGAACTTCCACAATTGGTGGCTGACTAAATACTTTTTTGCCCCACTGTATGTTAAGCCAGTCATATTGTGTTAGTTTAATGTTTGCCTCCTTTTCCCATTTGCTCTTGATATATAACGAGGATGACCCGTTTCTATCTTGCAGAGACTTGTATAACCGAGAAATAATTTTTCCATTTGTTTACCCTTACATACAGTATATTCACAAAAATTGCTATTAAACTAGATTCTTCTTCCTTTGTTGTTCTGATATTTTTGTTAAAATGGTGTCTAAGTTGAAGATATCTGAAAAAGTCTTTTTTATCTAGATAATATTTTCTTGAAAGCTTTTGGAAAGAATCTAAATCTTCTTCAAGTGAAATGGTACAATTTGCTGTGATATCCCTGAATGCCCACTGTTTAAATCTACCATCTAAGGTTGCTGGAGGGAATTCTGTATCATACGCCGCCCAGCGCAGGAGCTTTGCTTTCCTTTCCAACACTGGATCTTTAACTAGTTTGGACCAAATCTTGAGGGGCACTAACATCCATTTATTAAATCTAGATAAATATTTTTTTAGAAGATTTTTATCCCCCAATATGGCTTGAAGTGGCCTATCTATATTGTGCTGCTCTATTTCTTTCCACTTTGCTTCATACCTGACATCACACCAACAGATCAGAGAGCGGCACTGAGCTGCTTTTTAGTAATTTTCTAGACATGGCAGAGCCAGGCCTCCTGCCTCCTTGGTTAGCTGTAAGGTTTGTAGTCTAACCCTTGGTCTTTTCTTACCCCAGATGAAGGCTGGTATCAGTCTATTCCACTCTGTAAATTGTCTAGGCTGGATCTCCACTGGTAAAGATTGAAAAAGGAAAAGAAGCCAGGGCCGTATATTCATTTTTATAATTTCCACTCTGTTATGCATATTCATTGGGATCAATTCCCAGCGTTTGAAGTCTGTTTTGATCTCCTCTGATAGCTAAATAATTGTACTTGTATATACAGGTTAGGTCATGCGGTATTTGGACTCCTAAGTATTTGATTGATTTTTCCTTTCATTTAAAATTACACTGTTTATGAATATGTTTTGATGGTTAATAATTAAACGCAATAGTTTGTGTTATATCAGCAAAATGTCATCTGCATAAAGACACAGCTTGTGTTCAGTATCCCCTATTTTTATACCAGATATATCACCGTCTTTCCTAATGGCTTGTGCCAGGGGCTCTATATATAATGCAAAAAGAGTTGGGCTAAGAAGACATCCTTGTCGACCACCCCTTTCAAGAAGTATTTCATGGGACAGGCTACCATTTATTTTAATCATAGCTGTAGGGGCTTGGTACAAAGATTTTAGATATCTAATTATTCTGTTGTCAAAACCCAAACGATTCAATACCATATAGAAGTATTCCCGCTGTACAGAGTCAAAAGCTTTTTCAACATCAAGACTTATGACTATTGATTCTTCAGATGGGTTTTGCATGTGGTTTCTAAGATGGAGGGCCTTCCTGACATTATGGTTTGTCTGTTTTTTACAAAACCTGTCTGATCTGTATCTATTAATTCGGGGATTATATTTTCCAATCGTCTTGCTACCATTGAGGCAAATAATCTATAATCAATATTTAGTACTGATATAGGCCTTTAAGAGCTGCACTCACTTCTGTCCTTGCCTGGCTTGGGTATCACTGAGATTACTGCCCGTCTCCATGAGATCGGGGGGTTCCCCTCCTTTAAGAACATAATTAAAGCATTTGTTTAATATTGGTATGATCATTTCCTTTGCAAATTTGTACCATTCAGACTGGTAGCCATCTGCTCCTGGCATTTTATTAGTCTTAAGTTTTGATATGGCTGTGCTGATTTCCTTGCTAATAGTTTTTTTGATTTGGGTCCATTATCATAGTAGTTTTGTTTCATTAATCTGGCCTTCTTCTCTAATTTTTACCTCCGGCAAGGAGGTAATGTTTTTACCGGGGTTTGTCCGTCCGTCCGTCCGTCTGTCTGTCTGTCTGTCTGTCTGTCTGTCTGTCTGTCTGTTACCAACATAACTCAAAAAGTTATGAACGGATTTTGACGAAATTTTCAGAAAAGGTGTGTAATGGCCCGGGGAACAGATGATTAGATTTTGGTGATGATCTGAGAGTGCATACCTCCACCAAGGGCTTTGTTTGTCTTTTTGCAGCAAGATTACACAAAAACTACTGGATGGATTTGGATGAAATTTTCACCAGAGGTGGTTCTCAGCCTAGAGAGGAACCCATTACATTTTGGTGATGATGTGAGAATGCATACCTCAGCCAAGGCTCTTATCTTCTCATAGTGTGTTAGCAACAATACTCCAAAACTGATGGACAGACTTTGATGCAATTTTCACCACAAGTGGCTATAGGCCTACACACAAACCCATTACATTTTGGAGGTGATCCATGAGAAACAGAAGGAGCCTTGGCAGAGGTATGCGCTCTATGAGTGCTTTTCTAGTTCCTCATACATTCAGTTTAAAGTTTGCTTTGTGTCTAAAATTTGGTTCAGGATAGGAGTGTCTTTATCGTGTATATACTTATTTTCCAATTGTTTAAGTTTTTCGGTGAGTTCATTTATTTCTTTTTCTCTTTCCCTCTTCCTTTGTGTGGACCATTGTATGATTTTGCCTCTGAGGACAGCCTTAGCTGCATCCCAGAGGATACTGGGAGACACTGTTTCATTGTTATGTTGCATATATTCCCTGAATTCTGTCTTGACAAATTTTTTGAAAGCTAGGGTCATTAAGATGGTGAGTATTGAGTCGCCACAGCATATTTTCAGGTTTATTGTCTAAATGCATCTTTAAATAGATGCCCGCGTCATCGGAGATGTCTCTGACGCTGATGGTACATTCTGAGCTTCTATGCGTGTCTGTTTTCATCATAAAAAAATACTCAATTCTAGAATAAACTTTATGGGGGTGAGAAAAGAATTTATACTGCCTATCTTTTGGATGTAATGTCGTCCATACATCTATCATTCCTATTTCGTTTAGTAGCTTCTTAATATATATGTCAGGAGCCGAGCCGGCTTGGTTACCCCCGGCTCGGTCCTGATCTCTCTGTGGGTTTAGGTGCTACTGTGTATGTGTATATTATGTATTCAGTGCTGTTCCTTACCCATAGCGACTACCTTCTGGCCAGCAGCGGTGAGGCAGCCCTTTTGGCTCACGCTGGTGTGAGCGCTGTCTGACTGTCTGCCAGTCCGACCACGCCCCCTCTCTATAATCTCTGTCAGCTGTTCCCACTCCTGTGTGCCATCTTCCCGCGCTGCCCCAGGTGTTACTAATTGTGAATCCAGCAATGCTTGTACTTCAGCGGGGCTTCGCCAGTCAAGCATTGCTGGATTATTGTTGGTGTCTGGTGAAGGTGTTTCGTGCCACATCATTGCTACTCCCTTCAATGTGTGTTATGCTCTCTGGACTTACTTGGACTTCTAGGACCACTCCAGTTCTGTGAGTACTAACTGTCGGCATTTCCCCCATGCCTGCCACGCTTCGGAACTTTACCCAGTTTCTCCCCATGACTGTAGAGCGTTCTGGAGGACGTCATTGTAACCTTGAGCACTAATGATGTTTTGAACTGAGTGTGAGTGTTCCACCTGTTCAATAAATGTGTGTGGTGTAACCTGCATGTAAATCATCATCCTTTCACCCCTCGCCGTGCGTAATGGAGAGGCACACGGGAGGGTTCATGACAGAATAATCCAGCCACTAAAAGGATTTAGTGGGATACACCCACACAAACCTTTTTTCCTTTTTTGAACTGTTTTTTCACCCACCGGGTTTTTCCCATTATGCCTTCAGCGCGCTGCTTCCATGCCGACCAGAGGAAACTAGCAGCGAGGCATCCCATGGTGGAGGAAGAATGGGTGGCGATCTTCATCCAGGACTTTATGGATGAGGCCCATAAAGCCCGGGGACCCAAGGTGAAGTGGAGCAGCCTGGATGCAGCAGAGGGAATCCTGGAAGCGCATCCTGATCTCTGGGATTACCCTCAGTACGCAGACCTGATCGCTTCGGTCTACGCACTTCAGTGCATGTTTCCTGGTGTGGGAAGAGCGGCGTTCTTCGCAGAGCCCAAGCGGGAACGCACTTCACAGTCTGCAGCCGTTCTCTCTAAAGCTTCGCCATCAGCGTTGGCCGCCCAGAGGCAGTGTCATCTCGCGAGGAGACGCCAGGAGAGGCCCTCCTCGTCTTCGGCAGCCATCATCTTCCCTCCAGCTGTCTTGAGGCCTGCTAGGGCCGCCCCAGGAACGCCCATCTCTGTAGCCACGGAGACGGCTCCTCCACAAACCATGGAGAGGAGCCAGATCTCCGCAGACAGGGAGAGGGCTGACTGTCTGCCGCCTGCAGCTGCCAACACCAACTACCGGAATGACAGGCAAGTATTTTTTCTCTCTATTCCATCAACAGTATTGAATCTTGCCTGTCTCCTGAGGGAGAGGCCCAGTTTCAGCAGTCCGCTGGGTCCTCTCCTCCAGCTGCAAGTAATAATTCATTTTTTCCCCTCTCCGTGTCTCTTCCAATTCTCCCTGAGTGCCTGTTGGCCCAAGGTCAGTGCCTTCAGATAGTGGAGGAGCCGGTGGCTTTGGAGGATTCCGCCCCGGAGCCAGCATGGAGATGTTCCCCTGCAGCCTTGCTGGGGGATTCCCCAGCGTTGGAGCCACTGCAGGAGGATCATAGGACTGTCACCACCATCTCGCCTACTGCGGAGGCTGCAGCAGCGGAATGGGAGCCTGAGCTTGACCTCCTGGAGGCGGGGCCCGAGTCTTCATCGTCGGGATCAACGGAGTCCTGGACAGCGGTGGAGCTCAAGCTCAGGCAAGTTTTCTCTCTTGTTTTTCTGATAACAGTATTAGAGAGATCTTGTCTGGCTTTAGATGAGGAGAGTTAGGCACAGCGCGCAGCTGCGTCTGAACTTCCTTCGCCAGGCTCCGCCGCTTCCGGCGACCCTAACAACCCTGTCTCTTCTCCCGCACCTAAGTTATCTTCTAGGGTCACCAGAGAGGAACTACCATCTCCAGGGGTCCTCCTGGAACCGGTCTCACTGCCGGACGATGTTGCAGGTCCAGCTCCCCTGATGTCGGAGGTCGTTGTGTGGTCTCCTCCACAGGCCGTGTCACTGTGGGTGCAGCATGCAGGCTTAGGACCCTCATGGGGGCTGCACCCCAGGGTTAGCCTGCTGTGGGTGCTGCGCTCCAGCACAGACCCATTATGGACACCACGCTCCAGCACGGGGTCTACCAAGGGTGCAGCATTGGCCCAGTCAGGGTCCATGGCAGATGCTGCGGAGCTACAATCAGGAGCCACCGCAGTTGCAGCTGTGTCCCAAGCTGGGACCACCGAGGGTGCTTCAGAGCTTCAGCCAGGAGCCGCCGCAAGTGCTGAGAAGCTCCAGCCAGGAGCCACCACAGGTGCAGCGAAGGCCCGGTCGGGGTCCACCATGGGTGCTGCTGGTCAGCTCAGGAACGCCGTGGCCTCTTCATCTTCCCTGTCTGACACTGTGGAGATCACCATCCTATGGTCTGGACATCTGCCAGATAGCCTTCCGGTGGGCAAGCCGCCTCCTGCTCCGCCGCCCTGGTCTTGGTGGCTTAACGGCGCTGTCCGACCGCCGGAGGGACTCACTCCCCGGGTCATGTGGCCCATGTTTTCTGGCAGGCCGCCGGACTCCATCCACCCAACCTTCTGCTGGGCCTGGGACTTTGGGCGGCCTCCTGTGCCCCAACGCCTGTAGACTTGGGGGAGCTAATTGTGGGCCCTGGGCGGGGTATTGTGTTCCCTCCTTTCCTGTTCCCCCTGCACCTCCCACCCGGGTTTGTGTTGTTTGTTCATGTTGGGGTTGGGGGGAGGGGGGGGGGGGGCTGGGATTCTGGGATGTTACTTTGGGTGTCTGGGAATCCACCCCTTAAGGATGGGTGGGGGGGCTCTGTCAGGAGTCGAGCCGGCTTGGTTACCCCCGGCTCGGTCCTGATCTCTCTGTGGGTTTAGGTGCTACTGTGTATGTGTATATTATGTATTCAGTGCTGTTCGTTACCCATAGCCTGTGCCTTCTGGCCGGCAGTGGTGAGGCAGCCCTTTTGGCTCACACTGGTGTGAGCGCCGTCTGATTGTCTGCTGGTCCGACCACGCCCCCCTCTATAATCTCTGTCAGCTGTTCCCACTCCCATATGCCATCTTCCCGCGCTGCGTCCAGGTGTTCCTAATTGTGTATCCAGCAGTGCTTGTACTTAAGCGGGGCTTCGCCAGTCAAGCATTGCTGGATTACTGGTGGTGTCTGGTGAAGGTGTTTCGTGCCACATCATTGCTACTTCCTCCAATGTGTGTTATGCTCTCTGGACTTACTTGGACTTCTAGGACCGCTCCAGTTCTATGAGTACTAACTGTCGGCATTTCCCCCGTGCCTGCCACGCTTTGGAACTTTACCCAGTTTCTCCCCATGACTGTAGAGCGTCCTGGAGGACGTCATTGTAACCTTGAGCACTAATGATGTTTTGAACTGAGTGTGAGTGTTCCACCTGTTCAATAAATGTGTGTGGTGTAACCTGCGCGTAAATCCTCATCCTTTCACCCCTCGCTGTGCGTAATGGAGAGGCGCACGGGAGGGTTCATGACAATATACAGTATAGCTTCAGTAGATGCCTTTTTTGTTGTAGTTGAGGTGTCTACAGCAGGCTGTAGTTGGTTATTCCAGTCACCTTCACAAATCGGCACTCCAGATATTTCTGTGGATATAAGATTAAAAATGGTTTTAATAAGCTGTTTATCGTTCCCTGGAGGCCTGTAGATGTTAAATAAGGTAACCTCTCTGTTGTCAATTAGACCCTTAACCATCACAAATCAACCTTCTTTATCTGCAATCTGTGAAACAAGTTGGAAATTTACTCTGTTTGGAATTAGGATTACCACCCCTCTTGAATTTTCCTTTTGTAGGAGGAGTAAAATATATTTCTAAACCCCATTTTCTTTAATTTATCATGTTCACTTTTAGAAAGATGGGTTTCTTGCCAGAAAATAACATCATGTTTCTCTCTCTTCATCTTAGCTATTGTCTTGCTTCTTTTAGTTGGGTTTTTAAGCCTATTCACATTCAGGCTTATCATTCTGTATTTATGGTATATGACGTCACTCATTAAGTAAATGGTAAAAGAAAACAGACAGAGTTTACCCTCCTAGAAGACCTTAACACATATACACAAACCTGTTTGTCTAATGAACAATGACAACTTAAACAAAAAGAACATAAAGAGAACGCTTGTGACCTCCAAGTTTGAAGTTGCTGTTGAACTTCAAAAGTTGGTGGGGGAAGCCTCTGTCCTTGGAGGGGCCCCACCAGATGCGAACTGCCATCTCTGATTAGATTCAATCAGAACTAAACTAGGATTAAACTAGGCTAAAGAGAAATCCCTATGCAGTCATTTTTAACAGTATATATGATAGAAGTGCAATGTTTTCAGACTTAAGCAGTAGGCTGTCATCCTTCTTACCGCTCTTCATTTCACCTGGCGTGGCAGCTCTCGTGTCACCATCGTCGTGGCGAAATCCTCTCAGCTTCTCCTTGATGTGCCTCATGTTTCTCTCTCGATTGTCGCGGGAGGCACTGCCAGCAGTCTCCCACCGCAGTCCCGTTGTCACTGCGCATGCAGGAGAAGCACTGGCTGCAGACTCTGTTACCCCTCGGTTTTCCAGGTCCTCAGTGGCTTCGGGAGCGCTGCTGTAGGTCACGGGTCCGGAGTCATAAAACACCTTGAGCTTTGTGTCTAATGATGGATCCCTTTCTCTTTCAGAGCTTTTCTGATGGCATTATATGCTTTCCTCTTTAATAATAGCTCAGTTGGGAAATCCTGCTTGAAGAATACCCTCTTTTCCTTCATATATAATCTCCCTCTTTTTCCACGCCGAGCGCAGCATAATTTCTTTTCTTGTATATTCCAGAACGTGGATAATGTTGGATCTCGGATTTAAGTCTGCGCTGGGTTTCTTACCGAGTGACCGGTGACAACGTTGAATTTTCAGGTAATCGCCAGGGAGGGTCAGTTCTGTTTTTAAAGTTTTAAAGTCCCACAAACTCTCGCAAGTTATTTCCTTCTGCCTCCTCTTGGATGCCATGAATGCAGATATTGTTCCACCTCGAGCGTGCTTCCAAGTCCGTTATCTTTTCTTGGATACTTTCACAAAACTCCAGTGTGTGTGATAGCACTGCCTCCACATCCATATGCTGCTCCTCCACATCTGCGATTCATTGCTCTGCCTCATCTACTCGGTCACCAAGCTCACCCAGATCCTTAACATTGTCGTTCAGTTTCTTGTTAATATTTTCTTTAAGTCATCCAGCTCTCTTTTCAGAAGACTCATTTTCTGCAAGCTGTTTCTACATGTCTGAGTGGACGGCTTTTATTTCTGTAATTATGTTAGCTTCCATGGCTTGCTCAGCATGCTCGTTAGCAGTTAAGCTAACGTTGTCATCGTCACTTGCTGAATTATTGTTTGCTTCAGAAGTTTTTTGCGTTTCCACTCCTCTTTTCTTTTTTCTACCCCTGTTCATTCTATTCAAATGTAAAATTATGATTCACAGTCCAGTTATTTCTATTGGGGATCACTGACCACAGGGGAGCCTTGGGTTTAAGTTGCTGCTGTCTCAGTCGCCATGCGGCATTTCTTAACTGTGCACATGATAACAAAGCCTTTGAATCTTGAATCTTGAAGTGAAGAAAGTAGACAGGAGTATTTGGAATCGAGGCACATGGCAAAGAGAGAGGTGGCAAAGGCAAAGGAAAAGGCATATAGTGAGTTGTATGAGAGGCTGGACACTAAGGAAGGAGAAAAGGAGTTGTATTGACTGGCTAGACAGAGAGATTGAGCTGGAAAGGATGTACAGCAGGTTAGGTTGATTAAGGATAGAAATGGTAATGTACCAACAAATGACGAGAGTGTGTTGAGAAGGTGGAAGGAGTATTTTAAAGAGCTGATGAATATTATATGATTTTAGATTCCTCATTAACCTTTAAAAAACACATCAAAAAAAATCTCAAACATAATCAAATTCAGTGTAAGAAATTTTAAACAAATTAGATCATCGATGACAGTTAATGCAGCCAAAATGTTTCTGCATGCAATCATCTCACACATTTTTTACTGTTTTACCAACTGGTCACTCACTGGTGTAATCATAATCAAACCCATTGAATCTTTATACAAAAAACCCATAAAAATCCTTGACAAGAAAGACCCCACATATCATTGCTGTCACATTTACAAGAAATACAATTTTCTGTCTTTTGAAAATTATAAAACTCAAATTTGCCTGTTTAATTTATAAAATATTTACACCCCCCCCCCCCCCCCCGCCCCGGGAGAATATTGTTAAACTGAAAACTGTGACCGGTACAACCACCAGAGCAATTGGAGACTGTGAGGTCCCCCACAGGCGCACCACATTTGCTCAATCTGTGCTGTCAGTGAGGGGCACCAAGATCTGGAAAAAAACATACCACCTGCAATCAGAGAACGTACCACACTAAACACTTTTAAGACGCATTGTAAAAAAATGGCTTTTAAACAACCAAAACTGTACCCATAACTAGTGGTTGTTCTGCGGCATGTGCATATATACCTGTACAGTGGTGTGAAAAAGTGCTTGCCCCCTTCCTGATTTCTCATTTTTTTTGTATGTTTGTCACACTTAAATGTTTCAGATCATCAAATTTAAATATTAGACAAAGATAACACAAGTAAACACAAAATGCAGTTTTTAAATGGTGTTTATTATTAAGGGTAAAAAAATCCAAACCTACATGGCCCTATGTGAAAAAGTGATTGACCCCCCTCCATTAAAACATAAATTAATTGTGGTTTATCACATGTTTGGAAAGCTGAGTTCAATTTCTCTTGCCACACCTGTTCTCAATCAAGAAATCACTTAAATAGGACCTGCATGACCAAGTGAAGTAAACCAAAAGATCCTCAAAAGCTAGACATCATGCTGCGATCCAAAGAAATTCAGGAACAAATGAGAAACAAAGTAATTGAGATCTATCAGTCTGGAAAAGGTTATAAAGCCATTTCTAAAGCTTTGGGACTCCAGTGAACCACAGTGAGAGCCATTATCCACAAATGGCGAAAACATGGAACAGTGGTGAACCTTCCCAGGAGTGGCCAGCCAACCAAAATTATCCCAAGAGTGCAGGGATGACTCATCCAAGAGGTCACAAAAGACCCCACAACAACATCCAAATAACTGCAGGGCTGACTTGCCTCAGTTAAGGTCAGCATTCATGACTGCACCATAAGAAAGAGACTGGGCAAAAATGGCCTGCATGGCAGAGTTCCAAGATGAAAACCACTGCTGAATAAAACAAACATAAAGGCTCATCTCATAAAGGCTGTTGGTGAACTCATGTTGAAGTGCACTTGGGTTCTGCAGCAGGACAATGATCCAAAACACACCAGCAAGTCCACCTTTGAATGGCTTTAAAAAAAAAACAAAATGAAGACTAGGGCTGTTGCAGTAAAGAAATTTCCCCTGCAGTGACAGTGGACAGCTCAACACCACGATATGTGGTATTATTGCAAATGTTTTTAGGACCCTGTGGTCTCATAATTTAAACAGGGTTTATAACTTATGTGGCAAACGATGGAAGCTGTGAGAGACTCGCTGCAGCTCTGCACTTGACTTTATGTGCGTGTGTGACAATTGTGCAGAGCTCCGCTCTTTCTACAGGCATGAACTGCTGATTCTGTTAAAAAAAAAAAGATAATTTTCATAAAGCAGTGGCGGTAACTACAGGGTGTGTGGACTGGAGACTGCAGCAACATTCAGCTTATTTAAACAGGACAGCCTCTGTACAGGACCCTGCGTGGCTCTTGTCTCTGTGATTTTTGCTGCTGTCCGAAAATACCATTCAAACAAGCTTTGGCTCTCGGAGTTCATACACAGGAGCATACACAGTATGGATCAAACACACTCCGCTCAGTGCTCACTGTCACGGCTGTATTTAGCAAGGAGTCCAAACGATTCCACCACTGACTGCCTGTTGGAGTCCGTCTGGAGAGAGAGCGCCCCAAGCGATGCTGCCACCGTCAGCACCCGGCAGCAGCAGCACCAGGTGCTGTGGAAGCTTCTAGCGTACCAGGCGCAAACATGCTGTTGGCAATAAAAATACACTTCATTTAATAATTTATTTAATAATCAATAGGGGCACATACAGTAAGTGAACAACGAGATATAGCCACACACAAAAAAAAAAAATTGAACACCGCGGTTGTTGCGGTTGCTTATTTTCCTCCGTGGTAGGCGTGTCCACAGCTCGGTATTACATAATTGCGGTTATCGCAACAGCCCGAATGAAGACTTTGGAGTGGCCTAGTCAAAGTCCTGACCTGAATCCAATTGAGATGCTCTGGCATGACCTTAAAAGGCAGTCCATGCTCGAAAACCCTCCAATGTGGCTGAATTACAACAATTCTGCAAAGATGAGTGGGCCAAAATTCCTCCACAATGCTGTAAAAGACTCATTGCCAGTTATCACAAATGCTTGATTGCAGTTGTAGTTGCTCAGGGTGGCCCAACCAAGTTATTAGGTTTAGGGGACAATCACTTTTTTCACACAGGGCCATGTAGGTTTGGATTTTTTTCCCTTAATAATAAACATCTTCATTTAAAAACTGCATTTTGTGTTTACTTGTGTCATCTTTGTCTAATATTTACATTGATCTATTTGAACTGATTTCGCCGCTCCTTAGCGCATGCTTTTTTTTCTCTTTTCTTGGGATCATTGTCATGCTGAAAGACCCATCCACGTTTCATCTTCAATGCCCTGGCTGGTGGAAGGAGGTTTTTACTCAAAATCTCACGATACATGGCCCCATTCATTCTTTCCTTTACATGGATCAGTTGTCCTGGTCCCTTTGCAGAAAAACAGCCCCAAAGTATGATGTTTCCACCCCCATGCTTCACAGGGGGGTGGAAACATGGTGTGTAAACATGGTGTTCTTTCTCCTCCAAACACGACAAGTTGAGTTTTTACCAAAAAGTTCTATTTTGGTTTCATCTGACCATATGACATTCTCCCAGTCCTCTTCTGGATCATCCAAATGCTCTCTAGCAAACTTCAGACGGGCCTGGACATGTACTGGCTTAAGCAGGGGGACACGTCTGGCACTGCAGGATTTGAGTCCCTGGCAGCGTAGTGTGTTTCTGATGTAGCTTTTGTTACTTTGGTCCCAGCTCTCTGCAGGTCATTCACTAGGTCCCCCCATGTGGTTCTGGGATTTTTGCTCACCATTCTCGTGATCATTTTGACCCCACGGGGTGAGATCTTGCGTGGAGCCCCAGATCGAGGGAGATTATCAGTGGTCTTGTATGTCTTCCATTTTCTAATAATTGCTCCCACAGTTGATTTCTTCACACCAAGCTGCTTACCTATTGCAGATTCAGTCTTCCCAGCCTGGTGCAGGTCTACAATTTTGTTTCTGGTATCCTTTGACAGCTCTTTGGTCTTGGCCATAGTGGAGTTTGGAGTCTGACTGTTTGAGGTTGTGGACAGGTGTCTTTTATACTGATAACGAGTTCAAACAGGTGGCATTAATACAGGTAACGAGTGGAGGACAGAGGAGCCTCTTAAAGAAGAAGTTACAGGTCTGTGAGAGCCAGAAATCTTGCTTGTTTGTAGGTGACCAAATACTTATTTTACCAAGGAATTTACCAATTAATTCATTAAAAATCCTTCAATGTGATTTTCTGGATTTTTTTTTCTCATTTTGTCTCTCATAGTTGAGGTATACCTATGATGAAAATTGGAGACCTCTCTCATCTTTTAAGTGGGAGAACTTGCACAATTGGTGGCTGACTAAATACTTTTTTTGCCCCACTGTAGCCATTTGGGTTTTTGCTGTCTTCTCCTCATAGGTTCTCTTCAAGTGCAGTGTATATGCCTGTTTTGTTTTTTGGGTTTTTTTTTGGCCCCTGTATTCCGTACTCTGTTCTGATTGTGGTAGTTTGTTTTTCCTTTATTTTGTTTCCTCTGTGATGAGGTTGGACCCTGGCCCTCCTTGGCCTTTTCCCCCTCCTCCCTCCCTGGGGTGGTCCTGTTGACCTTCCAGGCGGGGGGGCTCAACGTTACACGGCGTCTGGAATCCACCTCATGAACGGGGGCAACTGTCATCGTCCATGTGCTGACTTTGTCTGCACTTGGGTTGTGCGGTAGTTCCCTGTTCTCTCCTCCGGCGCACCTCTTTGCCCTCCGGGCTTTTATTATGACAGCATCTCAGCGGTGCTTCCAGCTGTCAGGAGCGGAGCTCCGCTGGACGGCTGGATTACAATCAGCTGATGATCTTTCATCAGCTGATTAATCGGTCATGCCCTATTTAAGGGAGCAGCTCTGTTTGCTCGGGGCTGCAACCTCATCTGCCTTCCAGTCTGGTTTCCCTAACCCCGAAGCCAGTTCTTCCCAGCGTTCAGGTTCTGTCCTCGCTGATTATATGTAAGTGTCTTGTCTTTATTTGTGTTTTGCCCCACGAGGCTCATTATTGTGTCATTTTCTCTTTATTTAATAAATGTACAAACTCAACGGCTGCCTGCAGCGTCTCATTAGTAGTCCGTGAGGGCCGCACCATAAGACACATTTGTATTAATGTTCATTAATATGTAATGTCTCTTTCAAATAAACATTAAACTTAAACATGACAGTAGACTTTTTAACCAGATTGTTGAACACTATCTTGGAGAGTGAGAGGATGCCCGAGGAGTGGAGAAGAAGCGTTTTGGTACCAATTTTCAAGAACAAAGGTGATGCTCAGAGCTGTAGTAACTACAGAGGCATGAAGTTGATCAGTCACACGATGAAGATATGGGAAAGAGTTGTTGAAGCCAGGTTAAGAGGAGAGATGACAATCAGTGGGCAGCAGTATGGTTTCATGTCAAGAAAGAGTACTGCAGATGCAATGTTTGCTCTAAGAGTGCTGATGGAGAAGTATAGAGAAGGTCAGAAGGAGTTGCACTGTCTCTTTGTGGATTTAAAGAAAGCATATGATAGGGTGCCAAGAAAGGAAGTGTGGTACTGTATGAGAAAGTCAGGAGTGGCAGAGAAGTATGTGAGGGTGGTGCAGGACATGTATGAGGACAGCGAGACGGTGATGAAGTGCGCTGTAGGAGTGATGGATGGATTCAAGGTGGGGGTGGGATTACATCAGGGATCGGCTCTGAGCCTCTTCTTGTTTGCCATGGTGATGGACAGGCTGACAAGGACAGACAAGGTCAGGCAGGAGTCTCTCTAGACCATGATGTTTGCAGACGACATTGTGATCTGCAGTGAGAGTAGGGAGAAGGTAGAAGAGAACCTGGAGAGGTGGAAGTATGCTCTGGGGAGAAGAGGAATGAAACCCAGTTGAAGCAAAACAATACAGTACATGATTGTGAATGAGAAGGAGACAGGTGCAGTAGAGGCAGTGAAAGTAGCTGAGTTTAAATACCTGGGGTCAACGATCCAAAGCAATGGAAAATGTACAAGAGAGGTGAAGAAGAGAGTGCAGGCAGGGTGGAGTGGGTGGAGATGAGTGTCAGGGGTGATTTGTGACAGAAAGGTAGCAGCAAGAGTGAGAGGGAAAACTTTCAAGATGGTAGTGAGATCTGCTATGATAAAATCAGATAAGATAAGCCTTTATTAGTCCCACAATGGGGAAATTCCAAGATGATGTATGGTGATGTATGGTTTGGAGACAGTGGCACTGACAAAAAGACAGGAAGTGGAGCTGGAGGTGACAGAGTTGAGGATGCTAAGATTTTCATTGGGAGTGACTAGGAGAGACAAGATTAGAAATGAGTATATCAGAGGGACAGCTCAGGTTGAGCAGTTTGGAGACAAAGTAAGAGAGGCAAGGCTGAGATGGTTTGGACATGTGCAGAGGAGGGATAGTGGATATATTGGACAAAGGATATTGAAGATGGAGCTGCCAAGCAGGAGGAAAAAAGAAGATTCATGGGTGTAGTGAAGGAGGACATGGAGAGGGTTGGTGTTACAGAGGAAGATGCAAGGGATAGAGTGAGATGGAGGCAGATGATCCGCTGTGCTGACCCCTAAAGGAACATCCGAAAGAAGAAGAAGTGAATTTAAATGTATATAATGGCCGTGACTTATTGCATTTAGGCAGATGGTCTACTGAAGTTCAACTGAGCATCAGAATTGGGAAGAAGGGTGATTTAAGTGACTTTGAAGGTGGCATGGTTGTTTGAGTATTTCAGAAAACGCTGAGCTACTGGGATTTTCACCCACAGCTATCTCTGTAATTTTCTGAGAATGGTCTGAAAAAGAGAAGATATCCAATGCGCAGTAATTCTCTGTATCAGCCTCCTCGTGCGCTTTTATGCAGCGAAACAAGGAGGGGAAGGAAGAATGGATTTACGCGCTGGGTTGCACCACCACACATTTATTGAACAAAAAGGTAAACAAAACCCCAACTGTACAAAGCAACAAACAGCACAGGGCACATGAGGAGTCCTCCAGGACGCTCACAGTCACTGGGTGAGAATACCGGGGAAAACACATCCAATACTCACAAGCTGGAGCAGTCCAAGTAAGTCCCAAGGTGGCCCGGCAAAAAAAACCTTGTGCACGACAGTTCATCTCAGAACATTCAACAGACCAGCAATGCTTGACTGGCGAATGCCGCTAAAGTACAAACATTGCTGGTTCCACAAATTGGAGGCACCTGGGCGAGGCACGGGAAAATAAATGACAGGAGTGGAATCAGCTGGCTGTCAGGACAGAGAGGAGGTGTGGTCAGACCTGCAGGAGCTAGACAATGCCCACGAGAAAGTAGGTCAAAGCAGCTGTCTAACCGCTGCTGGCCAGACAATGGCTATGGGTAAGGAAACAAGGACAAAAGACATAGAAAACTCAAAAGATAACACCATATATAAATATACCGATAACCCAAGCCACAGAGAAATCAGAACCGAGCCTAAGAACAACACCAGCTTGGTTCATGACAGAGCCCCCCCCCTTCTAGGAGTGGATTCCAGAAACCCGTGGTAACATAAGGAACGGAACCCCCCCCCCCCCACACACACACACACACACACACATAATCCCCAACAGGAACAACAAGACGAATGCGAGGGGGAGGTAGGGGGAACAGGAAGGAGGGAAAACAATGCACCCTGCCCAGGGCCCACACTTAACCCCCCCCCCAACTCCAAAGGCGTGGAGGCTCGGGAGGCCGCCCAGAGTCCCAGGCCCAGCAAGCAGTCCGGCGAATCAAGTCTGGTGGCCTGCCAGGAAACACGGGCCATCTGGCCCAGAGACTCAGTCCTTCCGGCGGTGCGCCAGCATTGTAAAGCCACCAGGACCAAAGAGGTGGAGCAGGAGGCGGCCTGCCCACCGGGAGGCTCACTGGTGGGTGACCAGACCGTAGAGAGGGAAACCCCCACGGCATGGGAGAAAAAGGGGACCACGGCATCCTTAGGCTGACCCGCCACACCCTCGGTGGTCCTGGCTTGGGACACAGCAGCACCCGCGGTGGACCCCGACCAGGCCAACGCTGCACCCTCGGTGGACCCCAACCGGGCCAACACTGCACCCTTGATGGACCCCGACCAGGCCAATGCCGCACCCTCGGCGGACTCCGGCTGGAGCTCTGCAGCCCCTGTGGTGGCTCCCAACTGGAGCTCCGCAGCCCCCACGGTGGCTCCCAACTGGAGCTCTGCAGCACTCGCTGTGGACTCCGGCTGGAGCTCTGCAGCACCCGCGGTGGCTCCCGGCTGAAGTTTTGCAGCACCCACAGTGGCTCCCGATTGGAGCTCTGCAGCACCTGCAGTGGGCTCCAGTTGGACCTGTGGTTGGACCTCCAGTTGGACCTCATTGCTCCCGCGGTGGCCTCCCTAGCGAGGGAGGTAGGATTCTCCACGGCCTCTAGCGCTGAACCTGGATCGGCGGCGGCCTCCGGTGGAAATGGCTGCTCTCCGACAACCCCGGCAAGGAACTCCGAAACCAGAGGGAGAGAGAAAGAAACCAAGTCAGGGTCGCCGGCAGCGGTAGAGCCCGGTGAGGTGAGCCTGGGAGCAGCAGTGAGCTGCCCCTGGCCCTCCTCACCATGTGTCAGGCAGTGTGATTCAACAAAGGCACAGGAGACTTTATGGAGCACACTTGCCTGAACTCGAGGTGCAGCGCCTATGTCGGCCTCCACCAGGGTGGCCGGACTCACGTCGTCTTCGTCCTTGGGCACCCCATGTAGCGGCGAATCCTCTCCGGCGACCCTAGGAAGGAGCTCAGGAGAGATGGGAGAGGAAAGGCGGTTAGCCTTTTGCTGTAACAATCAAATGGTAGGGTCAGAATTTGATGAAAACAGGAAAGAACTGATGCATGGAGCACCATGGATGTGCATTCAATGAATCTGCAGCAGCTGTGTGATCCTAGCATATCAATATGGACCAATATCACTGAAGAGTGTTTATCCAGCATCTTGTAGAATCTATGCCACAAAGAATTAGGGCAGTTTTTACAGCACAGAACTAATTTATGTGCCTCATGGATACATAACCGGCCTGTGTGGTCAGAATTCTTGCTGATTGGTAGGGGATCAATACTTACTTCCCTCAATCAAAGGCAAAGTAATTTATAACCCTTATTTAATATTTTTTCTGGATTTTTTTGTGATATTCTGTCTCCCTCTGTTCAGATAAACCTACCATAAAAATTATGGACTGTTCATTTCTTTGTCAGGGGGTAAACATACAAATTCAGCAGGGTATCAAATACTTATTTTCCCCACTGTACAACTGCACAAAAATGTTACTCCTCATAGGCAATTTCCCCAATGTTCGGCAAACTCAGGCACAATGGTCCTTACATGTGTCTGCATCTAGGTTGTGCTTAAGGTCAAGGTCAATACTCAGGAGGTCTGAGCACTCTCAGGATGATTTAATGAGTGACCCTGGTTACATGGACACAACAAACCGATTACTGAGAATAAACTGATGCTGGCAATAATCAGTTTTCTCGTGTTTACATGCACTGAATAAACTGATTATTGGAGGGTAAACCATTTGAATGAATCCAAGATGCGGCGCCATCTATGAATCCAAGATGGCGCTGCTGATGGCAGCCACTGGCTTCTGCTCTCTGATGTTTATGATAATTTTGTGCGTTTTTTTGGACTTCTGCTCTTCCGTCCGAGTCACCTTTTCAAGGGAGGAACTACTTTCACTCGGACTATCTCCCAATGCAACTTCTCCGCCAGTTTCTGCTGCTGATCTGAAGTTTTTTCAGTCAATCTTAGCTGTGGGAGCAGCGGCTATTGGCACTGGCCGGAAACGAAGGCGGCGTGGTAAACGTGCCGGTGCGCTAGTCAGGCTGAAGAAATGAGGATATCGCACGCCGCTCCCATCGATCCATCTGGCGAATGTCCGCTCTTTGGCGAACAAAATGGACGAACTGCTGCTCCTGACTCACAAAAACCCGGATTTTAGCAGATCTGGCGCCCTGTGTTTCATGGAGTCCTGGCTGAGTGAACACATCCCGGACAGCGCGGTGCGCCTGGACGGATTCCAACTGTTTCACGCTGATTGCAGCCGAGAATTCTCTGGAAAGACTAAAGGTGGTGGAATCTGCTTCTACATAAACAAAGGTTGGTGTACTGATGTCACAGTGTTGAAGTTTTGTAGCCCTAACCTAGAGTCACTGTTCATAAACTGTAAACCCTGTTATTCACCGCGAGAGTTCTCCTCGTTTATTGTGGTTGGAATTTATATCCCGCCTGCTGCTTGTACAACGGAGGCACTGCAGCACCTCGTTGACCAGATAGCAGAGGTGGAGGAAAAACATCCAGACTCTCTGCTTATCATTCTGGGTGATTTCAATAGAGCTAATCTCACAAATGAGCTTCCTAAATACAGACAGCATATTAAATGTCCCACCAGGGACACAAATACACTATACACTCGACCACTGTTACACAGTTTTAAGAAACACCTGTCATGCCGTCCCCCGTGCAGCTCTGGGTTTTTCTGACCACTGTCTGCTCCATCTTATTCCAACATACAGACAGAAACTAAAAACTTCCAAGTCTGTTGTAAGGACTGTGAAGAAATGGACTGAGGAATCAAAGCTGGAGTTACAAGCCTGCTTTGACTGCACAGATTGGAGTGTTTTTGAAGATGCAGCCATTAACATAAATGAACTCACTGACACTGTGACATCATCAGGGATGGCAATTTTCCGCCGATCCGCGGATTTCCGCCGATTTATTTTCAAATTGATCATTTCTGTGAATCGTCTAAATCCGTTGAGAAAATTTTAGGGGGGGTAAGGTACCTTATTGTTACCGATTTTAGCAAAAATCAACACGATTACATAAGCGCTTGGCGCTTCCCCGGAAGTCTCCCGCGATAACCCGGATGTGTTGTGTTCAAGCTACTGCTGTATTGCAGTAGCTTGACAGCCCTGCGATTGGATAGTTGCAAACGATTGGACCAATCAAATGGCTCTTTGTATGCTTTTTCAAAGATTCATGGCGGCGTGTTCTCAGGGATGTGATTTTCTGCTAATTCGCCGAATTCCGCTTTATTTTATCTTCCAGGAAGATAAAGTACGTTAAGTATGTTAGTGGCTTGTGGTCCACGAATGCAGTGAAGCTGCGCCCTTTCAGGCAGGACAGGAAGTGGCATATGGCCAGGTGGAGAGCCATTAACTCTCTGTTACTGGCTGCGTACAACGGCTGTATGAGCTGGGCTGGCGCGAGGGAGGAAACGGTAATAAAAGTTAACCATCCCCTTTTATGATTCCAAACAGTTTGAAATTGACAGTGCACAGTGGACATTGACTCATAACTTTTGAATATTTCTAAGACTTGGCTACATCAGTGATTGTGCAAAATGAACTGCTCAAGACTCAATGGAGATTGAAACTGGTGATCTGAAATGAATGCTGAAATTATAAAAAGTAATGGTATGTTGGAATTTTATTTCTGTTATGGAATAGATAAAATTAACTGATTTTGATTTGATCAAGTGTCAAAGCATGTGATGGATAATGCTTGTTGGAATATTTTAGGAATGCTATCTTCTTGGAACATAAGTCAATATTATACAGTAATAAGTGGCATTCAGCTGTTTGTTTTATGTCATTTAAGCACAGTTCTGGTACTTAAAAATCATAAAAACCCAGGAGCAGTCCCCCAGACCCCCTGCTGAATTTTCAGATAATTTACCCAACCCCAAATCACATCGCTGGTTCGTGTTGGAATTCTGAGCTTTCGGTATTGTTTTCAGCGGAATTATGAGATTTTTATTGAAGGATCAGGAGTCATCAGTGCTAGAAATAGACAGAAGTGTCAAAAATAAGTTCTGATGGAATTGGCTTGAGAGAAAAGTGACGGTAAAGGTGAAAATTGGATCAAAGTTCGACGAGGTAACAGAAACACTCGGACAATTTCTGAAGAAACCAGAAAATGAGCAGCTCCGTGGATTTCGCTACCAGAAATCCACGGAGCTGCTCATCCGTAAGCTGCCCGTCCAGCGCCTGGTGAGGGAGATTGCTCAGGACTTCAAGACCGACCTGCGTTTCCTGAGCTTCGCCGTCATGGCTCTGCAGGAGACCAGCGAGGCCCACCTGGTGGGTCTCTTCTTCGCTAAGGGGGTCACCATCATGCCCAAAGACTTCCAGCTGGCCCGCTGCATCCGCGGAGAGAGAGCTTAGACTTTCTGCTGCACATTCACCAGCCATAATGCTCTGCACTGTGTGTCTATATATATACATTTATAGTAATATGGACATATGTTTACTAGATGTTGTTTTTTCTTGCCTTCTGATTGTTGCTCTGAGTGTTGCTATCCCTATGCTGTTGCAATCCTGGAATTTCCCCATTGTGGGACTAATAAAGGCTTATCTTATCTTATCTTATCTTATCTTAAAAGGAGATGAAGTTCAAAGTTCAGAGACTGACACAGCTTGCTGCCAAAAGGAAGAAAGTTTCACATTAGAAGTGACTTGGCGACCAGTGTAAATAGTGTAATAAACTCTTATAGAACTGGTAAATATGTTGGACTAAAGACAGTGAGACAACATTG
Source organism: Pholidichthys leucotaenia (assembly GCA_020510985.1). Lineage (NCBI taxonomy): Eukaryota > Metazoa > Chordata > Actinopteri > Cichliformes > Pholidichthyidae > Pholidichthys > Pholidichthys leucotaenia. The sequence continues at coordinate 369,360,781 of CM035843.1, read as the reverse complement.
AAGAAAAAGTAAGTTAACTTTTCATTAAATTTAATGAGTTATCTAAGTCTAGTATTTCATTTTTTTAATCATTTTTTTCAGTCTAAATTACTTCTGTTTTACTGAAAACCTCCCAGCTTCAGGGGGGCTGCGCCCCCTGGCCCTCCCATAAGTCAATCGACCAAATTAGATTTCAGCTGAAATCAGAATTTCCTGTTGCCATCCCTGCATCATACATCAGTTTCTGTGAGGACATGTGTGTGCAGACCAAGACCTTCTGCACATACAACAATAAACCCTGGTTCACTCCTAAACTCAAGCAGCTACGTCAGACCAAGGAGGAGGCCTACAGGACTGGTGACTGGACTCTGTACAAGCGGGCCAGAAACATGCTGACGAAGGAGACCAGGCTTGCTAAGAGGAGCTACAGTGAGAAGTTACAACAAAACTTCTCAACCAACAACTCTGCTTCTGTTTGGAGAGGCCTACGGAGTATCACCAACTACAGGAGACCATCCCCCCACCCTGTGGAAAACCTCCAGCTGGCTAACGACCTAAACAGCTTTTACTGTAGGTTTGAAAAGAACCTACAGTTCTCACCTCCCACCCACACAAAAGGATTATCTGCAGCCCCAGGAACTCCATCCCTCCTCCACTCTGACCTCCCACCAGCACTAACGATCTGTGAAGAGGAGGTGCGCCGGGTCTTTCAGAGACAAAAGATCAAGAAGGCTGCAGGACCTGATGGTGTGTCTCCGTCCTGCCTGAGAGTCTGCTCCAACGAGTTGGCCCCCATCTTCACCCGGATCTTTAATAGATCACTGAAGCTGTGTGAAGTGCCTTCCTGCTTCCAACCCTCCATCATCATTCCAGTTCCCAAGAAACTCTCTGTTACGGGATTAAACGACTACAGACCTGTTGCCTTGACCTCTGTGGTCATGAAATCCTTGGAGAGATTGGTGCTGAACCACCTGAAGGTCGTCACAGGCCCCCTGATGGACCCACTGCAGTTTGCCTACCGGTCAAACAGGTCAGTGGATGATGCAGTGAATATGGGACTACACTACATCCTGCAACACCTCGACTCCCCAGGGACGTACGCCAGGATCCTGTTTGTCGACTTCAGCTCGGCATTCAACACCATCATCCCAGGCATTCTTCATCAGAAACTCCTCCAGCTCATGGTGCCCCCCTCCACCTACCAGTGGATCTCCAGCTTTCTGACTGACAGGTGGCAACAGATGAAGCTAGGGAGATTTACATCCAGCTCCCGAAAAATTAGTACTGGCGCCCCCCAAGGGTGTGTCCTTTCCCCACTGCTCTTCTCCCTCTACTCCAACGACTGCACCTCAGAGGACCCTTCGGTGAAGCTCCTGAAGTTTGCGGACGACACCACAGTCATCGGTTTGATCCGGGATGGTGATGAGTCTGCATACAGGCGGGAGGTGGAGCAGCTGATCCTCTGGTGTGGCCAGAACCATCTTGAACTTAACCCAGCCAAAACGGTAGAGATGACTGTGGATTTCAGGCGACACCCTCCTTGATTCCCCCCACTCACCATCCTCAACAGCACAGTGTCCACTGTGGACTCCTTCAAGTTTCTGGGTACCACAATCTCCCGGAACCTGAAGTGGTCCTCCCATATAGACACTGTCCGGAAAAAGGCCCAGCAGAGGTTGTTTTTTCTGCGTCAGCTCAAGAAGTTTGATTTGCCTTAGGAGCTGCTGGTTGTCTTCTACACCGCCATCATCCAATCTGTCCTCTGCTTTTCCATCACTGTCTGGTTTGGATCTGCCACTAAACAGGACAAAACCAGACTGCAGCGGATCATTAAGTTTGCGGAGAGGATCATTGGTACCGACCTACCCTCCATTGAGAACTTATATCAGTCCATAACCAGGAAACGGGCGGGAAACATCTGTGCTGACCCGTCACACCCCGGCCACAAACTGTTTGAACTTCTATCTTCTGGTCGTCGTTACAGATCACTGAAGGTCAAAACCACCCGTCACAGGAACAGTTTCTTTCCTCAAGCCACCACTCTGATGAACTCCTAACATTCACCTAGTCCTACCTGTTGCTGTACTCATGACTTTTCATCCATTCTTACATTGCACATAACTCTCACACTGCTTTTTACTTCATTCACATTATATCACTGAATCTGAGTTCACATTGAAATACTGTATGACTGTATATTTTTCATATATTTCTGCAAAGTGTGGATAGTCTGAGTAAATAACTGCATATATTCCTGTATATATTTGCATCCTTTTATAGAAACATGGACAGACTGTAATTTACTGTACATACTCTGTTGTCATTGAATCCTTATTTAAATCTTATTTAAATCCTCCACCTGAACAACGAGAGCAAGTTTTTAGCCAAAGTCAAATTCCTTGTATGTGTTGTGCATACTTGGCCAATAAAGCTGATTCTGATTCTGATTTGAGTTAATGACAGCAGTTACATGCCCTTAATCGGATTATTCTGTTTACATGGCCACTTGAATAATCAGATAATTCCAGAAATTCGATCATAACCAGTTTATTTGTATACATGTAAACATGGTCAATGATTCCATCATTGACAGTCTGGTTGTTTGTTTCACTTTTGTTTGGATTAATTTCGCATAAACATTTCCCTTCAGCTGGACATCTATGTGTTGCTGTCACACTGTCAGAAAAATGTGGTAATTGGTGACCACAGGGTGCTTTGAGTTAATTTTAAACCAAAACTCTCTCAACTTAACCTGATTCTCATCAGGTTGAGAATTCAGCATCAATTACCATTGTGATGTATTCAAGTAAAAAGAGAGTCAGCTTCATGATACTTGGTGGCCGCTCATGGGTGATCCCACTGAGGAGGCAAATTACTCATGTACAGACACACACCTATACTTGCAAGAACCCCAGTTCTGTATCTCCACAGACACAACTACACAAGCAGTTTGCAGCTCTTACAAAGCAACAAGAAAGCAACAATCACTGTGCTGACTATCACGCTATTCAAGACAACGCTACACCAACCTGCTCAAGTCTCAGCATGATAAAATCTGACCAAGAAAAGTTGACGACACATCCAACACCAATGAAAAATATTTTCACAATCATATAAAGGGTTGAAAATAAAACAGCATACAGGCATAGATGCAAACAGGAGAGAAATATATTTTAACTCACCGGTTACCGTGTCTTTCCATGATTCTGGATAAATTCTTCATGTCATCAAATCCAGTTCTAATCCAATGGTTGTGTCTTGAGTTTGCCTCATCAAACAAAATACAAGGCCAAGGCTAGCATTGCTAAGCCGGTTAGCCACTCCACTAGGCCATAGGTATCCTGATCAAAAGAGCACCACCCTGCTGCATCCCACCTTTGTTCAGTTTAGGAGAAGGCCGTGGGCTGTTTTTTATCTGAAGCTGGTGTTCAAATTGTAGTTTCCCAAACTTGTTAGTAATATTGCATGATAGCCCCTCCGTACTCACTGGTTGTATTCAGTGGCGTAGAATATGTTTGAAATGCATGGATACGATGACGTTATCAAAAGACTGATTGTGATTTGTTAGAGTCTTGCTTCCTTAATTTTTTTTAATCCCCCGCCCGTCAAAGATCAAAGGGCTCGAAGACCTCTTTAGGCAAAGATTGAAGTGGAATTATCTTATGGGGCTGTCCGCTTGGCCATCCATCCATATGTCTGTCTCACTTTTGTGAAATCAGCTCTTCCTACAGTTTTGTTCCAGTTGTTTTGAAACTTGATTCCAGGATTTGATATACACTGATGATGCGCATATTACAATTTGGCTCAAATCGGATGATTTTTTTTTCAAGAGTTATAGACCCTGATTTATGATATCCTATTTAACCTCAGTTAATGGACAGTAACTGTCTTGTGAAACCATCTCCTCCTACAGTTTTGTGCCAAATGTTTTGAAACTTGGTACCAGGGTTTGATATACACCAGTGATGTGCATATGATTGGCTCTGACTGGGTGATCTTTCCAGGGATTATAGACCTTGAGGTCAAGGTCAGAGATCAGTTTTTCCCTAAATCTTTTAAACATGATAACTGCTGAAAGAAATTATGTAGGCTTTTCAAATTGATACCATAGTTGTCTCTAACACAAATGTTGGTTTGCTTACACCCTGACCTGACTATGAGTTTGGGGTCAAAACAACAAAGGAGAAGAGTGCCCCATGACCCTTCTCTTCCTGATGCCCTTAATAATTTCTTTGCTCGCTTTGAAGCCACAAATATTACTCCCTGCACCCACCTCACCCTCCCACCCAACAAGCAGCCTTTCAACATAACCACTGCACATGTCAGGAGGGTACTGCACGGAATCAAAAGCAGCAAAGCTGCTGGACCTGACAACATTCCAGGCCGGGTGTTGCGTGACTGTGCACACCAACTATCAGAGGTGATGATGGACATCTTCAATACGTCCCTCTCCTAAGGGAGAGCGCTGATGTGTTTTAAGACGGCCACCATCATCTTCATCCCAAAATCCTCAATGGTTTCAGGCCTGAATGACTGTTGGCCAGTGGCTCTCACTCCGATAGTCATGAAGTGCTTTGAGCGACTGGTGATGGCTCAGATCAAGGATAGCATTGACTTGACTGTAGACCCTCATCAGCACGCTTACAGAGAAAATCGCTTCACCGCTGACGCCACTTTCTCTGTCATTCACCAGGCCCTTACTCACCTGGAGAACAAGGATTTATGTGTTAGGCTGCTTTTTTTTAATTTTTCCTCAGCATTTAACACAATGATTCCACAGACCCTAATTAACAAACTGGTTACACAGGGCCTGAGTCCATCCATTTCCAACTGGGTATTAGATTTTCTGACTAACAGACCCCCAGTCAGTCAGAATCCACAACCTCACTTCCTCCACAATTACCCTTAACACCGGCTCCCCTCAGGGATGTGTTCTAAGTCCCTTTTTGTTTTCACTACTGACATATGACTGCTCTGCTACACATTCGAGCATATCGAGCGTCATATTGTCAAGTTCGCGGACGATACAGTGGTAGTGGGACTCATCCCCCGTGACAATGAGATTGAATATCGACAGGAGGTGACACATCTGGACGGCTGGTGTAGGAGTTACAACCTCTTCATTAATGTGCAGAAAACTCAGGAAATGATTGTGGACTACAGGACAAAGAGAACCAGTCCATCTCCCCTCTACATCAGTGGAGCAGCTGTCGAAATGGTCTCCAGCTATAAATATCTTGGGGTCCACATCACAGATCGCCTCACTTGGAAGGAAAACACGTCCTGCCTGGTGAAGAAGGCCCATCAACGCTTCTACCTTCTCCACAGACTGAAGCAGATATGGCTGAACAGGTCAGTCCTGATGGCCTTCTACCGGAGAGCAGTGGAGAGTGTCTTCACCTCCTGTGTTACTGTGTGGTACAGTAACTGTTCAGTTGCAGACAGAAAGGCCCTGCGGATGGTGAAGTCTGCACAGAAGATCACTAGCAGCAAACTGCCCACAGTGAGTGACATCTACTGCAGCAAGAGCAGAAAAAGGACCTCTTCCATTATGAAAGACCCCACCCCACTCACTGCCTGTTTGTCCATCTCTCATCAGGCAGGAGATTGCGTAGCATCAGAGCGAGGACCACCAGGCTCAGTAGGAGCTATTAGCCTGACGCTGTGAGACTGTACAGTTCTGGTCACCACTAGGACCAGAATTGTCCTAGCTGTATATTTTGGATATATATCTGTTTACATATGTCAAGCTCTAAGTATGTGTAGTAGTCCGGTGCAGTATCATAATAGTATAATGTGCAATAATCTTTTAAATGCTTTTCGCTTTTTACTCTTATTATTTTTATTCTACTTATAGTCTTTTATTACCTCTATAGTATTATTTATTATTCTTTTACTAGCTTTACTATCAACCCCGTGGATCGTAATTTTGTTCATCATGTAAACATGTTGAATGACAATAATGAATCTTGAATCTTGATCTTGAAAAAGGTTAAAGGTTAACATTCCATTTGCATTATTACTATAGAACGAGTAAAGCTTGGGTCACCAAACCTGATGCACATGTTTTACCCTGTGACCCTGAACTTAGATGATAGGTTTGGGGTCAAAAGGTCTAGGTTTCTGATAGGCCAGTACATATCTATCAGTTGTGACCTGTAGATTTCATTAATGCACAGTGAACAAGGAACAACAGTGCTATGAGATGACTGTTGTTGTGAAATGGCACTATATAAATAAAGTTGAATTGAATTGAATTGAATTGAACATAGTACCTTTACTTATAAATATTATCTTTGAGTACACAGACATACATATACTGTATGAACAGGACAAAAATTTTATATGGGGAAATTACACTAAATGCAGTCAAATGTTCATTTTTTTTGTTATATGATATCATTGCTGACATTGAACTGACATGATGCTTCATATACCACTGTTATATATTATTTTAATAATTTATTGCTGTTTAGATTGACATTACTCTGAGAAGCATGTATGCATGTTATAGCATGACAGACTTGTGGAAAAATCCTGTTTATTGTCCTGTCTGACTGAACAACCTCCTCCTAAGCTGCCATCCCTCCACCCCCAGATAGCATAGTAACGAACTGCATTTATGTACCCAAGTATAGCTTTTTCACAAAGTTGTACCTCCATGACTCCTTTTTTATGATTTTCCTCAGACTAACACTTCTAAGAGGAAAATGTTCCAAATTGGTAAGAGGAATTTATTACAAAAAAGTGGCAAATTTATTGGAAAAACGTACAAAACTTATTAGAAAAGTCACAAATTTACCAGAAAAAAGTTATATATGTCCAGGAATGTTTACAAGAAAAGCCTCACGAATTGCATAGAAACTGGGAAGTTTATGAGAGAAAACTAAAACATTTATAAATCTGCAGCTTTTGTTCCTGTAAATCTGTGACTTCATTCTTGCTTTTTTTTCATGGAAATGTGCTATTTCCCTCCAGCATTCATGATTTTTTTTCTCACAATTATTTTTTTTCCTCATAAATTTGTAATTATTCTTGTAATTTAACGTCGTTTGTCATAGTTTTGCACCTTTATTTTTGCAAATTTTTACTTAATATACATTTATAGGCATTACCTTATACTAAATTTGTGAGTCAGCCATTACCATCACAACCCCCTTGTTCAGAAATAAATCACCTAAGAACACCCAAGATTTTTTTTTCTTCATTCAGCAACATCTACTGTGGAAGAGGCTTTTTTCACCAAATTGTGTCCACAAAAATCTGCAAAGAGCAGTATTTGAGCTTTCTAAAATAAAGATAACAGGTAAAAAATAATAGAATGTTTATTATAAATATGTAGCTTTTTCTATAATATGTGATTTTTTTCCTTTAACTTTAGAACTATTTTAATGTAATTAAAAAAAATCTTTTACCATAAAAATTGCAGCTTTTGCTTATAAATGTTCATATTAACATTTAGGTTTGTGTAGCTTGTTTTTGTTCTTGGACATGAACTGTTTGATGGCAGCTAAATATTTAGAAGTTGTTCTGAGAGTCAGGTCACTAGCCTGAGGTGCTAAGAATCTCATCATCTCTACTGCAAAAGCACACACTCCTGCTGCCTGCTCTTCCCTCTGGTGCGCCTTCTGACTATTTTTCTTTCTGGGAAAATAACTTCTTATATGACTTGTTAACTACTGAAATATTCAAGATTCAAAGATTAAAAGATTTTTATTTGTCAGTACTACTATACGTACAGGACATAAAGGAGAATTGAAATGGCATTTCTCTCTTCAGTGGTGTGCACAATATAAAAAAGAAAGGAATAAAGCTGGAAAACAACAACACCAGTCATTGTACAGTAATGCTACCTGTAGTGCAAATGGTGACAAAAGATAGACCCAGACATCCCATGGTGCAAATAAAGATAAACGGTAAACGATGAGACCCAGCAATCTTATATACAGAACAGTAGAGCAGTAATACTCGTAGTACCTGTCATGAATTGCCCGTCGAGGCAGGAATGAAGACCCAAATGCTGAACTGTAGTTGTGATATTTATTGAACGAAACATAAAAGTCCAAACAGTGCACAAAACACAAAAATCCAAATAGTGCAAAATAACTCACAAGCTGAGAAGGTAACAGAGAAGGCAGGATGATTCAGAAAATTACACCAGAACGAAGAAAGGGTTCTGATGCTTAACGACAGAAAGCAGAGGCTCCAACAATGAATAACAGAAGCAAGGATCTTAAATAGGACATGGAGTCAGTGAACACAACTGGATGCAGGTGTGGCTCACATGAGCGGGCAAGGGGTAACAGTGATTACAATAGAGATCAGCTGGGAGTAATGAGAAGAAGACGGAACTGACAGCTGATAGGAGCACCACCCACAACAGAGCAAAAAACCCAGAAGTGCCACTGACGGCTGCAGCCCCGGAGAGAGAGAAAACACAACAGTATACAAATATGATGTGATGGCAAATAAAGACAAGTTACCTCAAATATGTAAATAACAAAACTATAATGAACGTAAACAGGAAAATAAATCATACTAAGAAACAATACAGAATATGTGAAAATCAACCAAGGATAAAATAACAGGAATAAGAATTCAAAAATACAACACCATACAAATATAGAAAAAAGGCAAAGAATGAGCATGGCGGGATCCTCCATGCTCAGATCATGACAGTACCAAGTTCAATGCGGTAGTGTAGGTGTACACAGTGACAGATAGGACTGCACATGATCAGTATTGCAATGGCAGACAGCAGCAGATATGGCATTTGTGCAAATGGTTGCAGTAAAGTGCAGAGACATACAGCAGCAAATGTATTACTGTTGGTGTGCCAGTCTTTCTGTGCCAACAGAATATGAACACAACTCCTGGAGTCCTGCATCCTGTTGAACCCGCCTGCCGTAGAGGATCAGATTATAATGCTATTTATGTTAGTTAATTTTCCTTCTGAATAGAACACCAGCCCATCAGTGAAGCACTGGGAATCCTCCCAACTTTTCCTCTGGGCCCTCTTTTTTCTTTTTTTTTTTTTTCCTCCTTTGGACTGCTCACAGGATTTTGACTAAATGTTACATAACAATATCACATTAAACGCTACCAGAGGCCAACTTCAATGAAATAGCAATACCTTGAAATTAAAAATGCAAAGTAAATAATATGTTAATAATATGTTTATCACAATGTATGCATCATTTCTTCTCTTTTCCCTCTCAAGTTTCTGAGGAGGCTCCACTTCCCTTAACACCTCTGATGATCCCCCACATATGATACTGTAAACTCTGTCTGAAGCCTTATCTTAACTCATTAAACCCATAATCTAGCTTTATACTACAGCCCATAGGGGATTGTAATCTGTGGCTCCATCTAGAGCAACATGTGGCTGTTTGAAAAAAAAACTTGTGGCTCCCTGAGGCTTCTAGGGCTGCATAATTTTTTTAAAAGGACATGAATGTGAGATGATAGATAAATGTTTAGGTTACTATATTTGATTGGTTGTCAAGGAAAATGCAGAGAACACATACGGTGGGGAAAATAAGTATTGAACACGTCAACTTTTTTCTTGTTAAACATATTTCTGATGGAGCCATTGACCTAACATTTTCACCAGTTATCGGTAACAACCCAAGTAAGCCATGCATACAAAGAAATCAAGGCAAATGTGTTCACAAAACAAGTTATATTTAATAAAGTGGATTGACACAGGGAATAAGTTTTGAACACGCTTGGTGAAATTAATTTAATATTTAGTAGAAAAGCCTTTGTTAGCAGCAGATGGTGAAAGCTCAGCCAAGTCGGGCTGCTGCTGCTGAGCTTCACCACCGAGAATAAGGCAAGACATTTCATTATAAGGTGTTGAAAAATGAAAGGATACTTGCCTTAATTCCTGGGGCTTGGTGGTGGCAACTGTGAGGCCAGACGACGACTCCCCGGGAGCTGCAAAGGTCATCTGGAGAGATGGGCAGAGTACCGGAGGTGGGGCACACTCTGCTGTTGGCTCCAACTCTATTCTGGCTGGTGGCGTTCCCTCCAGTTGTGGCAGAAGCTCAGGGAGGAGCCACAGCTTGTAGACCAAGATGAGTTCCCTCTCTGCTGCAGCCACCTGCTGATGCTCCTCCAGCTCCTCTGCACTAGGTCCATCTGGGGGCACGAAGGCTGCGTACCCGATGCACCCAGCTGCGGGATACTGCTCAATGGAGGGAGATGGGACCACAGCCAGATAGTGGTCCCGAGCCCGGGGCTTCCATCTCCAGGCGCGTCTCCTCTGCGGCACAGGATCGGGTGGCGGAGGGGCTCTCCCTAGCCCGGGGAAGCAAATGGAGGTGAGGAGCTCTACCAGTTCCGGGATGCTCCACAGGCTGGGGAATGCCTCGATCACCTGTGCCATGCTGTCCTAAACCTGCAGCTTCTCCTCGGGAGTGTGGGTTAGGTAAACATCCAATACGATGTCCTTTAGCAGTCCAACCACCAAACACTTCTCCTCATCCAGCCCAAAGCTCCCAGTCTGCTCAGCCAGGCGTGCCGAAAATACCAGACTTTATGCGGGAGAACAGAAAAGGGAGAGGGAGAGAGAAAAAAACAGCAAAAACACACCGTGGCTGGTGTTCATGCCCTGTTCGTGTCTTTCTGTCATAACCTGCCCTTTAAGGGCTGTTGAAGGACACCAAGCACTCACTGTGTGTTTTGCACATTTATTAAAGCAAGGACAGACAAATAACATACAGCACATACAACTATCGGATGGCTAGGGTGCTGGAGGAGAGCAGGGGCTTGGAGTCAACAGGCAGGCAGAAGCCTAGGAACACCAGGCAAAAAAGGGGAAAACTGACCAGGATGGAGCTCTCCCATTCCCCTCGACAGCAGCCCAAAACACTCAGCGTAAATTACAGTGGAGGACATCCCACGGTATAGAAGGACACGACAACAAGAACAGGTTGTCGTGCCCGTAAATACCGGTTACAAAATAGGCAGCAGGTGTGGAATTTGAGTGGCGAAAAGAATTACAATCAGCGACAGCTGCGCAGCCCGCGAGCCAGTTTGACAGCTGGGAGCTGCGCAGCACTGTCAAAATAAAACACTAACCAGAAACCATAATGACACAAGAGCAACGCAACCCCCAAAATGTAAATAATAACACAAGAGAATGGCAACAATAACACAGGAACCAAATACAGCAAACAGGAGAAATAATGAAACAAACAAAAAGACTAAAACTGGAGACTGGGCATGGCGTCCACCTGTGCCCCGAATCATGACACCCTGGTATACACATGCGTGGGGTATGTGAGCTTGCTCACTGAGGTTCTTTGATGTTATTGAGTGCTACACTGTCATAATAGAGAATTTTTTCATGCTAGCCACAATAGCTCAGAAATAACCAGTTAGCATGTTAAAGATGCTTGGTCTTATAATTATCCACTTCTGTTACTGGACAGTGTAGTAGGCTAGAAGCCCATTAACAGATTGGGATGTTCTTCATGCGACCTGTTTTAGCTGTAATATTTGTGTAGCCATGACTGACTGCATTGATATACAGACCATAACTTCTCTGACCTGTTTACAAGGGATTTACAGAAGGTGCAGAAACATCTTCAGTCAGGGAGTTTTGTCATGATATTTCTTTATTAAGCCTCTTAGAGTGACCTCTGAGTTAGTTTTCTCTAACTTTATGTACTTGGCATCCACTGCGTAGGATCCCGTTGTATGATTGTAAAATTCTATCATGCTAGCTATGGATTGTCTATGAAAAACACTGGGCAGATGGAGCGCTCTCAAGTGCTGCTAGTAAGAATTTTCTGCCAACTCAGAAATCAGTTGGGTAGCTCTACACTGCACGTTCTAGTGTCAATTTAGTTTGCAGTTCTTAACATATGTCAAGGACCAAAGCTGGACATCCATATTACAGTATTGGATAGACAGTATTGATGATGGTGCTGTTGATGATGATATCAAACAACAGCACCATGGTTCAAGCCCGTGCTTCAATTCCACCTTCTACCCTGACTGTTGATGCCTCTTAGACATCTAATGACGACAGTGCCCCAAATCCCCAGGGAAAGTTGCTGTCTGATCGCCAGCCCGGGAAAGGTCTTATGCGACCCAGAAAATCTCTTATTCTAGGTCAGCTTAAATGTCGAACCCTTTCAACCACGTCATCCAAGGAGGAATTAAGTTTACTCATGTGCCGCTATATCACACTTATAATGTGTGTCCAAGAACATCGACTAGTCCACGAGGATGGCTCCCCGGACATAATTGCTCACAATCTAGGTGCAGTGACACTTTTTACCGCCTTTGCAGCTCGTAACACCCAAGGTGCAGCTATTCATGGGGTAGGAATAGATGTCGTTTCCCCGTTTCTTCCACTACTTGCAACTATCAGGAAGATCTGTGACCGGATCATCATTGGTGTGTTTAAGGGAAGTCCTTCGTCATGCATTATCTCATGTTACAGTCTTCAAAATGCCAGACCCGAGGAAGAGGCCCTCCAGTTCTATAGCGAGCTACAAGATATAGTTGCTGCGGTACCCGCTCGTGCTTTCCTCATGATCGGAGGTGACTTCATTGCCCAAGTGACGGCACACCATTCCTACCACAGCAAAAGCAATTGTAATGGTGACTTGCTCACCAGGTTTGCGCACGAGTACAGTCTTCCAGAAGGCCAGGCGTAAACTCTGGACTCACAGGTCTCCAAGAGGTGTACTGTCTCAAATCGACTTCATCTTCTGTCGCAAACGCTGGCGCAATCGTGTGAATGACTCTCAAGCGCACTCCTCATCAAATTCTATTGGTAGTGACCACAGAATTGTCACCATGATGATAAGACTTAGTGTACGGTCTTGGAAGAACCCATGAATGAAACAGCTTAATTGGTTTGCCTTAGACTATGATCCAGACTTTGCCATGTCAGCTGATGGGAAAATCGTTGAAGAGTATCAAAGTCTTCCGGCTGATGATCAGTCATATTCATCTCTCGTAGAAGTCTGCAACAAAGTGGGAGCAGGCCACTTAGACCTAGAAAACACCAAAAGGAGTCCCCACTATCAGCTTGCCATGTTGTTGGGGAGGCTCGCCATGCCACTATTGAGGCCAGTGTTCAATCAACTCAAGCTGCCCAGGATGCTCTGAGTTCTGTTTATAAAAACCAAGAGGAACTCGGAGTTCAAACCATTCTATCACGGTTTGAGGGCAATAACTCCTGGATAGACACAAAAGGTACTTGGAGACTTCTAAAGAAGCTATACAACAAATCATCCCAGATGTTGTTCATTCAAGGTGAAGTCCATCTGTTGTTATGGAAGGACCATTTTCAAAGGCTCCTTTCCCCAAACAGCTCTCCTCCAGAAGGCCCAGTTGAGATCCTCCAGCTCTTCAAAATAAACCAGCAAATTGAAACCAGCCCATTCAGTCAAGCTGAGATTGACATCACTGTTGACCAAATGAAAAATGACCGTGCACCAGGAATAGATGGCCTTCCTATCAAGCTATGAAAGCTTCCAAACATGAGGGAACTACTCTGTTTTGTAACAACACTCTTATCAGGCAATAGACCAAAGGAATGAGGTCTTTCTGGCATCATTCCAACTCCTAAGAAAGGAAACCTGATGCTGACTGACAACTACAGAGGAATCAGTCTATCCCAAGTTGCCTCTAAAGTCTACAGCAGACTGCTGCTTAATAGGTTGTGAGACCTGTAATGGATAAATTCCTGCAACCAAATCAAAACAGCTTCCGTCAGTTCTGCTCTACTGCTGCCCAGATCCTAGCTTTCCGGCATATCATTGAAGAGCTCATAAAACATCATGAAGGAGTAATAGTCTTCATAGACTACAAGAAGGCATTTGATTCTGTAAGACATGACACACTGTTTTCCATCCTCCAGGCCTATGGCATTCAACCTGCTATGGTTGCAGCAATCAAGACAATGTAGAAATTAAGAAGAAATTAAACAACTAAAACAGAAATGTTGAGCTGCTGAAAGAAAATGGAGAAAAAAATAATAAAAATTAACCTCCACATTTTAAAAAAATCAACTTACCACCTTCAATAAAGCAATAAAAGAAGCAAGACAGGCACATTTTTCCAGACTCATCAACAATAATCCAAAAACTATTTTTTGCAATAATTGATCAGTTAATAAACCTGTTTTTTAACATGTCTAGAGGATGTCTACAGACTCCAAATGTGAGGAATTTGCCGCTCACTTCAGCAGTAAAATAGAAACTGTAAGGTCAGCTATTAGTCTGTTACAACCTACTGTTTTTAATGCAGCTGAACCTTTGTTTTTATGTGGGGAAACACTGGACAGTTTTGACCTCGCTGATGCTATGGAGCTGGAGAAAGTTATCTCCCAGTTAAAACCAGCAACCTGTCTTTTAGATCCAATTCCTGCATCATTTTTAAATCCATTTGCAGTTTTTTAGTTAATGATCTTCTGAACATTTTAAATTATTCTCTTCAGACAGGAGTTTTTCCTAGTGCTTTTAAGACAGCCATTGTCAAGCCTGTTCTGAAGAGGAATAATTTAGACATAGAAGTACTGAACAATTACAGACCAGTGTCCAACCTGCCATTTTTAAGTAAAATTTTAGAGAAAGTAGTTTTTAACCAGTTAAATGATTTTATGAAAACTCATGATTTGTATGAAACATTTCAATCAGGTTTTCGGTCTAATCACAGTACTGTGACAGCCCTGATCAAGGTTCTAAATGATCTTAGAATCAACATGGACAAGAGTATGCTCTTGGCCCTGGTCTTACTGGATTTAAGCGCAGCATTTGACACAGTAGACCATGATATTCTTTTAAATAGAACGCAATATGATCGGCCTGTCAGGTACTGTTTTTAACTGGTTTAAATCTTGCCTCACTGGCAAAGAATTTTATGTCACCCTGGGTGGACACTCATCAAAGCGATAAAACATGGATTGTGGTGTTCCTCAAGGTTCGATTTTAGGTCCAGTTCTTTTCAATTTGTACATGCTGCCACTAGGCAATGTCATCAGGAGACACAGAATTAGTTTCCACAGTTATGCTGATGATACCCAGCTTTACATTTCCATCTCTCCCGATGACCGAGCACCAATCTATGTCCTTTTTAACTGCATTTTAAATATTAATTCCTGGATGGCAGAAAATTTCCTGCAGCTCACCCAGGATAAAGCTGAAGTTTTAGTTATCGGTCCTGAAGCTCAGAGAGAGAAACTTTTTACCAAGATTACAAACATTGTGTCTTATTCTATCAAGATGAAGTTTAAAAACCTGGGCGTTATTTTTGACTCTGAGTTTAGTTTTATTCCGCATGTTAATAATATTTTAAAAATTGAACTTTATCATCTAAAGAATATAGGCAGAGTCTGTCCGTTTCTCTCTCGAGAAACGTAACGCATGCTTTTATTTCCAGTCATATTGATTATTGCAATGCTCTCCTTTCTGGTCTTCCTAAAAAGACGATCAGTAACTTACAACTAGTACAGAATTCTGCAGCCCATGTGCTGACGAAGACCAAAAAGAGAGAGCATATTACGCCAGTTTTAGAATTGCTGCATTGGCTCCCTGTGAGTTACAGAATTGATTTTAAAGTTCTTTTATTAGTTTATAAAACTCTTAATGGTCTTGGCCCTTCTTACTTATTTGATCTGCTTTTATCATATTGTCCCTCGTGGACCCTGAGATCCACTTTTAATGATACCTAAAGTTAGGACAAAAACCCACGGTGAGTCGTCGTTCAAGTTTGTCAGCCCACGTCTGTGGAACGGCCTGCCAGAGGACCTCAGGGCTGGAGAGAGCGTTGATGTTTTTAAAAGGAGGCTCAAGACCCACCTTTTTAGTTTAGCTTTTAACTAATTTTATCATTTATGTTTATATACTTATTTGGCTATTTTATTTATTTATATATCTTTATATTTTTTAGATTATTTCAAACCAGTTTGGCATTAAAATATATATATATATACTGTATATATATATATATATATACTGTATATACAGTGGGGCAAAAAAGTATTTAGTCAGCCACCAATTGTGCAAGTTCTCCCACTTAAAAGATGAGAGAGGTCTCCAATTTTCATCATAGGTATACCTCAACTATGAGAGACAAAATGAGGGAAAAAAAATCCAGAAAATCACATTGTCTGATTTTTAAAGAATTTATTTGTTAATTATGGTGGAAAATAAGTATTTGGTCACCTACAAACAAGCAAGATTTCTGGCTCTCACAGACCTGTAACAACTTCTTTAAGAGGCTCCTCTGTCCTCCACTCGTTACCTGTATTAATGGCACCTGTTTGAACTCGTTATCAGTATAAAAGACACCTGTCCACAACCTCAAACAGTCAGACTCCAAACTCCACTATGGCCAAGACCAAAGAGCTGTCAAAGGACACCAGAAACAAAATTGTAGACCTGCACCAGGCTGGGAAGACTGAATCTGCAATAGGTAAGCAGCTTGGTGTGAAGAAATCAACTGTGGAAGCAATTATTAGAAAATGGAAGACATACAAGACCACTGATAATCTCCCTCGATCTGGGGCTCCACGCAAGATCTCACCCCGTGGGGTCAAAATGACCACGAGAACGGTGGGCAAAAATCCCAGAACCACACGGGGGGACCTAGTGAATGACCTGCAGAGAGCTGGGACCAAAGTAACAAAGGCTACCATCAGTAACACACTGCGCCACCAGGGATTCAAATCCTGCAGTGCCAGACGTGTCCCCCTGCTTAAGCCAGTACATGTCCAGGCCCGTCTGAAGTTTGCTAGAGAGCATTTGGATGATCCAGAAGAGGATTAGAAGAATGTCATATGGTCAGATGGTCCTATGGTCATCACCTAATGAGATGTGTGGACAATGTGTGGAGCACAGCAAGTCAATTCTGGGTTTAATTTTGGAGACGGCCACTCGGAGATCATCCTCCATGTTTAGACGCGATCTGTATTTATTTTTAATATATGTCAGTGCCGAGAAAGTCTTTTCGCACAGGTATGTAGAGCCAGATAGCACAAGTACGTCCATCGTGGCCCTGGATAGCTGTGGATATTCTCTCTCGACTGAAATCCAGAACTCAGCAAGCATCTTTGAATGAAAAGCTGTCTTTAAGGTGTGGCCATTTGACAGTTCAATCAGTGCATCCTCCATGTCGGATGGCAGATGACTTGCGGCCGTTACAGTGAGTGGTGCTCTTATCCAGTCATATTTTTCCGGAGTTGTTTCCTTGGGGAAAAACTTGTTAAAGTATTCCAGGAGGGCTTGAAGGTGGGTAATGATGGATTTCTTCACAGTGTTAACAGATCATTTTCCTCCATGAACTTCTTCAGCTCAGGAAACATATCAATCCTGCCCCTCTCAACTCGCGCAGTCCAGCGATCCACTTTCGTTTTAAATGTGCATATTTTATCATTCAGCGACATGATGCTTGTGTTTTCACCTTGCAGTGACATGTCAAGTCTGTTCAGTCTATCAAATATGCAAGACAAATATGCTAGCCTTGTTAACCAGTTAGGTGGTCAGCGAGCTGGGACCCGTGCTCCATCAGAAATAACCGCACCTCGTAACATAGTTCATGCAGGCGGCTGAGGACATTTCTTTGTGAAAGCTACCTGACCTCTGTGTGGAACAGCAGGCCCTGATGCTCTGATCCCAGTTCATTGCAGAGTGACAAACAGCCTGGTGTTGAGTGGACATGATTTTATGTGGTTGACAATTTTTATGGAACTCTCAAGAACACTCTTAAGCTCTGGGTCGAGTGTTTTACTCGCAAAAGCTTCTCTGTGAATAATACAGTGCATTTACGTGGGGTACCACTTGTAAGACTCTTGCTTTTAGTGTTTTCTTTGTCCCCAGCATTGCTGCAGAACCGTCTATACACACACCGATGAACTCATCCCAAGACAGTCCCACTTCTTTTAGTTTGTTCTCAAGTTTTGTGAAAATGTCCTCACCTGTGCACTTTACATCCAGCGGGGTGCAAAACAGCATGTCCTCATTAAGTTTTCCATCAAAACTGCATCTGACGAAAACAAGCAGCTGGGTTGAATTTTGATATATCTGTGGATTCATCTAACTGCAAAGCATATTTCCCTTTCTTCACTCTGTCAGTCAGCTGACACTTTACGTATGTCCTGGGCCATGTCCGTGATGTCCCAGAATATGATCCCGTCGGACATCGGCACTGCTTCCGGCTCCCACGCCTGTTTATCCCCATGTATTGTCCAACTCATAGCGATAGCGACAGGTTTTATTAGGGTTTCTCCGACTGTGTGTGGCTTTTTTGCCTGTGCAATTAAATATGCCATCTCATATGATGCCTTTTGAGCTTTGATAGTGGTTGTTGTTTGGTTAAATATGACTTTCTTTTGGCCTTGCAATTCTCTCTCCTTTCAGCGGAAAAAATTTACTGGTTTAGCAGCAAGAGATGGGTGCTTAGTTTTCAAGTGTCTGAGCATTTTTACAGGCTTTAAACTCTCATGTGTAAGCACCCCAGTGCACACTACAGATTGGGGATGTTGTACTTCACTGATAACAATGCATGTGAATCCATACTGAATATATTTCTCTCCCCCCCCCCCCCACGCCAGAAGTCGATGGCCTTTCTGATGGCATTTCTCCACTCTCTTCTGCTGCCGTCTCTGCTGGCCTCTGCATTGTCTTTGGTCGGTATTAACCAATGTTTCATTTTTAAAAATAATATCCTGGGCTTAAAGCGTAGTGTGTTGATTTGAGCTGTTCAGATGAAATCTACTGGTGCACTGACCTGTGTGGGACCTGTGGCGCAGTTAAAGTGACATATCACCTGTGTAATCACCTCAGGAGGATTCTGAAAATCATCTCGCGACCCCCCCCCCACCACCACCACCACCACCGTCTCGAGACCCCCCAATTTGGGAATCTCTGTCTCAGATTACCCCCTCCGCATAGCCCTCCATGCAAACGATGGTCTCACAGTTATGCGCCAGCTTAGCTCACGCCATCCCACTGTCCATCTAGCAGATCTCGATTTTGCTGATGATATTGCTCTCCTTGAGGACACCGTTACCTCTGCTGAGGCCCTTCTACAGTGCATCCGGAAAGTATTCACAGCGCTTCACTTTTTCCACATTTTGTTATGTGGAAAAAAATTGTTTGTTTAATCCAAAATGGATTAATTTTTTCCTCAAAATTCTGCACACAATACCCTATAATGACAACAGGAGAAAAGTTTTGGAGTGTTTACAAATTTATTAAAAATAAAAAACTAAGAAATCACATGTACATAAGTATTCACAGCCTTTGCCATGAAGCTCAAAATTGAGCTCAGGTGCAGCCTGTTTCCACCGATCATCTCAGGGATGATCAGTGGAAACAGGTATGAGGTTCAGTGGTATGAGGTTCTTTTCCTGGAATGTTGTATTTGGTCTACACCAAACACGTCCTCTGTTCTGGTGTCCAAACAATTCAGTTTTAGACTCATCTGTCCAAAGAACATTATTCCAGAAGTCCTGTCTGCATTCTCTCTGGTAAACTTCAGTCTGGTCTTCATGTTTCTCTTAGAGAGCAAAGGTTTCCTCCTTGCACGCCTCCCATGCAAGTTAAACTTGTGCAGTCTCTTTCTGATTGTTGTGCAGGGGTTTCAAACTCATTCCATGGAGGGCCAAGACCTTGCATGTTTTACTTCCACCCAGTGTGTTCAGCAGGTGTTTTCACTGATCAGCAATTAGTGAGAAGAAATTCAGGAAAATCACTTGCTGAAGACACTGGGTGGAGGTAAAACATGCAGGGTCTTGGCCCTCCATGGAATGAGCTTGACACCCGTATTGGAGAAGCATGCACTTTCACATCAACAGTAGCAAGAGCCTGCTGTAGGTCCCGTGATGACATTTTAGGGTTTTTGGAGATTTCTGTAAGCATCTTGCAGTCTGCTTTCGGGTGAACTTGCTTGGACGGCCAGACCTGGGCATGTGGGCAGTTGTTTTGAATGTCCTCCACTTGTAGACTATTTTCCGGACAGTGAAATGGCTGATTTCAAATTCTTTTGAGATCTTTTTAAATCCTTTACCAGACTCATAAGCTGCTACAATCTTCTTTCTGAAGGCCTCAGACAGCTCTTTCGATCTCACTATGGTGTTCACTCTCTCTTCAACAGTCAAGAGCACACCAAACTAAATGTCTGAGGTTTAAATAGGACAAGCCTCCTTCAAAATGCTGAGTAACAAAATGCTGTAACTTCCGGCGCCACACAAGTAGGCTGCCTTTTTGCAACAGCGGATCAGTTTCTGCCTATTTCTATTTTCTATCTGGCTCTCTTGCCAGTCTTTCTGATCCAGCGTCACCTTTATTCCATCCGAACACGTAGATCGCCCAAATGTCTCCTGAGCCAGCGGACGGAGCCACTGTTTCTAGCAGGAGGCGGCAGTACAATAGAGACCAGCTGCTAGCACTTAATCGGCCCACAATGCTAACACAAAAACTCGACATACCGGGAAAGATAAGACGGAAACGGCGTGGGTGTCGAGCTGGTGTAAGACAGCGGGCGAGGAATATAAGGTACAGGCCCGTCCTCCCATCCGTTATTATGGGGAATGTTCGATCTCTACTCAGTAAGACTGATGAGCTAGCGGCTATCTCCCGCTACGAGAGTGTCTTCAGGGAGAGTAGTTTGATGCTATATACTGAGATGTGGCTAACAGAACTAGCAACAGATGTTAACATCGAACTGGAGGGTTCTACGCAATACGGGCAGACCGGACTCCAGACAGTGGGAAGACAAGGGGCGGAGGAGTGATAATGTATGTCAATAACAACTGGTGCAGATCGGGACATATCACGGTGAAGGAACAGCACTGTAGCAAAGACACTGAGTTGCTAGCTGTTAGCATGCGGCCTACATATCTCCCGAGGGAATACTCACACTTGATCTGCATTGTTATTTATGCAAATCCGACAGCGAACGCTGGGACAGCGCGTGACGTCATCCACTCAGTAACTGGCAGGCTGCAGACAGAACACCCTTCTCCTCATCTCAGGTGATTTCAACCATATTTCACTGTCTCCCATTCTACCCACGTTCACCCAGTATGTCACATGCCGCACTAGAGACAATAAAACACTGGACTTATTCTATGCAAATACTAAGGAGGCGTACACCTCATCACCACTCCCTCCACTCGGGAGATCGGATCACAACTTGGTTCATCTTCTGCCGGTGT
The DNA here is from genome assembly GCA_020510985.1 of Pholidichthys leucotaenia. Lineage (NCBI taxonomy): Eukaryota > Metazoa > Chordata > Actinopteri > Cichliformes > Pholidichthyidae > Pholidichthys > Pholidichthys leucotaenia. Next base: position 369,339,618 of record CM035843.1, on the reverse strand, counting down.
ACAAACCCTTAGTACACAGACAACCGCCGGTCATGCGCACGGTGAAGTTATGGTCTGAGGAGGCAATGGACGCGCTAAAGGACTGTTTTGAAATCACTGCCTGGGAACAGCTCTGCGATCCACATGGTGAGGACATCGATGGCCTCACTCACACCATCACGGACTACATCGGCTTCTGTGTGGACAATACCGTACCCACCAAGACCATACGGTGTTGCTCGAACAACAAACCCTGGATCAACCCTGAGATAAAAACACTTCTGAGAGAGAAGAAGAGGATCTTCAGGTCGGGGAACAGGGAGATGCTGAAGTCCATTCAGAGGGAGCTGAGGAGGAAGATCAGAGAAGGCAAGGACAGCTTCAGGAAGAAGATGGAGGACAAGCTGCAACGGAGCAACATCGGCGGGGTCTGGAGAAACCTTAAAACCATCTCTGGGCTCCAGAATACCTCCCCCCAGGCCACGGGAGGCAGGGAGTGGGCAATCTGAACAACAATCTGAACCTGTTTTTTAATAGGTTTGACCAGTCGCCCTCCCCCCCGACTGCACAACAATCACTGCTGCTTCTAAAGTCATCGAGACCTGCTGTCCACACCCCACTCCACCAACATCCCCCCCCACTCCCAGCACACAGCCCCCCAACCTGACCCTCACTAAGAACCAGGTGAGGACGGAGCTGAGGAAGATCAAGGCGAGGAAGGCGTCGGGACCGGACGGCATCAGCGCGAAGCTCCTCAAGTCCTGTGCAGACCAGCTGTGTGGGATTGTGGAGCATATCTTCAACCTGAGCCTGAAGCTGGGGAGGGTACCACAGTTGTGGAAAACATCTTGTGTGGTACCTGTACCAAAGACTTCCCATCCCAAAGATCTGAACAGCTACAGACCAGTGGCCCTGACGTCTCACATGATAAAGACCCTGGAGAGACTGCTCCTTGCTCACCTGCGCCCCCTGGTGGGACGAGCGATGGATCCACTCCAGTTCACCTATCAGCATGGCATTGGGGTGGAGGATGCAGTGATCTTCCTCCTTCACCGTTCTCTGTCCCACCTGGGGAAGCCCGGGAATGCGGTGAGGATCATGTTCTTTGACTTCTCCAGTGCTTTCAACACCATTCAACCAATGATCCTGAAGGACAAGCTGCTGTGCGCAGGGGTGGACCAGCACCTGTCATCATGGATCCTGGACTACCTCATTAACCGGCCACAGTTTGTGAGAACCCAAGATTGTGTGTCTGACACGATCATCGGTAGCACGGGGGCCCCCCAGGGAACGGTTTTGGCTCCCTTCCTGTTCACCCTTTATACTGCGGACTTCTCACACAACACAACACACTGCCATCTACAGAAGTTCTCTGACGACTCTGCGATTGTCGGCCTCATCTCCAATGGAGATAAAGCTGAGTACAGAGGACTTATCCAGGACTTCGTGGACTGGAGCCATCGGAACTGCCTCCAGATCAACGCGATGAAAACTAAGGAGCTGGTGTTGGACTGCCGCAGGCAAGGACAACCCCTCACAGCACCAGTAAACATACAGGGAACAGACATTGAGATGGTGACATCCTACAAGTACCTTGGTGTTCATCTGAACAATAAACTAGACTGGTCACACAATACCAACGCACTCTACAAGAAAAGACAGCGCAGGCTGTTCCTACTGAGGAGGCTCAGGTCTTTTGGTGTACATGGGACGCTGCTGAAGACATTCTACGACACAGTGGTGGCATCAGCCATCACTTTTGGAGTGGTCTGCTGGGGCAACGGCATTACAGCAGCCGATAGGAAGAGACTGAATAAACTGATCAAGAAAACTATTTCTGTCCTGGGGCAACACCTTGACCCAGTGGAGGAGATAGGAGAGAGAAGGATGGTGGCTAAACTGTCATCTCTGCTGGAGTCCGAGTCCCACCCTATGCAGGACATATTGAACGCACTGAGGAGCTCATTTAGCAGTAGACTACATCATCCTAGGTGCGCAACCGAGAGGTTTCGCAGGTCCTTCCTACCTACGGCTGTCAGACTGTATAACCTAAGCAGGGCTGCTCGCAGAGATAGCAAAAAAACGTGACGACCTAGTAGTATTGAATGCAAAAGATGCAACAGACTTACCCAAATGGTCCCCTCCAGTATACAACTAGGACAATATCAGTCGCTACAGAGGGTGACAATATGTATGGGTACATATTCATACTATGTAGGGTAACTAAGTAGACGGTTATGCTGTTTATTCCATCTTGCTATAATGCTCCGCACTTTGTATATATATTTATGTGTACGTATGTATATTCACTGCTCTTATTTATATTTTTCGTATCTTCTTAATTGTTGCTCTGAGTGTTGCTATCACTGTGCTGTTGCAATCCTGGAATTTCCCCATTGTGGGACTAATATATAAAGGCTTATCTTATCTTATCTTATCTTAACAATGTTCTAATTATGTGCACCTGATGTAATACACCTGTGTGTCATTTTAGCCATTTTAAATGGGAATAAATGTGGGGGTGGGGATGTTTTTAGAATTACATTTTACAGAAAATGTTTAAGTCTTTTCTTCCGTTTTAATTGTTTATGTCATGAACTTGGGTTTGGTGGACGCAAACCCAGTTCTGACACCGCAGTTATTTTGGCCCGGTTCACTATTCATTTTCCATCAGGCGCTTCAGGGAGCCCTCTGGGTCCTTCTCTCGCTGACAGCTCAGGCACGCCCCCTCCTCCTGTCAGTGTCATCAGCTGTGTCTCATTGTTGGTTTTCACACACATACACACACACCTCACTCACTTCCATTCACACGCTCAGACACTCACTCATGCACACTTGTTTTCAATTTGTTCAGCCCACGCTCCTTCACACTGGCGGTCTCTTCCCTCATTAGTATTATGATTACTTAAACACTGTGGTAGTGGGAAGAACACTGTATTAGTGGGAAGAGATCTCCGGAGCATTGCGCTTCATGCACGGTAGCGTGTTCCTCCGTGTATGCAAGTTATCATTCCCTACAGTAATTTTCAGCCTGACATTCCAGTCTTCTCTAACGCTACAAGACAGTTGTACTTCATTGGTGTTAGTGGCTGTTTCTGCCTTATCCACATCCACCGGACTGTACAGACGGCCCCGGATCGCTCCAGCACCATAAGTTTATGTTTGCCTTTCTCCCCGTGCTGACAGCAGCTCTGCGGCACTAGGCATTCCCTCCCTCGGGCTGTTGAGAATCCAGGTGGCATCCCTGTATGTCTGGTGGCCTTAAGCTCAATCATATCAGCTCTCTGTTCATTGCGTGACTGTTTACTGGACAAGGTTTTGTGGTTTTTGTTAAATAAAGTGCACAAATCTATCTCTGCTTGTGGGTTTTCATTCTGCCCTCTGTGCGCTGCATAATGGCGCATGAGGGATCATAACAGTTTAGTTATATTACTTGAATCTCCCAGTATTGCTAAAATTGATATAAATATCCTTATGCCCAAATATGTTAAAAAAACACATAGGCTTTCAAAGGGTGTCCTAATTTTTTTCATATGACTGTAATACAATTTTAAAACTGACTAAATTACCTAATCATAATTCTCTACATCATGGAAATGATAGAGATCTTGTGTACAAACGAATTAGCTCTTTGAAGTACTGAGTTGAGCCATTTTGTTTGTTCATATTAGGGCTCAAAAGTTGTTTCTTTCCATTATATCTTCCTCTTAATGTTTATAGCTGGTGTTTGGACTACATTGCTGTTGTATGACTTGTGAAATAGTAGCTGAGAGTGGGAAAATAATTTCAGTGCCAGACAACATGCAGACTGTTTTTGGTTTTGGTGCGCTTGAGTGTGATAGGCTCATTTCTGACAATACTTTTATTAGGGCTGAGAATCATCAGTATTTTCCAGAATCAATTTGATTCCGATTCAGTTTTGATCCAGTTCAATTCAATATCGATTCAGTCAGGGATTTTGCCATTATAATCACTATTCCTTCCATGTGAAAGAATTTCTTAGAAACCCAAACCTGTAAATGTAAAATAAATATAGGAACGCAATATTTCAGCCACAAGAAATCTCATGTAGACCTCTTAAAAGTTTTACACATGAATAGGCATTATATTTAAAAGACTGATCTTAAGATTTTAGTAATCGATATCGGATCATTCAAATAAAATCAAGTCAACATTGATTCTTCTATCTTTTGAACCCACCCTTAACTTTTACATGTGTGTCATTCAGCCTCAGTTGTGCTTGGTGATCAGTCCAGCGTCCAAGGTGCTATGAGAAGAGACATGCGGACAGACTGGGTGATGACCCACTGGGGGAGCAGGAATGGCAGAGTTGGGGATCTCACTGACGTGTTGGAGCATCTCCAGCTGTTCCGCCCTCGTGACATCATCTTAAATTGTAAGTTGACCTCCAAAATCCTCTATCCAATATCTGCTTGGAATATACAAACCCCAATTCCAGTGAAGTTGGGACAATGTGTAAAATGTAAATAAAACAAAATACAATAATTTGCAAATCCTTTTCAACTTATATTCAATTGAATACACTACAAAGACAAGATATTTAATGTTCAAACTGATAAAACTTTTTTTTTTTTGCAAATAGTCACTGATTTTGAATTTGATGAATGCAACACGTTCCAAAAAAGCTGGGGCAGGGGCAATATAATATTGGGAAAGTTGAGGAATGCTCACAAAACACCTTTTTGGAACATTCCACAGGTGAACAGATTAATTGGAAACAGATGAGTGTCATGACTGGCTGCACGGTGGCGCAGGCTGCACGGTGGCGCAGTGGTTTAGCACTGTGGCAGCACAGTTTTACCCTCGGCCGGGGGACCGCAGGGATCATGAGATCGTGGGTTCGATCCCAGCCCCCGACCAACAGTGAGCTGTGTGGAGTTTGCATGTTCTCCCCGTGTTGCGCGGGTTTACTCCGGGATTTCTCCGGTTTCCTCCCGCACACCAAAAACATGTAGGTTTAGGGCGCTCGCGCACGCAGCGACCAGCAGCCGGTGGCTTGTCACCAGACTGCAAACCAAGTCTACCTACGGGTACAAATAAGTAACAAAAAAAAAAAAAAAAAAAAAAAAAAAGGAGCATCCCTGAAAGGCTCAGTCGTTCACAAGCAAGGATGGGGCGAGGTTCACCACTTTGTGAACAACTGCTTTGGCAAATAATTCAGCAACTGAAGAATAATGTTTCTCAGTGTGCATTTGCAAGGAATTTAAGGATTTCATCATCTACAGTTCATAATATCATCAAACGAGGAAGGCGAGGAAGGCGCCGGGACCGGACGGCATCAGCGCAAAGCTCCTCAAGTCCTGTGCAGACCAGCTGTGTGGGATTGTGACGTATATCTTCAACATGAGCCTGAAACTGGGGAGGGTACCACAGCTGTGGAAAACATCTTGTGTGGTACCTGTACCAAAAACTTCCCACCCCAAAGACCTGAACAGCTACAGACCGGTGGCCTTGACGTCCCACTTGATGAAGACCCTGGAGAGACTGCTCCTTGCTCACCTCCGCCCCCTGGAGGAACCAGCGATGGATCCACTCCAGTTCGCCTACCAGCATGGCATTGGGGTGGAGGATGCGGTGATCTTCCTCCTTCACCGTTCTCTGTCCCACCTGGAGAAGCCCGGGAATATGGTGAGGATCATGTTCTTTGACTTCTCCAGTGCTTTCAACACCATCCAACCGATGATCCTGAAGGACAAGCTGCTGTGCGCAGGGGTGGACCAGCACCTGTCATCATGGATCCTGGACTACCTCACGAACCGGCCTCAGTTTGTGAGAACCCGGGACTGTGTGTCCGACACGATCATCAGTAGCACGGGGGCCCCCCAGGGAACGGTGCTGGCTCCCTTCCTGTTCACTCTTTATACTGCGGACTTCTCACACAACACAACACACTGCCATCTACAGAAGTTCTCTGATGACTCTGCGATCGTTGGCCTCATCTCCAATGGAGATGAAGCTGAGTACAGAGGGCTTATCCAGGACTTCGTGGACTGGTGCCATCGGAACTGCCTCCAGATCAACGCGAGGAAAACTAAGGAGCTGGTGGTGGACTGCCGCAGGCATGGGCAGCCCCTCACAGTACCAGTAAATATACAGGGAACAGACATCGAGATGGTGACATCCTATAAGTACCTGGGTATTCATCTGAACAATAAACTAGACTGGTCACACAATACTGATGCACTCTACAAGAAGGGACAGCGCAGGCTGTTCCTGCTGAGGAGACTCAGGTCTTTTGGTGTACAAGGGGCGCTGCTGAAGTCATTCTATGACACGGTGGTGGCATCAGCCATCACTTTTGGAGTGGTCTGCTGGGGCAGTGGCATTACTGCAGCCGATAGGAAGAGACTGAACAAACTGATTAAGAAAGCTAGCTCTGTCCTGGGGCAGCGCCTTGATCCGATGGAGGAGATAGGAGAGAGAAGGACGGTGGCTAAACTGTCATCTCTGCTGGAGTCCGAGTTCCACCCTATGCAGGACATACTGAATGCACTGAGGAGCTCATTTAGCAGCAGACTACATCATCCCAGGTGCACAACCGAGAGGTTTCGTAGGTCCTTCCTACCAACGGCTGTCAGACTGTACAACCTAAGCAGGGCTGCTCGCAGAGATAGCAAAAAGACGTAACAAACTAATAGTTTTTTGAATGCAAAAGATGCAATAGACTTACACAATGGTCCTCTCCGGCATACAACTAGGAACATACCGGTCGCTATGGAGGGTGAGAATATGTATGGGCACATAATCATACCATGTAGGATAACTAAGTAGACGGTTATGCTGTTTCATTCCATCTAGCAACAATGCTCTGCACTGTGTGTGTTTATATATTTGCATATTTATTCCATCTAGCTACAATGCTCCGTACTGTGGGTGTTTATATATTTATATATCTACATATTATTCCATCTAGCTACATTGCTCCGCACTGTGTGTGTTTATATACTTGCATATTTATTCCACCTAGCTGCAATGCTCCGTACTGTGGGTGTTTATATATTTACATATTTATTCCATCTAGCTACAATGCTCTGCACTGTGTGTTCATATATTCATATATTTATTCCATCCAGCTACAATGCTCTGCACTGTGTGTCTGTGTGTGTGTGTATATATATATATTTTATAGTAATACGTACATATGTTTATTAGCTGCTCTTGCTTGCTTGTTTTTTTTCTTGCCTTCTGATTGTTGCTCTGAGTGTTGCTATCCCTGTGCTGTTGCAATCCTGGAATTTCCCCGTTGTGGGACTAATAAAGGCTTATCTTATCTTATCTTATCTTATCTTAAACGATTCAGAGAATCTGGAGAAATTTCTGCACGCAAGCGGCAAGCCCAAAAAAAAACATTGAGTGCATGAGACCATCGATCCCTCAGGCAGCACTGCATTAAAAACTGACATAATTCTGTAAAGGATATTACCACGTGGGCTCAGGAACACTTTGGAAAACCACTGTCAACTACTGTACATCTACAAGTGCAAGTTAAAACTCTACTATGCAACGTGAAAGCCTAATATCAACAACATTCAGAAATGCCACCAGTTGCTCTGGGCCCAAGCTCATCTGAGATGGACTGATGCAAAGTGGAAAAGTATGCGATGGTCTAATGAGTCCACATTTGAAATTGTTTTTGGAAATTAATGAACATCATGTCCTCCAGGCTAAAGAGGAAAGGGCCATCCAGATTGTATCCGCAAAAAATTCAAAAGCCAGCATCTGTGATGGTATGGGGGTGTGTTAGTGCCCATGGCAAGGGTAACTTGCACATTTGTGAAGGCACCATTAATGCTGAACAGTACATGCAGGTTTTTGAGCAACACATGCTGCCATCCAAGAAACGCCTTTTGCAGGGATGTTCCTGCTTATTTCAGCAAGACAGTGCCAAGCCACATTCTGCACGTGTTACAACAGCGTGGCTTCATAGTAAAAGAGTGTGGGTACTAGACTAGCCTGCCTGCACTGAAAATGTGTGGTGCATTAGGAAGCACAAAATATGTCAATGGAGACCCCGGACTGTTAAGCAACTGAAGTTGTACATCAAACAAGAATAGGAAAGAATTCCCCGTACAAAGCTTCAACAATTAGTGTCCTCAGTTCGTAAATGCTTAAAGAAAAGTGGCGTAACACAGTGGAAAACGTGCCCCTGTCCCAGCTTTTTTGGAATGTGTTGCAGACATCAAATTCCAAATGAGTGAATATTTACTCTTAACTTTCTGCACTGCTGCATACTGTATATTTGCATATATTTGCTTAAATTGCACATACTGTTAATTATCGTATATACTGCACTGCTGTCCTTTGCACTTCTGATTGGATGCTAAACTGTTTCGTTACCTTGTATTCATACATGTGTAATGACAATAAAGTTGAATCTAATCTAATCTATTTGCAAAAAACAATAAAGTTTATCAGTTTAACCATTAAATATCTTGTTACCTCCACCAAGCCGAAAGGCCAGGAGGAGGTAATGTTTTTGCCGGGGTTTGTCTGTGTGTTTGTCTGTGTGTTTGTCTGTTTGTCTGTCTGTCTGTCTGTCTGTCTGTTGGTTAGCAAGATAACTCAAAAACTTTTGGACGGATTTCAATGAAACTTTCAGGCGTTGTTGGAAATGGTACAAGGAAGAACTGATTAAATTTTGGGGATGATCCGCATCACCGTCTGCATACAGGAATTTTTTAAAGCATTTTTCCACACTGTGACATACGGCCATTTTCAACATGTGCGCAGGCGCAATGGAGGGCGCTGGGCGTCGTGTCTGACCAACACAAACTCCGCCTTCTTCAACGTTTTAGCCACAAAAGCATGCGGAAAACACTGGTGGCCTGGGCCCGCCAGCGTGCCTGTGCCAGCCATAGGCGCTGCGCACATTGCGCTGGTCGTCGTGTCTGACCAACACAAACTCCGCGTTCTTCAACGTTGTAGGCACAAAACCACGCGGAAAACACTGCTGGCCTTGGACCCCCAGCGTGCCTGTGCCAGCCATAGGCACTGCGCACATTGCGCTGGTCGTCGTGTCTGACCAACACAAACTCCGCGTTCTTCAACGTTGTAGGCACAAAAGCACGCGGAAAACACTGCTGGCCTGGGCCCGCCAGCGTGCCTGTTTTTGCGCCACGCTGCAAAACCTGACACGGCCACCTGTCCGCCGCCCGATTATTTGCCACAAATTCCCCGCCCAGCTATAGGCGCTGCGTAAAAACGACCTCTCTGCCGGGGAAGATTCTAAATTCTGTTTTGCTGCGGAGCGCAACCCCAATATAATATAAAACCCACGGCAACCTGTCTAACCAATCTGCATCCGTCAGTGGAGGAGATGGACACACCAACACTTCAGTTTATTACCTCCGCCAAGGAGGCAATGCTTTTACAACCGTAAAACGGGGCTATAAGGGACGGCGGGGTAATATGGGACACTTTTCTAAATGTAATTCTGCTTTTTTAATTTTGCTTCCGCCTAGATTTGATGAAGGATTCATGGATATTTGACAATAACAACACAACTCAGCGTCCTGCTCAAAATAAAAAAAGCAGAATTACATTTAAAACATTTCCCAGAAAAGTGTCCCTTATTAACCCGCCGTCCCTTATAGCCCCGTTTTACACTACTGAACCACTAATCCTATCACTATCACATTGATTGTCATTCATTAATTGTCTGTTTATTGCACTGTCCATGTCAAATAAACAAATAATCATTGTGAATCCAATTGCTAGTCATATCTTTTCATGCTCAGGGAATCTGAAAACGTACACACGAACACTCTATGGGGGGAACTGTGCCGCTTGGCGGAGGTCTGCGCTCTCCGAGTGCTTTTCTAGTCTTTGTAGTGTATTCACCTGAGTATAAGTTGAAAAGGATTTGCAAATCTCATTTTGTTTTTATTTACATTTTACACAACATCCCAACTTCATTGGAATTGGGAGTTGCAGTTTGTCCTTTCTACATTCCGTTCTTTTCTTTTTCCCTTTCAATTAAAGTTCTATATGAATGTTAGATGTGATGCTAATGCTAGCTGTTCTGGCTAATGCTAGTGCCTTTCTGTAAAATGTTTTCAAGTGAACACCAGCTACATACTGTCATTGTGTAGTGCAGCTGTTTACAGATGTCAAGCCACATGCTGTCTTTGAATAATCGTTTGATGCATAAAATTGTATTTTTATTATTATTATTATTTGATGCTCCTATTTTATGCCTGGAAGTCGCATCACCTGAAACAAAGATCTCAATGGTCCAATATTCATTTCGTCAGCAGAAATCCACTTGGTTCACAGTCTGTGTGGGTATTTTTTTTATTCACACAGATGTTCCACAGTGTTGTGTATATACTGTAGACTAATAAGAACCTACTGGAGCTGTTCAAAAGAATTTTTATTCTTTTCTTTTCAGACAAAAGTCTGCACTTGGTGTGAAACAGCCTGAATGTATTGTCTAGCTATTCCACCTGAGACACAATGAGGCATTAATGATAATGGAATGTTTTTATATGTAGGATGCTGCTGCTCACTCTCAACTAACAGGAGTATGAGTATGCATGTTACTGTGAGCAAATAAACTAGATCTGCAGTTCACTTAATGAACACATGGGTCATTAAGGGGGCTTTCACACCTAAACTGTTTGGTCTGGACTTTTGGACTTTTCAGTTTGGTTTAAACCAAAATTTTAGGTGTGAAAGCTCCCCTGAACCACAGTCTGGACCAAAGAGGCGAAATTTGGTTCAATAAAAAGAGATGATCTCGGTCTAGATCAAATTGAAGCTTGGTCCAGTTAGTTTGGAGTGTGAAAGCAATTTTCAGAAAGGTTTGGACTTTCGGACCAAACACAGGAAGTTAAGGCAGCCGATAAGAGGGAAAATGAGCCGTGGAGAGGGACAGATCCAGATTTTTATTTAAATATGGTCTGTTAGCGGCATAAATAGTCAAATAAAATAAAATCAGAAAAATGCAGAAACTTTTCAGATGTTTTCAGAGGGGACGTGATGGAGAGTAGTGAAAGATTGGCGGAGCAGTGCCAGCTGAAAGTGATCATGGCTAATGAGAAGGACAAATATAATACATGGAGAATATTCTGGCCTCACTAAACTAGTTCATGGACAAATATGATGGAGTCTGAACCAGTTTCCACTTAAAGTGTCGTTACTGATGTCCAGAGCTGCAGAAAACACCTCCGATGGTGAGTAGCATGCTTGCTAACTGCAGCATCTGTACTAATTACATAAATGTTGTCATAACAACGATACGTCATTATGTTACGAAAAGTTGTTTGGTCCGCTTGGATAAAGAGTGGTGTGAAACCAAACCTAACCAGACCAAATGTATACAATGTAACAAAATAAAAACTTTAGTCTGGACTTTGGTGTGGACTTTCAGGTGGGAAAGCACCCTAAAGCCTTATTCATGCTGCAGTTCCCCTCTAGTCCACTTTGGTCCGCGTACACTTTGGACGAGCCTGGTGCACACGCGCCGCTGTACATGCTCACTTTTTTCACCTACCCAGGTCAAGCAGTTGATGCATGTGCACAACCATCATTTGTAGTTTTACTTCCGCCCTATAGGTAGCAATAATGCGCTGATGCACCAGAAATTTCACCAACGAAGAAACGCGAGAGCAACGCACATCAACAACAATGGCGTTGTTTAACCGTTACCGAGAGGAAGAGGAGCTGCTGTTACTATATTTTGCGGCAGAATTACAAATGCAACACATGTTTAACCCTTTAACTGTCCATATTTCATGGACGGGCCGCGCGCCGCCAGTGGCACAGCTCAGCAACTGCACCTGTCAACTTATTGACGTCCCCCAGCTATACTGAGAATTTGTACTGATCTGTATTGATCTGACAGTTCAGAAGATGAGAGACACGTGCCAAAGGAATCATGGCTGACATGGAATACAGAAAAGAAGAAGAATTCCTCATTATTATTCTTCCTTTTTCCACTTTGAGCTCCCCAGCACCAATGTGGTCGCCGCCATGTTCGGTCATGGCGACAGCGATTCTGACTGAAACTGCATCAAACAGGAAAAATAGCCACATAATACAAATGAAATTCACGTGGGATAATCATAAGATTTTGTAGATGTGGCAGAGTGTAAATGACCAAGTAAATGCAAAACTACGACCACGATGGGCGAAAAACTGAGCTACCAGCACCAAGATGGCGGCGCCCATGCTGTCATGGATTCTCACAGGAAAAGTGCATCAAACAGGAAAAATAGCCGCACAATACAAACGAAATTCACGTGGGATGATCATAAGAGTTTGTAGATGTGGCAGAGAGTGTAAATGACCGAGCAAACGCAAAATATCGACCACGATGGACGAAAACGGACCAGCCATGTGGGCGACCGAGCCCCTCCCCTGGCAACAGGTAAGAGAAAAATATGTTTTCTTTACATTTTATTGATTTTCTGGTTCATATACTTTGAAGATTAGATAAAAACATACCCCTGTAGACAAAACGGCGTCAAAAAAAATGAACCATTCTTTGTGTAACTGTGTCCAAAGTCCACTTTTGACTGAGTTATGTAATATATATAGCTGCTGCGACATTATGCAAATTAGATGCGTAAATTTATTCCTATCTGAAACTTTGGATCATATTCTACATCTTTCTAATTGACAGTAAGCCATTATCTCTTCCAACTTTCAAGTTATAGCCTTGGAAATCTGAACTATTTACTACTCTTGACCACTAGTGGTTATGTTTACCCCTTAACCGTTCCTGTCGCCATGCAGCGCCTGGGACAGCTAAAGGGTTTTAATACATGTTTATTGTATTGTCGGCCTCCGTCGGTCTATGACCTATACATGTTTATTAAATACATGTTTATTCTCGTCTTCCACCTCCTTGTTGTCTTCTTCGTCTACTTTGTCTTGGTATGCTGTGTCAATATCGCCACCTCGTGAATGGGACGTTTAGTCTTGCGCATGCATTTTTCAACGCGTTCAGGTCGTGGGCAGGCCGCGCGGTCACAAAATTTGGGCTGCACGTGGTCGTCCGCGGTCGAGCACTGTGGACACTAGCGGAGTGGAGACGATGACGTAAATTTTGTCACTCAAGGTTTCCAGTTACACATATGTGGACAGCAGAGGTGCAGCATGAATCCAGCTTTAATGTGAAAATTTTTGGAACTTTTTTTTACAGTAGATCTGCTTTTAAAGTGCTATTTGGCAACTGTTGCTGTGAAGTAACTGACGTTGCATAAATGAATTGAACTGAGTGGTGATCTCAGGACATTGTAACATTCAGCTGTCTTTCTGGCTGCAGGGGTGTACAGCGAGAAGTCTTCCTGCACTGCTGCTCCAACTGATGCCTCCCCCATTCCCCGTGAATCTGTATTCACCCCTCGTCCCAAAGAACCCAGGTCACCGCCTACACAAACCACGCGCAAGCTGAACACAAGTAGGACACAGCCACAATTCTGTACTCCTGACCTCATCATAGACTGCTGATTTGTCATCAGTAGACTAGTGTGTGGTGGTGTTGACTTTGCTTTTCATTTCCTTTTTTCTCCCTGTTAATAAAGATAAAGAGAGCCTACTACCCAAACCTGCCCCACCCCCTCCCAGTCTTCACACTGAGGACCCCCGACAGTGTCAGGTAGCACATGTGCAAACACACAGAGTGCATTAAAATGTATAACTCATCACAAGATAATGTCTGGGAAAGAAGCACAAATGAGTGACGATCATGATGACAATGTCGTTCTCAGTCCCTCCCCAACATGCCTTGTAACAGCACCGTGATGTGCTGGCCATATGAAGAGGTGTGTGCTGGGACAGAGGGGTTTTCTCCCTCCTTGCAGGTGGGAGAGGGAGGATTTGGAGTCGTGTACCAAGCCTGGCTGAGAAAAACCAAATGTGCCGTCAAGAAACTCAAACAGGTCAGTTAATTATGATGCTGCTGCACAGGACTGATGTGTTTTCAGTAGGGATCGACCAGTGTGCTTTTTAGCTCGTTTCGGCCAAGGTGAAATGGCGCTGTGCCCGTCATCTGTCCATCTTTCCACATTTCCAAAGCAGTTGGAAAAGTGGACACAATAATCCTCAGGTGGATCTTCATCCAGGCTGTGCTCAACACTGCTAATTTTTGGCATATTTATATTGGTGCTTTTGCTGATATGTTGATCAATATGCACTGTTCTAATTCAATAAATTCAATAAATAAAGTCAAGGTCAGGATTAAAGGTTAGGAGATTTAAATGCTCTCTGTGTGATTTCATCTGGCTGGAATGAGCTGATTTATCACAGATGACCTGGTTGTTTTATCCAGCTGTATTTATTCAGTGCTTCTTATAACATCCAACTGAAAGATATGACAACAGGTAAAAAAAAGCAACAGAATTACTGTGTTGGATAAAGGATCACCAACTTGTGTCAGTATTTTGTTGAACCACCTTTTGCCTTAATTGGACTCTTTAGTCTGTTGGGATATGTTTACCAACTTTGCAGTTAGACTACAATATTTGCCCACTCTTTTTTTGGGGAACTGCTGGAGCTCAGTTAAATTTGATGGGTAAGTGTTGGTGGGCTACAGTCTTCAAGTCAATCCACAGATTTTTAGTGGCATTCAAGTCTGAGCTCTGACTAGGCCATGCATGGACATTCTCCTTTTTTCTCCTTTAACCACTGTGTGCTTTGGGACATTGTCATGTTGGAAGGTGAATCTTTTTTCCCACTGACAACTTCCTAGCAGAGGGCGTCAGGTTTTCTTCAAGAATTTGATGGTTTTTTTGTCCCATCCATTTTTTCTTTATGTCCTGGCAGGGACTTCAGTTCTTGCTGCATAGAAGTGCCCCCCACAAAAGGTATTACCACTTCCATGCTTTACTGTTGGAATGGTGTAATTTGGATGGTGACCTGTATTGGCTTTCTACCAGACATACCGTTTGGTGTTGAGGCCAAAAAGTTTTTGTCTCATCTGACCATAATATCTTTTTCAAATTGGCCTTAAAATCTTCAAGGAGCAAGGGTGGCCTTTCTTGCGTAGTGCCTTTTTTTCTTGCAATCCTCCCATACAAGTCACATTTGTGGAGAATTTATGATATTGTTATCACATGCACACAATAACCACTCATTGCCATAAATTCTCGCAGCTGCTGCAAAATTGCTGTAGGCCTCTTGGTAGCCTCTCTGACCAGTTTCCTCCTTGCTCTTTCATCCAGTTTAGAGGGATGTCCTGATCCAGAAAGGGTCTCAGTTTTACCAAGCACCTCCTACATACACCGATCAAGCATAACATTTTGACCACCTGCCTATTATTGTGTTGGTCCCCCTTTTGCTGCCAAAGCAGCCCTGAACTGTCGAGGCATGGATTCCACTAGACCCCCGATGATGTGCTGTGATATCTGGCACCAGGTTGTTGGCAGCAGATCAGATGCTCATTTGGATTGAGATCTAGGGAATTTGGAGGATAAGTCAACACCTCAAACTTGTTGTTAGGCTCCTCCAAATTCCCCAGATGTCAATCCAGTCGAACCTCTTTGGGATGCGCTCGGCAAACAAATCCATGGAGGACCCACCTCGCATCTTACAGTACTTAAAGGATCTGCTGCTTACATCTTGGTGCCAGATACCCACAGCACACCTTCGGGAGTCTAGTGGAATCCATGCTTCGATGGGTCAGGGCTGTTTGGGCAGCAAAAGGGGGACCATCATAATATTAGGCAGGTGGTCATAATTATGCCTGTTCGCTGTTTCTTAATAATAGACTTCATTCTGCTTCTAGGGATTGACAAAGCCTTTGATTTTTTTTTTTTCTATCCATTTCCTGACTTGTTCCTGTCCACAACTTTATCCTATAGTTCTTTAGATGGTACCTTTCCACCCAGAGTTGATTGTTTGCTTCAGTTGTCCTACTAATGATTGAAATGCTCCTTAGATGCTCATTCTTTATGCTGAGCTAATCAAAATGACCACCATTGATAACAGGTGGAAGTGAAGTGACTCGGTGTTCCATTGAGATGATGATTAATTTCTGCTGATTCAGTTTACAAATCACTTTTAGGACGGGGGCGATCCTTTGTCCGACTTGGTGCTGCTTTTTTTTAATTTATTTATTTATACATTCATTTATTTGACTTGTTGCTGTTACATCTTTTAGTTGGATGTTATAAGTTGCACTGAGTAAATGCAGCTGGATAAAACAAAAATAGTGTTTGTCTTAATTTCAGGCCGTAAAGCAAAAATATGTGATTATTTTTAATGGAGTGATTGTTATCTACACTACCAGTCAAGTTTTGACACAGCAACACATTCATTTTCAATGTGTAGATGTGTCCAAGCTTTTGACTCGTACTGTATACCTAATGCAGACGGTCATTTAACTCTGGTTGTGGTGGATTCCCCTCTTGTGGGCATAATGAGTAATATTCAAATTGTTTCAACTTGCATAGGGTTATGTCACAATTATTCATATGTTAGGACAGTTTTGACAGCTCTAGTAGTCAGTGGTATTGTCCTGCTGACAGAGACAGGAGTTACAGAAACACTGTCCTCAATGAAGTGCTGTAGAGATTATGTTTGTCGGTCAGCCTGAAAATCAGAAAGGAAAAAAAAAAAAGCCTGCAGGAGTTTTCAATAATTTTCACAAGCTGATGTTGCTTTGTGGTTTTGAAAGTAGTCACTGGGAGTAAATATGCTAACATGGAACAATAAGCAACCTACACTTTAGTTTAATGACTACCGCCACCAACTCCTGCGGGGGTGTTGAGTGTCCCTGACTACTTCTGTGGTCTCATTTTGTATCAGTCACCTCTGTGGGGAAAACTTCAAAATTTCCAAGGGATGTGTCATGTATTTTTGTATTATTTTTTTTTTTGAATGGTTTGTACCAAAAGCCAAACCAAAAAAAAAGAACACACCCACAAAAAAATTACAGACTTTTAAGTGAACAGGAAAGTGTAAAATGGTAAAGCACAGTTCTGGGTTTTACAACTTCCTGTGCTACTGTTTAGGAGGAGACCGTTGCCTACAGAGGTGTGAACCCTATTACTGCTGGCTGTAGGTGTGAAAGCAGCAGTGTGACAACGCCTTCACTCATTAGTTTCACTTTCAGGACCTAGGCTATGATTTATCAGTGTTGTTGTTGACAGGACTGCCTGCTGGACCGAACCCTGTTGACGGAGAGCTTTCGGACCGAAGTAGAGAAACTTTCCAAGTGGGTTCAGCTGCAGTTCACCTGTTCTGGTCACAGTGTGAAAGAGACAGACGCACTCATGTTTGTGTATCTTGTTTCTGTCTGTGTGCGTGACCCAGGTTCAGACATCCGAACATAGTGGATCTGCTGGGTTACAGCGAAGGAGGAGGATCACTGTGTCTCATCTACACCTACATGGACAACAGATCACTGGAGGACCAGCTACACAATGTAACAGATACCTGTACTCTTAAAGAGGCTCTGTTATGCTCTATTTGCAGATGTTGACACAGCTCCCAGAGATGTTAATAAAATGTCTGTGACACGCTTTGGTCAAAATGTCAAAATATGCTGCACCATTTTATACACAGGGAATGTTCTCATCAAAACATGTTTTTTTTAATGGGATATTGCTTCAAATCAGTGGTTCTCAAAGTGTGGGGCGCACCCCGCCAGTGGTGAATAGAGACATGACAAGTGGGGAGTGAGCAGAGGTCGTGTTTATCAAATGTTGTCCGTCAATGGATTTTTTTTTAACTTTTTTAGCAGTGACAGAAAAAAACTGTAAGCTGTCCATCTTTTTGACAGGTTAGACTGATGTTTTTAAATACTGATTATCAGGCTTATTGTTTCCTCTTTTTTTTTTTTTATTTGGTGCACCATCTTGAACATCATGACAGTTTGTCTGTGCATAGCTGCACACAGTCTCCTCGCAGCAGCTGAGTGCACCCACCTGTCTGGGGTGCAGGGCGGTTGGAGCACTGGCATTGCGAGAATGACTAAAAAATGGCAGTGGCATTTCAGATACACTCCCGTTTGAGTGTCTGTATTTGGTCAGTCTGAGGAATTGATCCACGCCTCCCCCTGGGACTTCACCACAGGCCGGTCCCCGGTAGGTATGGGGAATAGACCTCACTTAAGCTGCACTGCCTGCTGACTCTGAGATCTGCACACACCCCTCCCGGGCAACTGAGCGTGCAAAGCCAAAATATGCATCCGTCATTTTCTCATTTTATGACTATTTCACTGCTTATTCACTGTCATTCTTTTAACAGGATGATTTAAAACCAAACTATAACTTGATCACATCCACTGAACTCCCGACAGTCTTTCTTTCTGAGTTTAAAGTTAAAAGGAGTTTGGAGGAGGGCTGCTGTTTTCCTCTGCATGAGTGGGCACAGCTCTTGCATCTTCGTTGTCACATGGATCTGCCTTGCATTGAACAAAAAATGCATAATCTGTGCCCATCCTGTAAATTCACCATTAAAACTGAAAATGAAAATAAAAGCTACTTGGTGTTTTATCATTTTAGAATTAAAATGATTGATAAAATTAGATCATGACCTAAATTTTAAAACTGACCTTCAAAATGACAGCGAAATTATTGACTGCCATTAACCAGATCAAATAATCATCTGCCTCTGCAAAGTAGGGAATAACAATATAAAAGTTTGAGAGCCACTGCTTTAAATGCTAATGAGCTCCAGCTCACCCTACCCTCCCTCCTTTGTCATTTCTCTGGGATTTGTTCTTTGATGGCAATGCCATGTTTGTGTGAGGGAGGAGAACTCTTGTGCAGGGGGACTTTGGCTGCTTGGCTTTACAGTACAGTCTTGACTTTAAAGTGATATTTTATCCAACAATCTACATATGACTAACCCTACATGGTGTAAGAAGCGGTACTTAAGTATCACAAGGAGACAAGTTGGTCAACCAAACAGTTTAATTTTGAATAAAAGAGATCATTACTTTTGTTTTGGACCAACTTATTGTATGTCTGAAATCAAAACCTGGCTCAAGCATATAGTTTCTCAGTCAGATCTGCTCATCACTCATCACGGTGGCAAAAACCTATTGATAATATTACATTTAATGTGTTTACAGTTCATGTCTTTGTTTTTTAGAAGTGTTGTCTATTTACATGTTTCAGAATGAAATGGTCCTGTCATGGTCTCAGAGAATCCGGATCCTTGAAGGGGCATCAGCGGCTCTGCAGTTCCTCCACTCACCCCCTGAAGGCCAAACGGCTGTGATCCACGGAGACGTCAAGAGGTCAGCCTCATTCACAACCCATAATGGGGTGTCACATTAAAGCTGTAATTAGCTGAAATCTTTAGTATTTTCTCAAGTGAAATGACAAAAACTGCAAACGTGTCATGTCAGTTACCACATACTGTATTGGTTTCCAGCTACAGTATGTGGGGACATCCACACAGCCTGACCATGACTTACTAAATTAAACAGGAGGCTGCTTTCACCATTTGTGTTCCTCATGATAGTGTTTGTTCTACACTTGGAAAGGACCTGTGTTATATGCCTTAACTTTTTGTGTGTATTTATTTATATAGCACCAATTCACAACATCAACCCTTTCATAGCACTTTTAGCTGTAGGAGAAAGACCCCACAATCTCAGAAAGAACCCCAGCAATCAGCTTCGTAACTGCTGACCCTGTGTTCACGTAGAGCGGGATTGGATGAGTGATTATGTGTTTTATACCTGTTTTACTTGTGATATTTGTTTTCTGAGCTTCTGTACTGTATTGATTTTTGACCAAGAAGGCTGTTAAGTCTATTACATTTTTATCACAATGAACTTTTACCTTGTTGTTGCGCTGGTTGTTTTTACCTGGACACCTGGTGACATTGATAATAATGGCGAGGTTTGTGATGAGCCTAACTAGTCTGGGACCCGAGAAGTGCTGCTTTTTCTCAGGAATAATGACAAAAGACTGACATTGGATGTCTTCTTGGACATGGTTGTGCTCATGTCCTCACTTTATTTTGTTATTTGTTTTTCTGTCATCTTTGGGACATGAGTTCAGTCCATATCCCCGTTCTTAGTTATTACTGTATGTTTATGTGTTTTCTTTACACCCATGTTTTGTAGTGTCATTTTTTCCCTGCCTCAAGCCCAGTTCTGTTTTTTGTTATCATGTTTATTATTATTATCGGTCATGTTCTTAGCCTTAGCCTCTGTCGTGGTTTTGTCTCCTCCTGGTCCCTTGTTTATGTCTCATGTTTGCCTTTTGTCTCATCCCTCATGTTTTCTGTGCCGGTAGCCACTTGCCCCTGATTGTTCCCACCTGTTCTCTGTCAGTAATTACCCCTTGTATATATATGTTTGTGTTCAGTCTCAGTCTGGTGTAATGTCATTAATGTTCCCGCCATGGTCAATGTCTGTTCCTGAGTGAGTTATCATTGTCTAGCCTTGCTTTGCGTTCTTGCTGAGTTTAGTTTTGTTTTCAGCCCATGCGCTGCTTTGCTTAGTTTCCTATAGTTTTGTGTTTGAGTTTTTGTTAATAAATTACCATTCTGCACCGTCTTTTGCCTGCACCTGAGTCCTGTGCCTGCAAACCTTGACACCCCTAAGAAGCAGGTTGACCACTGTCCAGTGGACTGTCTCTACTTTTTGAATGACTTAAATCATTTTTACAGTAGGTTTGACAATGCAAATTCTAAATATAAAAGTTGCACCTTTTGTGCTGACATATCTTGTAGCCCTACAGTCCAGCTGTCTGAGGATGAGTTGGGCAGCTGCCTGTCACAGATTAAGCCTCATAAGGCACCTTGACTGGACAGACCTAATGGGCGTATTCTTAAGGTGTGCTCACAGCAGTTAAAGCGTGTCTTGACTGCCTTGTTTCAGCTTTTATTAAATGTATGCACTGTACCAAACACATAGAAATCAACTGTCATCAAACTTTTACCTAAAAAAAAGCTGGATCAAGAGCTCTGAATGACTTTCATCCAGTTGCCCTGACCTCTGTGTTGGCTAAATGCATGGAGAGGGTGGTTAGTAAACAACTGACCTCAGCTTTAAGGGACCAACTGGACCTTCTACAATTCACACATAAGCCAAACAGGGGTACAGAAGATGCATCTTTAACTTTAATATGGTAACAAATCATCTACAGTGAGCACGTGCCTACACACAGATTTTATTTATTGATCTGACTTCAGCTGTTAATATTATGTAAACAGATATTTTGCTCCAGCAGCTGCTGAACGGATGTGTGTGTGCAGGACTAATTCATTGTTGTAAAGACTTTCTCACTGATCGGCCACAGACCGTGTATGAATAATGTTAAATCTGAATTTAACATTATGAAATTAGAATTAATACAGGGCCCCCCAGGGCTGTGTACTGTTGCCATTTAATGACATGCGACTTTTAATGACTACTGTAGTCTCACAATTATTCAACCCCCTTCATGACAAGCATCTTTGCTGCTTAGAAGAGCACCCTTTTGCTGTTATGACCAGCTGCAAACGAGATGCATAGCCAGACACCAGCTTCTGGAAGCATTCTTGAGGACTCTTAGCCCATTCCTCATGGGCAAACACATCCAGTTCACTAGTATTTTTGGGTTTGCGTGCTGCAACCGCCTTTTTCAAATCCCACCAGAGATTTTAAATGGGGTTCAGGTCAGGTGACTGTGATGGCCGCTCTAGTATCTTCCAGGACTTGTTCTGAACCCAAGCCTTGGTGGACTTTGAGGTATGCTTGGGATCATTGTCCTGTTGGAAGGTTAAATGATGCTCAAGCTTCAGCTTCCTCACAGACGGCATGACATTTTCTCCCAGGATTTCCTGATACTTGATTGAATCCATCTTGCCCTCCACATGCTGCAGGTTTCCAGTGCCAGAGGAAATAAAGCAGCCCTAGAGCATCACTGAGCCACCGCCATGCTTCACTGTAGACAGGGTGTTCTTTTCGGCATATACTTCATTCTTCCTCCTGATCCATAGGCTGATAAAGTTCCAGTTTTGTTTCATTGCTCCACAGAACAGAATCCCAAAACCTCATTGGCTTATTTATATAGTTTTGAGCAAATTGGAGCCGACTTTTCTTCTGCTTTTGGGTGTGGTGGTGGACATCTTGGAGTTCGGGCATGGAGCCCTTCAGCATTTAGTATGTGCCTTACTATGGAAACTGCAACCTCAGTACCTGCTGCGACCAAGTCTTGCTGCAGGTCTTTTGCAGTCAGTAGAGGGTTTTCGACCACCAGCTTCCTCAGGACTATGGAGGCAGCTGTTGATAGCTTCCTCTTTCTGCCACATCCAGGTAGTATAGCCACTGCCTTTAACTGTAAACTTGTGAACTGTGCTTCCAGCTGTATCTCTAGGAACATTTAGTGCCTTTGCTATTCTTTTGTATCCTTTTCCTTGTTTGTGCAAGGCAATGATTTCTTTTAACTTTCTGGACAATTCTCTTGACTGAGTCATATTTCTAACATGCAATCAAATGTCACTGTCAACAATTCAGGTATTTGAGATTTTGTACAGTATATCAAGCACACCTGATGTAACTAATGAAGCCCTTGATTGATTGCATCAGGTGTGCTTGAGACCACACCTGATTTGCGAATGTGTGCTCTTATGAGGAATTCTGTTCAGGGGTTGAATAATAATAAGATTACAGTAGTCATTGAAAGTAGGATTTAGTGTTGAATGTGGATAAAATTGTTGTTATATTAGTTTTATTTAACTATTTAAACTGTTCTTGTGTAATTTGTTTATTGCAAACAATTTTGCAATTTTGCCAATAAACATAAAATGAAATGGGCATTGAATAATTTCGATTGCAAGTACCTGATTTGAAACATTTCCATTTTTTTCAGGGATGAAATACAATTACTTCAGTCTTACCTGAATTTAATAGTAAGTTCAAAGCAGAGGTTGCATTAACTGAAAATTGTCCTTCATTGATAGATTTTTTTTTTCAACAATTACTAAAAATTCTGCAAGCTGTCTTTCATTTGACAGATTACACTGAGGGTGAACTAACTAAAGTCAATTAAAATGACAGATAATCATAGATTATGACAGAATTTTTACAAGCCTGTCTGTCAAAATGACATAACAAAAAAGTCTAGTGCAACCTCTGGTTTAAAGTATATGTAAAGATGACACTCAAAGCGAATTATCTTGGGAAACATGAAAACAGGCGAGCACACTTCTAAGTTGAAAATATTTCATCATGTTTGGATAGTTTGCATCTTGTGTCAAAAAGGCCCAACAGCATTCAGATTCTTCTACGTCCTGCTAAGCCCCTAGCAGCAGCAGCCATCACCTCCAGATTATATTATGGGTACAGAGTCATTCCTGATGTTTTTAAGATTGCCATAACTGGTACAAAGCAGCTATGATCATGTTTGAAGGCAGAAATATATAAAGGGCACAACTCCTATTGTGAAATCCCACATTGGACTTTAGGGTGAATATTTTTAGACTCCATTGTGGTCCAGCAGTAGTTTTATCCACATCAGGGTTATCCTGCATCCATCGTAACCTGATTTAAATAATGAGCTCCTTTTGTCTCTGTCCCTTGTGTCTCTACAGCTCTAATATTCTGTTGGATTATCACCTTGTTGCAAAGCTGTCAGACTTTGGTCTGGCACGTTTTGTGTCTCGGGGTTTATCAGGTTCTTCGGCGACACAGACAGCATCCGTTGCTAAGACAACAACAGTGAGAGGAACGCTGGCTTATCTTCCAGACGAATACGTAACGAAAGGAGAGCTGGCCCCTGCTCTGGATGTCTACAGTTTTGGAGTGGTGAGATTATGAAGAGACTGGTGGAAGGTTTATTCAATAGAGAAGAGGGAGGAAGGGTCACTAAAAGAAGAGCCTGACTTATTACGATAGACTCATAACTACTAAACATGAAAAACTGAAACTACCTTTGAGTGTCAGTACCAGCAAACTTGAAACATTTTGGACATAGGCTTTAAAGTAAACCCTGACTCTGAAGGCCCTGTCACACCTAGACAATTAAGGCAGCATTTGCCAAACATATGAAAATTTTGTAGAATATGCTGGCGTACGTGGAATCAGTTATGGGTAAGTTTTGTATAAGTTAAGAGCATGCTGAAGAACGCTGGTATACAACATTGTACGGTGAGCTCGTATCCAGCATATGGCTGAAATGTTGCAGGGAAGTTGTGCATTTGTTCACACACATTACTTGTAAGTGACTCACAAGTTACTCATAAGTCAAAATATGTCGAGATAAATGTCTAGCCTACCCAAAACTTATTTCTAACATATGCGTAACGCTCTTTGAACCTATGTGTAACTTACTGAATGGGTTTCTAACTTAAAGCTACCGTATAATGGTGTATTTGCAGCGTTGGTTCATGGGAAAAACACGTACAGAGCTCAGCTGCCTGCAGTGCATACACACACACACACACACACACACACACACACACACACACACACAGCCAAACACACGTACTTTTTCATATAACGGGACCTGTCAGGGATGTGTCCTAGCACTTTCAAGCTACGGCATAAAGCTCCAAATCGCTGTTTAGTCTGCCTTGTCATGTTTTTACCTTTGACTACAGTCTGGACCATCAACTGTCCAGTGCTGTTCTGATACAATATGCCAAGATATCAGAACACCAGAGGAGGTGGATCCAATCAGCTGATCGCCTGAAGCACAAAGCTCAGCTGTTTTCCATGATAAATCCCACTTTTCTGTCCCTTGGCTGCAGCTCCCGGCAAAAGCACACTCCATGCATTATCTTGTTTTTTTCTTCATTTTATTGAAAATAAACTTTTTTTATCACCATCAGTTCACGTACCTTTGAGCCAGGTGGTGACAACTGTGATCTGATGTTCCTGACGTGTCACATCAGCCGTTTTAGGCAGCGTGACAGACCTAACAGATTTGACAGATTTACCAGGTTGGTAACGCCCCCCGCCATGGTTTTTGGAGGGGAGAATCATTTCAGTTGAACATAGATGATCTGTTGCACACCAAGGATTCATGGATCAGGAGGCAACAGCAGTTTGGCATGACCGCACTATGCAGAAGGTAGGATAAGCTATGCATAAGTTATGCATAAGTTAGACTATTGATGCGCATAAGTTGTGAATGTCAGCAACATGCTAAGCAAGTTATTTATAAGTTTTGAAAATATTCTATATAAGTTACTAATACATTATGTATATGGCCAACTTGTTATGGATAGGTGATGCATATGGCCAAAAGTGAAAATTACGGCATATGCCAGCGTTTTAGACCAATTTTTATACATTTGGCAAACCCTGCCTAAATCATTAAGGTGTGACAGGGCCTTTAAACCAATCCTCAGAAGAATAACTTGGCAGTTACAGCATTTTGTCCTCATTTTGTTTTTTTCAGGTGCTGCTGGAAGTGCTGACAGGACGTCGAGCTCTGGAAAAGGACGAGAAATCGAGGGACAAATACTTGGTCAGATCACACTTCTGCTCACACATTTGATCCACCGATAGTGTTGTTCTTTAATATGAGGGGATTTAGAAAAAAAAATCACTCCTCTCCAGAGAGACTGGATAGCTGCAGTACTGGTTATTGAGACTCTGATTCTGTGTTACAGAAAGACCTCATGTATGAAGTTGAGGAAAGTCCAAGTGGCTCACCAGACACGGCTTGGAGAAAACAGCTGGATGAGCGGTTGATTGTAGGTTAGTGTATAGTTTAGATCAGTGAGTGTCGGCCTCGTTCCTGCTCCTTATCCTGCCTATTCTTTATTGTTGTCATGCTGTACAGGGGGCGCTGCTGAGCCCACTGACTGTCTGCAAGTGGTGGATCTGGCCTGTGAGTGTTTGGCCAAGAACAGGAAGAAGAGACCAGCCATGACAAAGGTCAGAGCCAGCACTCGTATACTAATGACTGTACACCCAATTATTGGCCATTAGATACCAGCAGTACCAGCCAGATTTGTGCTGCATTTTAAAGGGGACATATGATGCACTTTTCCACATATTGACACGGTTTCCAGAGGTTTTAATGAAATTTTTTGTGACATTCTTTGGACAAAACACATCAAACTTAAGTTATTACAGTACCATTTTTTCTGAGCAGGCCTTCACAAAATGACTCATTCCAGTGCACTTTTCTTTAAATGCTCATGAAATCCCACTTCACCTCACCCTCCCTCTGTCATTGTTGAGATCTTTGGTTGAATCCATATTGAGCGTAATGTTGGCTGGCTAGCTCATGGCTCCTGTGCGGAACACAGCCTGAGCTAACTAACGTAAAATTGGCTAAACAAATAAAGCATTTTTGGGGACAGGAGTGTGTGATGTGAGTAGTTGATGGGATATGATTGGTCTCTGGGGTACAAAAAGCACAAACAACCCTAAATGAATGACTAACTCTGCTAGTGCTAGGTGGCCTGATCTATTGGCCTCTTCCCCCTGAGGCAGGACTTTCCAGCCCCAGCCACCAAGTTATGGTGATGTTGGTGGGTGAATTTGCTGGCCTATTAAGGCCAAAATATAGCAAAATAAGCCAGAATAATTCAAGGTATATTATCAGCTGTGGATAAGTTAACCAGGTGGGAAAAGGGATGTCTAGTAAGGGTAGATAGAATATACAGAAAAGAGCTTTCAGACCAAACCATAGTCTGACAGCTAAGCTAATGCTAGGAGGCCCAATCTATTGGCCCCTCCTCACTGAGACGATCTTTAATGCAGTTGGCAAAGGTAACACTACTGGGCCAGTCTGTCAACCTATTACAGCCAAAATATAACAAAATAAGACAGAATGTCATGAAATGACATTACTGGGAAAGTTAGATGAGCTAGCGGCTATCTCCCGTTATGATAGCACATACCGGGAGTGCTCTCTCCTTTTGTTTACTGAGACGTGGCTAACTGAACTAGCAGCAGATGCTAACATTGAGCTGGATGGTTTTCACATGATACGAGCTGACCGAACACCAGACAGTGGCAAAACTAGGGGCGGTGGAGTGATAATGTATGTTAACAACAACTGGTGCAGACCGGGACATATCACTGTTAAACAACGACACTGCAGCAAAGACATTGAGTTGCTAGCTGTTAGCATGAGGCCTACATATCTCCCGAGAGAACACTCACACGTGATCTGCATTGTTGTTTATGCAAATCCGACGGCGAACGCTGGGACAGCGCGTGACGTCATCCATTCAGTAACCAGCAGGCTGCAGACAGAACACCCAGATGCTCTTCTCCTCATCTCAGGCGATTTCAACCATGTTTCACTATCTCCCATTCTACCCACGTTCACCCAGTATGTCACATGCCACACTAGAGACAATAAAACACTGGATTTATTCTACGCGAACACTAAGGAGGCGTACACCTCATCACAACTCCCCCCACTCGGGAGATCGGATCACAACTTGGTTCATCTCCGGCCGGTGTACAAACCCCTAGTGCACAGACAACCTCCGGCCATGCACACTGTGGAGTTATGGTCTGAGGAGACAATGGACACTCTAAAGGACTGTTTTGAAGCCACCGCCTGGAAGCAGCTCTGCGATCCACATGGTGAGGACATCGATGGCCTCATTCACACCTTCACGGGCTACCTCAGCTTCTGTGTGGACAAATCCGTTCCCACCAAGACCATACGGCGTCACTCAAACAACAAACCCTGGATCAACCCTGAGATAAAAACACTTCTGAGAGAGAAGAAGAGGATCTTCAGGTCGGGGAACAGGGAGATGCTGAAGTCCGTACAGAGGGAGCTGAGGAGAAAGATCAGAGAAGGCAAGGACAGCTTCAGGAAGAAGATGGAGGACAAGCTGCAACAGAGCGACATCAGCGGGGTCTGGAGAAACCTCAAAACCATCTCTGGGCTCCAGAATACCTCCCCCCAGGCCACGGGGGGCAGGGAGTGGGCGAACAACCTGAATCTGTTTTTCAATAGATTTGACCAACCGCCCTCCCCCCTGTCTGCACTACAACCACTGCTGCCTCTAAAGAAATCAAGTCCTGCTGCCCACTCCCCACTCCACCAACACCCCCCCACTCCCAACACACAGCCCCCCATCCTGACCCTGACCGAGACCCAGGTGAAGACGGAGCTGAGGAAGATCAAAGCGAGGAAGGCGCCGGGACCGGACGGCATCAGCGCAAAGCTCCTCAAGTCCTGTGCAGACCAGCTGTGTGGGATTGTGACGTATATCTTCAACATGAGCCTGAAACTGGGGAGGGTACCACAGCTGTGGAAAACATCTTGTGTGGTACCTGTACCAAAAACTTCCCACCCCAAAGACCTGAACAGCTACAGACCGGTGGCCTTGACGTCCCACTTGATGAAGACCCTGGAGAGACTGCTCCTTGCTCACCTCCGCCCCCTGGTGGAACCAGCGATGGATCCACTCCAGTTCGCCTACCAGCATGGCATTGGGGTGGAGGATGCGGTGATCTTCCTCCTTCACCGTTCTCTGTCCCACCTGGAGAAGCCCGGGAATATGGTGAGGATCATGTTCTTTGACTTCTCCAGTGCTTTCAACACCATCCAACCGATGATCCTGAAGGACAAGCTGCTGCGAGCAGGGGTGGACCAGCACCTGTCATCATGGATCCTGGACTACCTCACGAACCGGCCTCAGTTTGTAAGAACCCGGGACTGTGTGTCCGACACGATCATCAGTAGCACGGGGGCCCCCCAGGGAACGGTGCTGGCTCCCTTCCTGTTCACTCTTTATACTGCAGACTTCTCACACAACACAACACACTGCCATCTACAGAAGTTCTCTGATGACTCTGCGATCGTTGGCCTCATCTCCAATGGAGATGAAGCTGAGTACAGAGGGCTTATCCAGGACTTCGTGGACTGGTGCCATCGGAACTGCCTCCAGATCAACGCGAGGAAAACTAAGGAGCTGGTGGTGGACTGCCGCAGGCATGGGCAGCCCCTCACAGCACCAGTAAATATACAGGGAACAGACATCGAGATGGTGACATCCTACAAGTACTTGGGTGTTCATCTGAACAATAAACTAGACTGGTCACACAATACTGACGCACTCTACAAGAAGGGACAGCGCAGGCTGTTCCTGCTGAGGAGACTCAGGTCTTTTGGTGTACAAGGGGCGCTGCTGAAGTCATTCTATGACACGGTGGTGGCATCAGCCATCACTTTTGGAGTGGTCTGCTGGGGCAGTGGCATTACTGCAGCCGATAGGAAGAGACTGAACAAACTGATTAAGAAAGCTAGCTCTGTCCTGGGGCAGCGCCTTGATCCGATGGAGGAGATAGGAGAGAGAAGGACGGTGGCTAAACTGTCATCTCTGCTGGAGTCCGAGTTCCACCCTATGCAGGACATACTGGATGCACTGAGGAGCTCATTTAGCAGCAGACTACATCATCCCAGGTGCACAACCGAGAGGTTTCGTAGGTCCTTCCTACCAACGGCTGTCAGACTGTACAACCTAAGCAGGGCTGCTCGCAGAGATAGCAAAAAGACGTAACAAACTAATAGTTTTTTGAATGCAAAAGATGCAATAGACTTACACAATGGTCCCCTCCGGCATACAACTAGGAACATACCGGTCGCTATGGAGGGTGAGAATATGTATGGGCACATAATCATACCATGTAGGATAACTAAGTAGACGGTTATGCTGTTTCATCCCATCTAGCAACAATGCTCTGCACTGTGTGTGTTTATATATTTACATATTTATTCCATCTAGCTACAATGCTCCGCACTGTGTTTTTATATATCTACATATTATTCCATCTAGCTACATTGCTCCACACTGTGTTTTTATATATCTACATATTATTCCATCTAGCTACAATGCTCCGCACTGTGTTTTTATATATCTACATATTATTCCATCTAGCTACATTGCTCCGCACTGTGTTTTTATATATCTACATATTATTCCATCTAGCTACAATGCTCCGCACTGTGTTTTTATATATCTACATATTATTCCATCTAGCTACATTGCTCCGCACTGTGTGTGTTTATATACTTGCATATTTATTCCACCTAGCTGCAATGCTCCGTACTGTGGGTGTTTATATATTTACATATTTATTCCATCCAGCTACAATGCTCTGCACTGTGTGTCTGTGTGTGTGTGTATATATTTATTTTATAGTAATATGTACATATGTATATTAGCCGCTCTTGCTTGCTTGTTTTTTTCTTGCCTTCTGATTGTTGCTCTGAGTGTTGCTATCCCTGTGCTGTTGCAATCCTGGAATTTCCCCGTTGTGGGACTAATAAAGGCTTATCTTATCTTATCTTAAATATATTATCAACTGTGGATTAATGAACTAGGTGGGAACAACGGGGGGGGGAGACAATAAAAACCGTGGTGGTTACGTTTACTTTGTAGCAGCACTGTCAGTGTGGCACTAGAGACGTACTCACACTATTGTTAAAATGGGTTGAGATCAAGTTGGGAGGTCCCTCATTCTATTGAGCTCCTGTTCTTGTGTCCTAACTAGAGTCAAATCAAAGCTGCTCATAGTGGTGTCACTTTAGTCGCGATTAATAGTGTATGGTTGCGATTAATCGGATCAAGGTGCTGCACAGTGGCGCAGTGGTTTAGCACTGTGGCAGCACAGTTTTACCTTCGGCCGGGGGATCGCGGGGATCATGAGATCGTGGGTTCGATCCCAGCCCCCGACCAACAGTGAGCTGTGTGGAGTTTGCATGTTCTCCCCTTGTTGCGTGGGTTTACTCCGGGATTTCTCCGGTTTCCTCCCGCACACCAAAAACATGTAGGTTTAGGGCGCTCGCGCACGCAGCGACCAGCAGCCGGTGGCTTGTCACCAGACTGCAAACCAAGTCTACCTACGGGTACAAATAAGTAACAAAAAAAAAAAAAAAAAAGGTGCGTTGATCGCATGATGCCGCATCTCACTTCATACATTTAACGTGATTAACACACTTTGATGTGATTAAATGCGATCGGCCACTATTAATTGCGATTAAAGCGACAGCATGATGAAAGCTTTAATCGCAATTAAGACTGTATCCCACTTGAAACATATCACTGTGTGTAATGAATAGTTGCGAAAGTGTTAATCACTATGCTGATTAAAGTGACACCACTAAAAAGGTACTGAGACAAAGACTGACCCTAGCAAAGTGACAGGTTATAGTTTTCCCCATGATAGCCACTCCAGACACTGAAGTAGATGCACAAACGCACTGAAAAAGTAAATTTTTCATCGTATGTCCCCTTTAATGAAAGTTTGTCAAGTTTACAGGCGCATCAGTAGCTTCTTCCTGTGACGTTGCACATTGAGCATGTGGCAGCCTAAGCAAGAATGATTGGCAAATGACTGACAACCTCCTTTGTTCTATGTGGCTAAGCAAGAATACTATGGAAATCTGAGACAGTTAGGCTAATTATGGTATTGAGTCTCACAGAGTCGAGCAACGTGCCACTACACTACATTCAGCAGTGCCAGAAAGGTTCCTTTTCATGCTAAACTCAACACTGTCCGCCAACATCTCAGTGACTGAAACATTACAGAGATCAGGAGCTGCTCTAACATGAGATGTGTGATGATTTTCTGATCCAGCTTTTGTCTGGAGACAAAACTTTTTGCAGTTGCATCAAGGTTTCTCATATGGATGTTTTCATTTCAGGTATTTGAAATCATCCAGAATATTGCAGCAAAGAGCAGCTCTTCCTCCTTCCTACAGCATGCTTCCCACTTCCAGCCCCTTTACCATTCCTTCCCAAGACCCCCTCGATCCCTGGACTCTAGTGTGGGGGCTCTGTCCCACCAGTTGTCTGGAGTGGGACCACGAGAAGACGCCCATCAGCCCTCAAAGTGGCCTCAGTTCTCGTCCTCACCGTACAGTGTTGCCTCACCTCATCCACTCCACTCATCTTCCTCCCTCCCCTCCTCCTCCTCTGTCCCTCCCCTGTCCTCCCATTCATTAATCGGTCCTTGTGAAACCGATGAGAGTCGTGGTTTCTCACAGTATGACCTGCACACTCATTTACGTTCTAATGGAACCAGTTGCAGGCCTTTGTCTGCATCCACAAAAGACCTGCATCAGAGTCCAGTCGTGGTCACGGAGTCCAAGCCCAGCCAGCCTTCTGTGCCCACTGAGGACCATTATAACTTCCCTCCCAAACCCAGCAGCACCAGTGATGAGTGTGACCCCAGAGCCCTCGTGGGGGTTTTCTCACGACTAAATCTCAGCAAGCAGACTGTAGTAGGGACAACAACAGGAGCAGCAGCAGGTCTTGACAGGTTTTCTCCCGCAAGGTCGCTGCAGTCCACATCTTCAGGGCTGTCAGGTATGGTAATAGTTTGTTAAACCACATTCCTGTTAGCTCAAGTGGCTTGGTCCATAATTATGAGTTTATCCTCTAATAACAAAACATAAGTTTTAAAGGAATGAAAGAGGATCAAAATAGGCGATTTTAAATCATATTTATTTTCTGTTTTATTCAGTCGACATCAATCCATGTAAGCAGCGACTCTTGGAGAAGAAAACTCAGTATGAGGAGGGAAGGATTAACACATCAGAGCTGCTGTCATCCGATCTCTGTACGTAAATGACGAGCAACGCTTCTTGTTTTCTTTGCTCCTTTCACAGCTTTTATTTAAAGTTGGCGTGGGTGGGTCGTAACTACATCATTACATACTCAAGTAACTTTTTCACAGAATTGTTCTTTGTAAAATAATAATAATGACTTAGATTTATATAGCACCTTTCAAGAAACCTAAGGACGCTATACAAAAAAAAATCACAGAAAATAACAAGGGGGCTCAAGGTTGATCGCCTTGCTCAAGAGGTGAGTTTTGAGGAGTGTCTTGAAAGAGTCCATAGATGGGGCATTGCGGAGCTCAATTGGAAGAGAGTTCCAGAGGGTGGGGTTTGCCACACTGAAGGCTCTGTCCCCAAAGGTATGTAGACTGGTGCAAGGGACAGAAAGCAGACTCATGGCTGAGGATCACAGCGTCGGAGACTGCGTGTCTGCGTGAAGAAGGCTGAACAGGTACTGAGGGACCAGGCCACTGAGGGATTTATAGGTGAGAAGAAGGATCTTGTATATGATGCGTGACTTGACTGGGAGCCAGTGCAGAGTTATGAGGGTGGGGGTGGTTATAGTATTCCGGCTGGGTGGTGACGAAGGCCCGATGCCTTCGTCCCCTCAGCATGGGTCTCAGCGACAGGGTCGGTCAGTGATGGCTGAAGTCGAGAGATGTTCTTGAGGTGATAAAAAGTTGCTTTGGTGACAGATTTGATATGAGCTGCAAATAAAAATGTGGAATCCGGACATGACATCCAGGTTGCAGACATCTGGGGATGGGGAGATGGGGCAACAGTCAGTATTTTCTGGTGCAGGGTTTTGGGGGCCACCACCAAGAGTTCTGTTCTATTACTGTGGCGCTTGAGTAGGTTAAATGAAAACAGTGTTATTGCCGGATACTTTAATGGCGGTCATGTGATCGGGGTTTTGTTAGCAGGATTACACAAAAACTACTGGGCAGATTTTGATTAAATTTTCACCAGAGGTGGTCCTTGGGCTACGGATCAAAACATTGAATTTTGGAGGCGATCCAAGAGTGCATACCTCCACCAAGGCCCTATCTCACAATGTTAAAAAAAAGTGGTGCGGGATCCTGACCCAGATCACCTCCAGAACCTATTGGGTTCATCCGTAGCAAAAGGACCACTTGGGCTGCAAACGTCATCCAAAGCCGTCCAGTTCATTTTCCGTAATCGTGCTCACAAACACACACACACACACAAACAGACCTTGGTGGAGGTGTGCACTCTCTGTGTGCCCTCTCTTTCTTTAGTACATTTATGCAGAAAAAAGTGTATTTTTGCCCATTTATATTTTGAGTTACTCTCCAGTACATAACTATTGACTTTAATTTGAATCAAGTATGTGTTGGATTTTGAAGCATGACCACATCAGCAAAGCTGTGACATGTGAACAATATGTGATGCCCTCATGTCAAAGACCAAAATGTTCAGATTCATTTCCCTTGATTTTTCTGATCATGCTAAAGTTCATGAAAATACTGCACAGAGAAAAAAAATCATAGAAATGTAGTTTTTTTTGTGCCGGAATAACTTTTGCTTAGGACTGCATCTAGTCCTCTTTGTGATTATATCATTTCATTTAAAATTACTGTTAAAATCTGTATGATTCTATTCCAACTCAACAAATATATAATTTAGTGCCATTTACTGCTTCTGTGTATGATGTAATGTTGATTTAATTTGTAGATACATATCTTTTAAGCATTTTCACTCAGAAATGAACTTGATCAAAGTTACTCACTATAGTAACTTTTTGTAGTCTTACTCAAGTAATCTTGTGGTACCTGTTTTTTCTGGTACTTCCATGCAGTTTACTTTATCCGCCTCCAACAGTTACTGAATGGAAATGCCTGAAACTCGAGACTGCAAGCAGCAATACTTCTCAGAAATAAAGTGACTGGACTGCAACTCATTTTGGAACAAAATACATCACGAAAACAGAAGTTTTAAAAGTTCCACACCATCTTTAATCCAGTCTCCAATCCTGTTTATCTGATGTGATGATTCTGTTCTTAACCCATCAGATATCATCTCATGTTTCTGCTTTGTTTCTGTTTTAAACCCAGTTTTATCTAATATGATTCTCTCCAGTGCAGTCCCAGTGATAACCTGATTTGTTCCAATTTACTTTGGGGGGGGGGGGGGTTCTTCCATTTCTGGGGGAGGGAGACTTGTCATTTTTCAGTCAATTTTATGTTGATCAGTTATTATTAGGGGCCCCTGATATGGGGATGTGTGGGGTCCGTGAGCCTGCTCACTAAGGTGCTTTTATTGTGTCATGTTGCACCTTGGTTTGTCTTGTTGTGCTTCACATCTCATATTCTCAAAAACGTTTCTTTGTCCATTGCAATCTTATATTTAAATTTTTCTCTAAACCTTCCAGACTCATTGTCCTACATTGACTCAGATTACAGGTGCAGTTTAATAAATTAGAATATCATTGAAAAGTTAATTTTTTATTTCAGTAATTCAATTCAAAATGTGAAACTCATATTGTATGGATTCATTACACACAGGGTGATATATTTCAAGTGTTTATTTCTTTTAATTTTGATGATTATGGCTCACATCTCATGAAAACCCCAAACTTAGTTTTTCCAAAAAAAAAAAATTAGAATATTACATAGGCTCCATTTCAAAAAAAATATTTTAATAGAAATGTTGACTGACTGAAAAGTGTGTCCATGCACACACTCAGTACTTGGTCAGGGCTCCTTTTGCATGAATTACTGCATCAATGCGGCGTGGCATGGAGGCGATCAGCCTGTGGCACTGCTCAGGTGTTATGAAGGCCCAGGTTGCTTTGGTAACGGCCTTCAGCTCGTCTGAATTTTGGGCTCTGGTGTCTCTCATCTTCCTCTTGACATTACTCCATAGATTCTCTACGGGGGTTTAGGTCAGGAGAGTTTCCTGTCCAATCAACCACAGTGATATCATGGTCATTATACCAGGTTTTGGTAATTTTGACAGTGTGGGCAGGTGCCAAGTCCTGCTGGAAAATGAAATCAACATCTCTATAAAGCTTGTTAGCAGAGGGAAGCAAGAAATGCTCTAAAATTTCCTGGTAGACAGCGGCACTAACTTTGGACTTGATAAAACACAGTGGGCCAACACCAGCAGATGACATGGCTCGCCAAATCATCACTGACTGTGGAAACTTCACACTGGACCTCAAGCAGCTTGGATTCTGTGCCCTCCACTCTTCCTCCAGACTCTGGGACCTTGATTTCCATACGACAGGACTTGGCAGCTGATTTGGGGAGCCATGTCATCTGCTGCTGTTGGTCCACTGTGTTTTATCACGTCCAAAGCCAGTGCAGCCTGGGCTTCCATGACACCTCTGCAGTGCCACAGGCTGATCACCTCCATGCCGCACTGCTGTGATGTAGTAATTTGTGCAAAAGGAGCCCCAACCAAGTATTGAGTGTGTACATGAACATACTTTTCATTAGGCCAACATTTCTATTAAGAATCCACTTTTTTAATTGATCTTATGTCATATTCTAAAAAAAAAGTTTGAGAAACTGAATTTTGGGTTTCATTAGCTGTAAGCCATAATCATCAAAATTAAAAGGAATAAATGACTGAAATGTATCACTCTGTGTGTAATGAATATATACAGTGGATCCAGAAAGTATTCACAGCACTTCACTTTTTCCACATTTTATGTTACAGCCTTATTCCAAAAGGGATTAAATTCATTTTTCCCCTCAAAATTCTACACACAATACCCCGTAATGATGATGTGAAAAAAAATTGAGATTTTTGCAAATTTATTAAAAATTAAAAACTAAGAAATCACAGGTACAAAAGTATTCACAGCCTTTGCCATGAAGCTCAAAATTGAGCTCAGGTGCATCCTGTTTCCACTGATCATCCTTGACATGCTCCTCATGGATCGTCACTTTATCGTGGTGGGGGGTTTGCGTTCCCCAGTGATCCCAGGAGCTATGTTGTCCGGGGCAATTTGCCTCTGATAGGGTCACCCAAGACAAACTGGTCCTGGGTGAAGGGCCAGACTAAGAACGATCCAACAGACTCTCATGATAAATACTAGTACAAGGATTCAGTGTACCCCGCCCGGTATGGGGTTACCAAGGCCCCACCCTTGAGCCAGGCCTGGGGGAGGGGCTCAATGGCTAGTGTCTAGTGGCCGGGTTTCCACCCATGGGACCCAGCCGGGCTCAGCCCGAAGGAGTTACATGGGTCCGCCCTCCAGTGGGCTCACCACCTGCAGGAGGGATCATGGGGGTCCGGTGCTATGTGGATCAGGTGACAGTCAAAGGTGGAGACCTTGGCGGACTGATCCCAAGCTTTCTAAACTGGCTTTTGGTACGTGAAATCCTGGACTCCTCCCACTTGAGGTGTTTTGGGCACATCCCACTGGGAGGAGACCTCGGGGCAGACCCAGGACTCGCTGGAGAGACTGTGTCTCCCAGCTGGTCTGGGAACGCCTTGGTATCCTCTCTGAAGAGCTGGAGCAGGTGGCTGGGGAGAGGGAAGTCTGGGCTTCTCTGCTTGAGCTGCTGCCTCTGTGACCCGGACCTCTGGAAAAGTGGTAGAAGATGGATGGATGGATGGATCCTTGACATGTTTATACAGCTTAATTGGAGTCCACCTGTGGTAAATTCAGTTGATTGGACATGATTTGGAAAGGCACACACCTGTCTATATAAGGTCCCACAGTTGACAGTGCATCTCAGAGCACAAACCAAGCATGAAGTCAAAGGAATTGTCTGTAGACCTCCGAGACAGGATTGTCTCGAGGCACAAATCTGGGGAAGGGTACAGAAACATTTCTGCTGCTTTGAAGATCCCAATGAGCACAGTGGCCTCCATCATCCGTAAATGTAAGAAGTTCAAACCCACCAGGACTCTTCCTAAAATTGGCCAGCCGTCTAAACTGAGCGATCAGGGGAGAAAGGCCTTAGTCAGGGAGGTGACCAAAAACCCGATGGTCACTCTGTCAGAGCGCCAGTGTTCCTCTGTGGAGAGAGGAGAACCTTCCAGAAGGACAACCATCTCTGCTGCAATCAGCCAATCAGGCCTGTATGGTAGAGTGGCTAGACGGAAGCCACTCCATAAATGGAGTAAGGAACTAAAAGGCACATGGCAGCCTACCTGGAGTTTGCCAAAAGGCACCTGAAGGACTCTCAAACCATGAGAAACAAAATTCTCTGGTCTGATGAGACAAAGATTGAACACTTTGGCATAAATGCCAAGCGTCATGTTTGGAGGAAATCAGGCATCGCTCATAACCATGCCAGTGGTGGTGGTAGCATCATGCTGTGGGGATGTTTTTCAATGGCGGCAACTGGAAGACTAGTCAGGATAGAGGGAAAGATGAATGCAGCAATGTACAGAGACATCCTGGATGAAAACCTGCTCCGGAGCGCTCTTGACCTCAGACTGGGGCGACGGTTCATCTTTCAGCAGGACAACGATGTCATGAACAGGGAGGATGGTTCTGCTCTGTTCTTTGACTTGTGGCTGCAGTTCTCATTGTTTGGTATTGTTTCTAGCTGGCAGATCTTTGGAGCCCCTGTCCTGAGCTCTCTGCCAGTCTGCAGCCAGCCTCTCCCTCTCCTGGCATACACCTGTGCCTATCATCGTTATTATTATCATTTATTCCTTCCCCTGTTTTTTTCCACATTCTCATTTACACACATACATGCACTCATGCACACACACACACACACATATGTGCCTTGACACACATACATGCATTCATGCACACACTCACAGTCACCCTGGCACACACTCATCCAGTAATCATTCAGTCCATGTTTCAGCTGCTACCACACCTGCCTCCACTCTTCACTCATCAGGATTCAGAGTATTTATGGGTGATGGTGTGTAGCAAGGCGGTGTGGTGGCATTGTCAACACTGATGATCAAGCTTCTCTGTTGGTTCCTCATTTTCATGGACTTTGTATGGTGTTGTTTCCCAGAGCCCGTTGAGCTCCGACCCAACATTTTGTGTATTTATGTCTTTCTGTTAATAAAAGCGTTCACTTCACCAGCGATTGAGCTTAATCCTTTTCACCTGTGCGCTGTGGCGCACATATCTGACAAATGACCCTAAGCACACAGCCAAGGTATCAAAGGAGTGGCTTCAGGACAACTCTGTGAATGTCCTTGAGTGGCCCAGCCAGAGCCCAGACTTGAATCCAATTGAACATCTCTGGAGAGATCTGAAAATGGCTGTGCACCGACGCTTCCCATCCAACCTGATGGAGCTTGAGAGGTGCTGCAAAGAGGAATGGGCCAAACTTCCCAAAGATAGGTGTTTAAAGCTTGTGGCATCATATTCAAAAAGACTTGAGGCTGTAATTTCTGCCAAAGGTGCATAAACAAAGTACTGAGCAAAGGCTGTGAATATTTATGTACATGTGATTTCTTAGTTTTTTATTTTTAATAAATTTGCAAAAATCTCAAAAAACTTTTTTCACGTTGTAATTATGGGGTATTGTGTGTAGAATTTTGAAGAAAAAATTAATTTAATCCCTTTTGGAATAAGGCTGTGACATAAAATTTGGAAAAAGTGCCATCGGGTTCTTGGTCACCTCCCTGACTAAGACCTTTCTCCCCGATTGCTCAGTTTAGACGGCCAGCCAGCTCTAGGAAGAGTCCTGGTGGTTCTGAACTTCTTACATTTACGGATGATGGAGGCCACTGTGCTCACTGCGACCTTCAAAGCAGCAGAAATTTTTCTGTACCTTTCCCAGATTTGTGCCTCAAGACAATCCTGTCTCAGAGGTCTACAGAAAATTCCTTTGACTTCATGCTTGGTTTGTGCTCTGACATGCACTGTCAACTGTGGGACCTTATATAGACAGGTGTGTGCCTTTCCAAATCATGTCCAATTGACTGAATTTACCACAGGTGGACTCCCATTAAGCTGTAGAAACATCTCAAGGATGATCAGTGGAAACAGGATGCACCTGAGCTCAGTTCCTGAGCTTCATGGCAAAGGCTGTGAATACTTATGTACATGTGATTTCTTAGTTTTTAATTTTTAATAAATTTGCAAAAAAACAAACAAAAAAAAACTTTTCACATTGTCATTATGGGGTATTGTGTGTAGAAGTTTGAGGGAAACTGAATTTAATCCCCTTTGGAATAAGACTGTAGCATAACAAAATGTGGAAAAAGTGAAGCGCTTTGAATACTTTCCGGCTGCACTGTAAAAATGGTACTTTCCGTCTTCTAGCTTGGTGCTCAGCATAATGGAAAGGGGGAAGAAAAAGTTGTTTGTGGCGACGCCTTGCATGGCAGCAGCTTCTCTGATTCTAGATGTGATTAACATTGAAGATAGGAGAAACGTAATTTTGTTCTACTGTACGTGATTGACTGTATGGACTGAATGACAATAAAGTTGGCTTCTTCTTCTTAGTAGTTCAGACTACACCAGTTCAGCCAAATGATGACCTGATTTTGTCATAGCCAATCACTGCACACCGTCTGATGTGATTATGAAAATGGGGCATGACACACAGCCATGTAGTGTGATATATTTCATAATTAGTGTTCTGAGGTGTTGTACTGACGATGACTTGCCCTCACAACGGTTAACAACTTTTATTCTGGCAGTGATCCACAGGGTAACTGCTGTGCTTACTTTATTTTTTTTTTTCCCTCCTGGGGACTTTCTGTTTATACAGTGAACCTGGTGAAGTTAGCTAGCTAGGTAATGTTAAAGCTCTGTTTAGACTACATTTTCTTGAAATCTAACTTTCATTTCTCTTTGGAGAAATGACGGTCCATACCATCCTCTTTGAGAACCCCATAGAAGCGTCCGCAGCATCAACTGTACTGTCCACAGTCCCTTTTTTTCTTTTCTGTGCAAAAGACAGGTAGCATCAGAGCAATGAGTGGATTAGCTAGTGAAGTTGCTCTATCTGCTCTATGTAACGTTAGCTTAGCTCCTGTTGAATGACAGCATCCATGATTTTAATGCTGCGTTGCCAGGCACTCCAAAGTCCAATGCAGTCTATTTTTGCTGTACGAGTGGGCATTTACTGTGGGCCCATGTGGATTAGCAGTTAGCTTAGTATGCTCTCGTCTGTGCTTCCCCAGCACTTTCACACCCGGACACCCTCCTTGGGTTATACCCTCATTGGTGG
The DNA here is from genome assembly GCA_020510985.1 of Pholidichthys leucotaenia. Taxonomy (NCBI): domain Eukaryota; kingdom Metazoa; phylum Chordata; class Actinopteri; order Cichliformes; family Pholidichthyidae; genus Pholidichthys; species Pholidichthys leucotaenia. Next base: position 369,299,039 of record CM035843.1, on the reverse strand, counting down.
TATTCCACATGGAGACCACGGGCTCTTTTGGGTCCACGCTGCCATGGTTGGGGGTTCTCTTGGCATGTCAGTTGTGCGTGCTTTCTTTCTGCACACTTTGCTTAGTGAGAGATTTTGTCTGTTGCACTGCCGTATTGGTTGCTCTTGACTGACTTTGATTCCGATGACCTTTTGAGTAACTTTAGTGAATATCGACCAATGATGATTAATAGCCAGTCAGTCAGAGCCCCCTATTAAGTTGTTCATTATGTAATCCTGAATCTCTCTGTGTTTGATTAGATGGAGGGAGGAGTTCAGAGGACAACAGAGGACCCGAAGAGAGCGATGAGCTCGATTATCTTCCCTCGAAACACCACTGACTGTTTTCTGCTCGGAGCAGACATCAGAGGACCAAAGATGGACAGTTTCTGACGCAGAGCTGTGAATTCTATTGAAGATGTCAGACGGTTGGTGTACAGTCCCCCTAGCTGTGCCTGTTAAAGAGAAACATCTCTGGACTCAGACTCAGTTTAGAAAAGAAAAGACTGTCTCCTCCTGCAGTTGAGCTGCTGATTTTAAATTAGCCACACACATATGAGCATGATGGTTCAAAATCTTTCTTATTTCATTGTCACTAACAGCTGTGATGTCAGCAAATTATTTATTCACATCTGTTGATTCTGACATTTTTGCAGAATACTTTTCACTCAGTAATTATAAGTTAACAGTGTTGCATATAAATGTGTCAAGAGTTTGATTAAATTTATTTATGACTTTATTTTAATGTCATTCCCAGTGTAACATCTTAAATCTTGCTTCTTCAAAGTAATAGCGTGGCAGAAGCACCAACACGCATCTGTAGTGGACTGGAGGTAAAAGCTGTGCAAATATGTGCATAATAAATTTGGAGTTTGTGTAAGTGTGAGTCCTCAGGAATGTGTCTTTATGTGGAGCGTTTGTTAAAGCTTCACTATCACAGGCAGTGTTGGTGCCTCCACTTTAAGGGTGACAAAAAAGTTTGGTTGGCATCAACAAAATACACATATGTAATCAGATCACGTTCACTCTGGACCATGTGCAAGAATTTACATATTAACAGTCATCACCTTCTTCCATAGCATATCGGAAAGCCATCTGTGTAATTAAAGTTTGACATAAAAATTAGGAAGACATTATGGTGTCCAAGATGGCCACCTACATGGGGAGGGACCCTCTTCTTGTGTATAAAAAAACTTGTTATAAGTTACAGAAATCATAAAAAAAACTTTCACTTGAGTCACTTTTTACCAGTGGAAAAGTTAAGATATTATGCTGCATGAAATTACCCCGAAATATTACACAGTGTACCATAAAGTGATGTCGAAAAAGAGTGCCATAATTGGGTAAATTTAAGGTGGATGATTTCTCGAGCCTAAAATCGGAACCCAGATGAGGTGCAGGAGTGTCTTTCTCTCGGAGTGTAAAAGATCATTTCAAATCATTTGGTTTATGCTTTCCTCAGCTTTACACCTGCACCAAAATTTGTGTTTAAATAATGTTTTGAAACCTATAACATTTTCTAAACCTATTTTATAAGTGCGTGATGACAAAATAGCAGTCACATTGGATATTTCTAACCTTTGCTTTCAACTTTAAATTTTCTTCATCAAAGCAGTGTGGTGCCTGGGAAAAGTGTGTTTGGGATATACTGTACAAATCCTGACAAAAATTAGGGATGTTTGTTCAGTTGTTTTATTTTGTAGAAAAATAAAATCATTGATATGACATAAATATTGTTATTTACCAGCTGAACAGTCTGACTTGATAGAAAAATAAATCAAATTGCTGTAATTAATGGCATTTTTTTTTTCCAAAACAAGTAGAGGAAAACATGGACTCATCAATCAAAAACATCATAATTGCCAATGCTGCACCTCCTCTGGCTTTAAAGACACATTTAAATTAATTCTTTGAGGCAGGGACTTCACTAATGAAAATTAATATTCTTCAATCAGATTCCAATTTTCTCATAAAGCAGCTGACACATCAGCTTTGCAGGATGGAACCTTGTCATAAATTTTCCGTCAGATAGCAATCCAGACTGCAGGTCATGCCACTGAGTTGATAAGTCTATCCGGAAGAAAAGTTCTGATGCTCCTTGTGCGGTGAGATGTGTTATCATCCTGAAAAATGCCTTTATCACCACCAAACCTATTTTTTGATTGATGGACTTTGAAGTTTTCGACTTTTTTCTCATTCCATCTGTGAATTTATGTATAGTCATGTGAAAAAATTAGGACTCCCCATTAAATAGTCAGTTTGTGGGGGACCCAGTCAGTATGTTCTCTACTCAGACTGAATGGCACGGCAGGAGGAAATGCGTAAGAGCTGAGAAACAGATATGCAAGGCAGTCTATGGTTTTCGCATGAGAATATGCATTCTTCTCCAGTCCGCATAATAATGCGTTGACAGGCTGGGTGACAAAGGGAATTGTCATTGTAGATGTACAGTATGTGTGTTAATGCAAACAGTGACAAAGGGAATTGTCATGGTAAATGTATGCATGTTAATGCAAACACCCCAGGTCGCCAGGCGGGTTATATGGTATAAAAAGAGAGGTGCCCACAACCTGCTTTAGGTTTCTTATTTTTGTTGATGTTAGAGAGAGATTAATAAAATCTGCTCTGCTCCAACTACCGCCTCGCCTGATCATTCCTCTCTCTACACTGGTGACCCTTGAAGCACAATGGAACTCGAGGCAAACACCCTGGAGACGACCCGGACTGGAGGTGCCAGCACAGCACCGCATGCGCTGTTTCGGTCAAAGTCCCAAACTTTTGGCTACATGACCCGAAGTCTTGGTTCCTCCACAGTGTGGGGTGTCAAACTCATTCCATGGAGGGCCAAGACCCTGCAGATTTTACCTCCACCCAGTGTCTTCAGCAGGTGTTTTCATTGATCAGCAATCAGTGAGGGGAAATTAAGTGAAATCTCCTGTTGAAGACACTGGGTGGAGGTAAAACCTGCAGGGTCTTGGCCCTCCATGGAATGAGTTTGACACCCCTGCTCCACACCGAGGCCCAGTTCGCACTCCGGGGAGTGACGGCAGATGACACCAAATACTACTACGTGGTTGCAGCACTGGACACACACACAACACAGCAGGTGGCGAGCCTGCTCCAACAGCCCCCAGCCCACGACAAATACGACACTCTCAAAACCACGCTGACCCAGCGCTACACGCTCTCGGACTGTGAGAGAGCAGAAAGGCTCCTGACGTGCTCCGAGTTGGGAGACGAGTTGGCGGTCGAATTAATGGAGAAGATGTCGGCATTGATGGGCACAGATGACGGGCATTTCCTCTTTGCCCACCTTTTCCTCCGGAACCTCCCGACAGCGGCCAGAGCGGTCCTTGCCAATTCGCCGCTGTTGACCACGCGCAACTACCGGATGCTAGCACAAGAGGCAGATCGGATTATCCTTACCACCAGAGTCTTTGCTATGAATGCAGTGGCGTTGGAACCCAGCGAGACGGCCAGCAGAGGCAAGGAGTCAACGACGGTGGCCGCAGCGGAGACCAAGAAACACCGGAGAGACACGCTCTGCTTCTACCACCGCCGTTTTGGAGAAGATGCACGCCAATGCATGCCACCGTGCCAATTCAAGCGCTCGGGAAGCGTCAGGGTCAGCAGTCAGCAGCAGCTGCGACACAAACAAGTGACACAAACAAGCTGCTCTATGTGACAGACTCACGCTCGGGGAGACGGTTCCTCGTGGACTCCGGCTCCCAAAAGAGCCTCATCCTGCCGTCCTACTCCGACCGGCTAGCGGGAAGTAGCGGCCCCGAGCTGGCGGCCGCGAACGCCTCAGACATTAAGACTTTTGGTGAGAGGGCACTTACTATATCCTTGCACGGCCATACATACCAATGGACAGTCATCATAGCGGCATGTAGCTTCCCCATTTTGGGCGCTGATTTTTTGTGTGCACACAGACTATTAGTCGATGTGGCTAACAGACGCCTGGTTAACGCAATGTCTTTTGATTCTCTGCCCTGTACAGCTTGAGGAGCCGGGTCCACAACAGTAGCCAGCGTCACAGCTCCAGGGGGTAAGTTCCACACACTACTCACCCAGTTCCCAGCACTCACGGTTCCGATGTTTTCGGCGGCTGTCACTAAACACGGGGTGGAGCACTTCATTGCCACCATGGGGCCGCCCGTTTTCACACAACCTCAGCGCCTGGACGCAGCTAAACTGGCCAGTGCGCGTGAGGAGTTTGCTAACTTGGAAAGGTTGGGCATCGTCAGGTGCTCAAACAGCCCATGGGTGTCCCCACTACATATGGTGCCTAAAGTTGAGGGATCGTGGCGACCATGCGGAGGAGATTTCCGCAGATTAAACAATGCCACATCGCACGATCACTACCCAATCCCCCATATTCAGGATTTTTCCATTCACCTCACCGGGGCACGCATTTTTTCCAAGATAGACCTGGTCCGCGATTACCACCAGGTCCCGGTGCGCGCGGAGGACATACCCAAAACAGCAGTAATAACCCTGTTTGGTGTTTTTGAGTTCTTACGCTTGCCTTTCGGGTTAAAAGGCGTAGCGCAGACATTCCAACGCATGATGGATGCGGTGCTGCACAATCTGCCGTTTGTGTTCGTCTACCTGGACGACATCCTGGTGGCCAGCGCGTCCGAGGACGAACACATGGCCCACCTCAGGACAGTTTTCCAGAGGTTGGAGGAGCACGGGTTAATAGTCAACCCAGCGAAGTGTCAGTTCAGGGTGACGGGAATCGATTTTTTGGGCCACCGCATCTCACCAGAGGGAGCGATACCCTTACCGGACAAAGTGCGCGCCAGGGCAGATTTTCCCCAGCCTCAGACGGTCAGGGCGCTGCAGGAGTTTTTGGGGATGGTTAACTTCTACAACCGTTTCCTCCCCCGCGCAACCCAGCTCATGCAGCCGTTGTATGCCGCGCTTAAGAAACAGAAACCGGCGGACAGAGTTGACTGGACTTCTGAGTGAGAGCAGGCGTTTTCCGAGGTCAAAACCGCTCTAGCGAATGCCACACTACTGGCACACCCGGACCCGGCGGCTCGGATAGCGCTCACTACTGACGCATCGGACGTGGCTATAGGGGCCGTCGTGGAGCAGTGCGTCGCCGGTTTTTGGCAGCCACTCGCCTTTTTTAGCATGTCTTTGCGTGACAATGAGCGTAAATACAGCGCCTTCGACAGGGAGTTACTGCCTCTCCACCTGGCCATACGCCCCTTCCAGTTCTGGCTGGAAGAGCACTCCTTCACTGTGTTTGTGGACCACAAGCTGCTAACGTATGTTATGGCCAAGGTTTCGGAGCCATGGTCGGCTCGGCAGCAGAGACAGCTGGCCGCGATCTCGGAGTTTATGACCGGCATTCAGCATGTGGCCGGTAAACTCAACATGGTGGCAGACTTCCTCTTGCGCGCATTAGTGGCCCCAGTCTACATAGGGATAGATTACACAGCCATGACCGCTGAGCAGATCGGCGATGCAGACGTTTGCGCACTCCAGTCTGGACCAACAGGGTTAAGGCTGGAGAGCAGAGTACTGCAAGACGGGGGGCCCCCCTAATCTGTGATGTCTCCACAGGCTGCCTGTGCCCGGTGGTTCCACGTGCTTGGCACCGCCGTGTTTTTGAGTCGGTCCACTCCCTGGCGCACCCAGGAGTGCGCACGTCAGTCAAAATGGTGGGAGCAAAGTTCATCTGGCCAAGCCTGCGCAAACAGGTGAAAGAGTGAGCTGCAGTCTGCATAGTGTGCCAACGAGCCAAGGTGCACAGGCACACAAAGGCCCCCCTTGAGCCGTTCCATGTCCCGGCTAAGAGGTTCGACCACATTCACGTGGACCTCGTGGGCCCCCTCCCACCATCGCAGGGGTTCACGCACCTCCTGACAGTGGTGGACTGCACCACACGCTGGCCCAAGGTAGTCCCGCTAGCTTCCACTGCGTACGGAGAAGTTGCACGCGCTATTTTGACGACATGGGTGGCACATTTTGGCGCCCCTTCAGATGTCACGTCCGACCAGGGCCCGCAGTTTGTTTCCAACCTCTGGGCCATGATTGTCCGGAACCTGGGCATCACAATTCATTGCACGACCGCGTACAACCCCCAGGCCAATGGGTTATGCGAGCGTTTCCATAGGTCACTTAAAGCAGCGCTCAGGGCTTCGCTTACGGATGCAAATTGGGTGGACCGGTTGCCGTGGGTTCTATTAGGGTTGCATTCAGCACTGAAGGAGAATTTGGCGGCCTCTCCAGCAGAGCTGGTTTCTTCCCAGCCGCTGCGGCTCCCCGGAGAATTTTTGCCGGACAACCCCGTGCTGAACACCAATCCATCCCCACTTTCACTACATTGCGCAGAAGCAGGGACAGTACCCGGCCAGGCCCACCACTGTTTTTCCCGCGCTTTCGTGCCAAAGACCTTGAAGGACGCGTCGTTCGTGTTTGTCAGGCATGATGCCCACCGGACCCCGTTGCGCCCGCCCTATGACAGCCCATTCAGAGTGCTGGAACCTGGGGAGAAACATTTTGTTTTAGACTTGGGGGGGACGCAGAGAAACAATCTGTATAGACAGGCTTAAGCCCGCCTTCATTTTAGCAGACAAGCAGGTGGTGTTGGCCCAAGCTCCTCGGCGCAGACGACCCCCACTGAGAACGCCCCAGGTAAATGACTCGTCAGCTCAGTCACAATGGCATGCTGAAGATGTTTTCCCCCCTCCCAATGTCCCCCCACAGACGGACGCGCCTTCAGGAGTGCAGAAGCGCCCCACCGGCACAGTAGCTCCTCAGAGCCACCGACCCCCTGTTACAGCCGCTATGGACGGCGGCTGAAGCCCACAGCACATGAGGGTTAAGGACCAGTCTGAGTTTCGGGGTGGTGGTGTGGGGGACCCAATCAGTACGTTCTCTACTCAGACTGAATGACACGGCAGGAGGAGATGCGTAAGAGCTGAGAAACGGATATGCAAGGCAGTCTATGGTTTTCGCAGGGGAATATGCATTCTCCTTCAGTCTGCATAATAATGCGCCAACAGGCTGGGTGACAAAGAGAACTGTCATTGTAGATGTATGTGTGTTAATGCAAACAGTGACAAAGGAAATTGTCATGGTAAATGTATGCATGTTAATGCAAACACCCCAGGTCGCTGGGCAGGTTGTATGGTATAAAAAGAGAGGTGCCCGCGACCTGCTTTAGGCTTCTTATTCTTGTTGATGTTAGTGAGAGATTAATAAAGTCTGCTCTGCTCAAACTACCGCCTCACCTGATCATTTCTTTCTCTACAAGTTCTTTATTAAGAAATGTTCACATATTGATGTCTAATCTTGTTTTTATTTATCTCTGGAAAAGAAGGTGATGTAATTGAAGGTAAATAAAAATTAACCTTGTTTTACTCAAACAAAAGATATCAACAAAAATGCGTATTCTGAGGAAAAAGTTAGGACACCCTACTGTCTAATAGCTAGTGTTACCCCCTTTGGCTGAAATAACTTCAGTGAGACACTTCTTGTAGCCATCTACCAGTCTCTGACATCGGTCTGAGGAAAGTTTACCTCACTCCTCAACGCAGAATTCTTTCAGCTGTGAGATGTTTGAGGGGTTGCTTGCATGTACGGCCTGTTTCAAGTCACCCCACAGCATCTCAATGGGATTAAGATCTGGGCTTTGACTTAGCCATTCCAGGACTTTTAGCCAGTCCTTGGTGGATTTACTGGTATGTTTTGGGTCATTGTCATCTTGCAGGGTCCAGTTCCGCTTCAGCTTTAATTTTTTTACAGATGGTCTCATGTGGTCCTCAAGCACCCTCTGATACACGGTAGAATTCATGGTGGATTCTATGATGGTGAGCTGGCCAGGTCCTGCTGCAGCAAAGCATCCCCAAACCATGACACTTCCACCTCCATGCTTCACAGTTGGTATGAGGTTCTTTTCCTGGAATGCTGTATTTGGTCTATGCCAAACACATCCTCTGTTCTGGTGTCCAAATAATTCAGTTTTAAACTCATCTGTCCAAAGAACATTATTCCAGAAGTCCTGGTCTTTGTCTAAGTTCTCTCTGGCAAACTTCAGTCTGGCCTTCATGTTTCTCTGAGAGAGCAAAGGTTTCCTCCTTGCACGCCTCCCATGCAAGTTAAACTTATCCTGTCATAAACTTCCCCGTGCACTTTTCCACAGCGCACGGAGGACGAGAAGGATGAATGGATTTACACGCTGGGTTAACACCAAACACACATTTATTTATACAACACACAAACAGTTACAGTCCAGTAGTCCAAATAAGCCCCGAGGGAAACTGTCCTTAGTTGACGTGACTCCATACGATAACCGTCAATGAAGTACAATGACCCAACAATGCATGACTGGAGACAGGCTCCTTAAGAACATGCATTGCTGGTTTCACAAATTGGTTTCACCTGGGCGAGGAGCGGGAAGATGGCATACAGGAGTGGGAACAGCTGGTAGTAATAGAGAGGGTGCGTGGTCCGATCGGCAGACAGTTAGACAGTGCTTACTCCAGCGTGAGCGCAAGAGGCTGCCTCCCCACTGCCGGCCAGAAGGCAGTGGCTACGGGCACGGCAAAGCACACAGAAATACATACTAACATACTGTGGAGGATACAAATAAGTTCAGGCGAGGGACAAGCTGAAAGGTTTCAGAATTTTATTCCTCCATCATCATCATGAGACACACTGTAGCACTGTGCGCTGTGGCTGTGTGTGTGTGCGTGTGCGTGTCAGTGCTGCGTGTGTGTGCGTCCTGTGTGTGCTGTGTGCTCTCCGTGAGGCATGTCAAGTAAGCTCTTTTATACAGACAAGAGAGAATGCATGGCACATTTGCATATTGATATACATATCAGTCAATATATACTGTAACAATCGCGTGATTATCTGGCACCGGACTTCCTCTCCTTAATCCGGGGATGTACTGTATAACAATAGTCATTGTTCTGGTTGTCCCCCTATGGGCTCTCTGTCCGTATGCAAATTGTTCTGCTTCCTGCCCTAGCTGAGTGTGAAGACTGAATGTCCATGTAGATTGTGGTGGGTCACCACAATACACACAATCTGGCACGTACCCATAGAGCGGCCAGGACCGAGCCAGGGGAAACCAAGCTGGCTCGGTTCCTGACATATCCAGTCTCTTTCTGATTGTAGAGGCATGCACTTTGACATCAACAGTAGCAAGAGCGTGCTGTAGGTCCCGTGATGACATTTTAGGGTTTTTGGAGACTTCTTTTAGCATCTGCTCTCGGAGTAAACTTGCTTGGACGGCCAGACCTGGGGATGTGGGCAGTTATTTTGAATGTCCTCCACTTTATGGGGTACCCCCCCACAGCAGCCACGGACAAACACAGCGCTCGACTAGAGCAATTAACAGGACAGTGAGATGTGTGTGTTGAGATCAATAGGCAGCCTTCCTGTGCTTAGTTCAGGCACCAGCATCCTGTGGATATGTATGACGCAAATGCAAACATTCATGCTTCCTGCTCGCATTGTGGTACAAATGTCACATGTCTGAATGCATTTCCTTTGATGATAAAATGCCTTTGATGTATTGTCCGTTGCTGGGTATTTAAGTGGCTGAATTCATATGTTCACTGTCTTTCTTCTTCTGACTGCTTCTGACTACTGCTCATGAGAGCCTGAGAGTGATCCCCAGCATGCTTATACAGCAGCTGGGGTGAGCTCCGTGATGGCGATGATTTGATCAATAAACTTCATTAAAACTCCAGTCGCCATGCCTTATTTTAACATCGCCACAACTTGACTATTTTCCAGACAGTGGAATGGCTGATTTCAAATTCTTTTGAGATCTTTTTAAATCCCTTACCAGACTCATAAACTGCTACAATCTTCTTTCTGAAGGCCTCAGACAGCTCTTTCGATCTCATCATGGTGTTCACTCTCTCTTCAACAGTCAGGAGCACACCAAACTAAATGTCTGAGGTTTATATAGGAGAAGCCTCCTTCAAAATCCCGAGTAATGATGTTCTAATCATTTGCACCTGATGTGACACATCTGTGTGTGATTTTAGCCATTTTAAGTGAGAATAAATGTGGGAGTGTCCTAATTTATTCCTCATCAGAAATTGCATGTTTTTAGAATTACATTTTACCAACAATTTTGAAAACTCTTTTCTTCAGTTTTAATTGTTTATTTATATTACTTGAATCTCCTAGTATTGTTAAAATTTATATTACATATCCATATGACCAAATATGTAAAAAAAAAAAAAAACAGGCTTTCATAGGGTGACCTATTTTTTTTTTCACATGACTGTACTGTGAGGTAGTGGCTGCCATCTCCCTTGGTCTTTAACCTGACATGTATCCCCACATCATCAGTGACTGTGAACATTTGCTTGTTTTCTTCAGGCAGTCATTTTTATGTTTTATGTTTCAACAGCACTAAACAAAAGTTCCAGTGTCATCTTCTTCCAAAAAGCAGATGGTGATTTATAAGTCCATGACTCCTTCTGTAGCCCACAAAGGCCTTGTTTTCTTTTGTTTTCTGTTTATAAATCCCATTTCCTTCAGTGGACTTTTTACAGTTCAGTCATAGACATTGACTCATGTTTCTTCCCATTTGTTTTTAATTTCTTTCTTTTTTTTAATATTTTCTGTTTTGAAGGCAAATTTCTTTGAATTTTCTGCCCTAACACCTTGATGTCTTCCTGTATGTTTCCCTTTTATAGGCTTCCCAATTTGTTTGTACTACCTCCACATTTTAGGCATGGCAAACAAAAGGTCAACTTTATTTATATTGTGACGTTTCAAGGGTTCACACAATAATGAGAGAGGATGTGGAACATAGTAGTCGTTTATTTCATCACTCACAAATTGCACAGAACAGAGGTGAAGCAATTCACACACACACTCACTTCTCTCAGGGTGACACAGACACGTAATCTCTTACGCACAGGGAAAACAACACTATCACAATCAACCTTATAACACTACAACAGGGATGGGCAACTTTGGTGGTAGTGAGGGCCACAAATTTTGTTCCTCACTTCCAGAGGGCCAGATTTACATGTAAATCTTCAGGGGGGTATTTTCTTCAAAGTCAAAAGTTTTACAATTAAAACTTAAAATGAAAATGAAAATAAAAGCTACTCACTGTTTTATCATATTAGAATTAAAATTACTGGTAAAATTATATCATGACCTAATTTTTAAAACTCCATCAAAATGAGCAAAGAGAAATATAGAAATTCTGGACGGTAATTAACAAAAAAGCCAAGAAGGAAAGGAAATATGATGATGAAGAAAAATGTTTTTTAGATAGATAGATAGATAGATAGATAGATAGATAGCCTTTATTGTCATTATACAAACAAATGTACAATGAGATTTAAGCATCTCCTTCAGTGCAACACATGTAAAAGAGAAAAATAAAAAGCATAAAAACAATAAATTCCTACAATAAATAATATATAATGTGTACAGTGTACGTAATCTAAAATAAAAATAAGTTATATATACAATATAAAAATAAAAAATATTAAAAAGATTGCACAGCATTCTGGACCGTAAATGTCAATTACACAGTGATGTATTTAGAGGTATACTGGGGGGTCAGGGAGGGTTGGATTGAGAATTCAGAGCCATGATGGCTTTTGGAAAAAAACTGTTCTTGAGTCTATTTGTCCTGGCTCTGATGCACCTGTAGCGCCTCCCTGAGGGCAGCAGGTCAAACAGGTCAGCTCCAGGGTGGTAGATGTCCTTGATGATGTATTGTGCTCTACTAAGGCAGCGGGCAGTGTAAATGTCTGTCAGGGAGGGGAGAGGGCGGCCGATGATCTTCTGTGCTGCCTTTACTACCCTCTGCAACCTCTCCCTGTCTGCCGTTGTGCAGTTCCCATACCACACTGTAATGCAGTATGTGAGCAGACTCTCTATGGATGAGCGATAGAAGGTCAGCAGCAGGGTGGAGTTGAGGTTGTACTTGCTGAGGACTCTCAGGAAGTGTAGCCGCTGCTGAACCTTCTTAATAATTGCCAAGATGTTGTCTGTCCAGGAGATGTCAGAGGAGATAAGGACGCCGAGGTACCGGAATGTGTGGACCCTCTCTACACACTCGCCGTTGATGAAGAGGGGGGCTGGGTCGGTATTGGTCCTCCTGAAGTTGACAATGATTTCCTTGGTTTTTACTGCATATTAGCATATTAGCAGATATGATCAAAGTAAAAAATAGTTTTACTGATAAATATGCTACATTTCTGATTTAAATTGGCCTTTTTTTGCAAATCTATACTATATTTTGGTATTAGATGTGCAAGTTTCTACTGATAAATTTGTACCATTTTATTTAAAAATTTATAACTTTTTTTTTCCACAATATTTTTATTGAGCATTTTTGCAAACAAAACACAAACAATCAAACACTAACACTAAAATAATTAAAAAAAAAAAAAAAAAAAAAAACTAAAAACACCAACAACCACTAACTAAGACAGGTCGTCAACAATGCTCCTCTATTTAGTCTAGGCAATCCATTACATAAGTATACATACTATACATTCACCAATTTGGAATTTACAAGGTCCACACACATCATTCACCTTCTTCTTCAAAAGTTATGTTTAAATTCTTTACATAATCAATGAAAGGTCTCCATATATTCTCAAACACAATTTCTTTTGATTTCAGTATGTATGTTATTCTTTCTAGTGGAAGGTTTGTTAACATCTGTCTTAACCACTGAGTCACATCTGGTCTATGAGTCTTTTTCCACAATAGTGCAATACATTTTTTGGTGTTAAGCAAACTGAGGTCTATGAATGTTCTTTCATTCTTGTTAAAGTTATGCTTTTCTGGATAAAGACTCAACAAAAACAGTTTAGGATTCAATATGATTTGTTTTGAAATTATTTTTTCAATTGTTCCCCTCACCTCTTCCCAAAACATTCTAATTTTTCTACATTCCCATAAACAATGAAATAGGGTTCCTTTACTTTCCATACATTTTGTGCACGTATCTGGTATGTTTTTGTTATATCTCTTTAATTCCACAGGTGTAACATACATCCGCATTAACCATTTAAAATGTATCAATTTAAGACGTACATTTATTGATTTGGTTTGAGCTTCTGCACAAGCCAATTCCCATTGTTCCTCTGAAATTTCAGTTTGCAGGTCTTCTTTCCAATAATTCAGTCTTTCCTGTGAGTTTTCACTTGAGGATAATGTCAATAAGTTATAAAACTCTGAAATAATACCCTTTCTCTTACTATCTTTCGTCAAGATTTTTTCCAAGGATGAATAAGTAGGTCGGATGAGAGCATTATTTTGATTTGATCGAATAAAGTTCCTAAGCTGAAGATATTTAAAAAAATGTGTTCTATTAAGATTAAATTTGATCCTCAGTTCTTCAAAAGACATTATGTTATCTGAACCTGACAAATATAAGTCTCGAATCTTTTGAATCCCTTTTAAATTCCATACTTTAAATACAGCATCCGCTCTCCCTGGTTTAAAATATTGATTACCCCATATTGGGCTAAATTGTGACAGTAAGTGTGGTTCTTTTAGATATTTTTTGGTTTCACACCATATTTTGATCATATGCTTTACAAATGGGTTTTTAACTTGCTTCTGTAATTTTTTTGCCGAGTCTGAGTATATGAATATGGGAAGAGGTAAAGGTAAATTGTATGATTCCATTTCAGTCCAGTAAGGGAGATCATTTGATGAAAATAATATGTCATAGACCTCAGTTGTGCTGACCAGTAATACAACATAAAGTTTGGACATTTCAGACCTCCACGATCAAATGGTAAATATAGTAAGGACAGACGTAATCTAGCCCTCCTATTGTTCCATATAAATTCCACTAACTTTTTTTTAATTCTTAAGAATAGATCTGAAGGTGGTGGTAAAGGAATGTATTGAAATAAATAAAGCATTTTGGGTAAGATATTACTTTTAAGTATATTAATTCTCCCAATCATCGACATTGGTAGTGACATCCATCTCTGAATTAACTCATTAATGTCTATCATTAAGGCTTCATAGTTGGCACTGGCGACTAATTCTAGCTTAAGCAAAATTTGAATTCCTAAATATTTAAACTGATTTACAACTTTGAATTGATTTACCTCAGGAGCTTGGTGATTTCTCTGGGTCTCATTTAGCATTAATATTGAAGATTTAGTTTTATTTATTTTATATCCTGATATTTCCCCAAAATTCTTTATTAAATTCAACAAAGTCAGAATTGATTTTTTTAGATTCGACATGAACAAAATTACGTCATCAGCATACAGGGAGATTTTATGTTCTGTTGGTCCTATTTTAATTCCATATATTTGTGGATGTAAACGTACTGCCATCGCTAAAGGTTCAATTGCCATAGTAAACAGTAAAGGTGAAAGTGGACAGCCTTGTTGACATCCTCTATTGATTTTTATTGATTTTGAAATATTGCTGTTTGTTAGGATTTCTGCTGTAGCATTATTGTATAATATCTGAACCCATTTTATGAAATTATTTCCAATTCCAAACCTTTGTAGGACTTAAAAAAGAAAGGGCCATTCGACCCTATCAAAGGCCTTTTCAGTGTCCAGTGATAGGAGAGCTGTATCCGGTGCTTCTTTATTAGAATAGATTATATTAAATAGTCTTCTTACATTATGGAAGCCTTGTCTTCCCTTTATAAAGCCATTCTGATCTCGGTTAATAATATTTGGTAATATTTCTTGTAGCCGTCTTGCTAAAATTTTACAGATTATCTTAAGGTCAGCATTTAATAGGCTTATTGGTCTCATATTTTCACATTTATTAGAGGGTTTACCTGGTTTTGGCAACAGTATAATTAAGGCATTATTCATGTATAATGGTAAATTACTATTTTGAAATGCTTCTAAAACCATTTCCAAAAAAGGTTTTATTAATTTATTCTTAAATTTTTTATAGAAGTCAACTGGAAGACCATCTGGTCCTGCACTTTTTCCTGATTTCATATCATCAATGGCTAGCCCAACTTCTTCTTGACTAATTTTAGACTCCAGTATCTCCCTGTTTTCATTTGGAATACAAGGTATAGATAATTCGTCCAAAAACCCATTTAGTTTTGTTAAGTCAGTTTCATTTTTTGTGTCATATAGTTTTTCATAATAATCTCTAAAGGCACTGTTAATTTCTAAAGGATCTACAACTGCCTGTCCGTTACTTATAATACTGGTAATTGGTGTTTTAAATTCTAATTGTTTAATCTGCCATGCCAATAATTTCCCTGATTTTTCACCTTGTTCATAAAAAGATTACTTCAATCTTAGAAGACTCGAGGCAGCTCTATTCGCTGATTTTTTTTTTTGTCATATTCAGCTCTCAGAATCAGTAATTTGTTCTCTAACTTTGGGTCACTTCCTGCATACACTTTTTCTTGGAGAATTTTTATTTTATGTTCCAATTGGACTCTCTCCTCTTGAGTCTTCTTAGATTTTGAACCTGTATAACTAATAATATGCCCCCTAATAAAAGCTTTGAAAGCCTCCCACTTTATACATGCTGATGTTTGTGTAGTATTGATATCAAAGAACTCATCTATCTGTTTTTCTATGTACTTAACAAATTCCTCATCCTGAAGCCATTTATGCTGAAATTGCTGCCTACCTGGTTCCTTTGTCAATTTCTTATCTACATATATTAGACAGCAGGGTGCATGATCAGAGATCACAATGTTATCATAGAAACAGTTTTGAATCTTGGACCTTAATTCTGTGGAGATCAAAAAATAGTCAATACGTGAGAATGTCTTGTAGGTATTAGAATAACAAGAGTTGTAGAAGAGCTCGGAATGACGAGGCAATGTGACTTATAAACCAAAGTTTATTATCAGCTTTGCTCCTCTAACAAGTCTCATCTAGTGCAGCAGCAGAAGAAGTAAGAGAGTGAACACATTCGGCTCTGTGTACTTATACTCACACACAACAAAAGACATGCATACAAAGCTGACATTCCCCATTAACTTAATTATCCTCCTTTGTCTCCGTACCCCTCCACCTGGCCCTGGGAGGTCAGGGCAACCTATCTGGTCTCCACCGCAGTGCCTCGGATGCTCTTTGATCTTCACTGGCGGTTGAGACCCTTTGTCCTGTTCTGAGGTGTGAAGTCGCTTTACATATGTAATCACCAAACATTCTCACATGCTTATACATATGTAGGTTATGGGATATATGATTAATATAGACCACAGCCCCCCCCCCCAAACGACTTAGAAAAGGACAATAGGAAAATTCACAGTTTAAGATAATTATTATGACATACTAACTGCTATACCTCTTGACAAAGAAGAAACTTTCCACCAGCTATGCTCCTGTAGAGAATTCAGTGGTAATCATAACAGCATAGTAATATCACAAGTCAGTCCTAAACTGTTACAGCACAATTAGTGAACAACTTTTGAGTAGTTTGCATCAGTCCTTGTGCTGTCTGGGCTTTAATCTTCTTCCGAATCTGCTGTGTGTTCGGGCGTCCTGGTGGGACCCTCCTGTAAGGAATCTGCAGCTTGGGAAGGAGAGTGATTATTTGTTCCCTGCAGGGGGGCTGAGTCTTTTCTCTTGGGGGGTCTACCCCGCCGAGGTGCTCTCACCAACCGTGCAGGCTCGTCTCTCAACAAGAAGGCAGGTTTAAGTCTGTCAATGCTGACTGTTTCTTTTCTGTCCCCAAAATCAAGCACAAAATGCTTATCACCAGGTTCCAGCACTCTGAATGGTCCATCGTATGGTGGGCGGAAAGTTGGTTTTAAAGCTTCGTGCCTAACAAAAACAAATTCAGCGTTTTTTAAAGCTTGGGGGACAAAAACCCGTGGAAAAGAGTGATGTGCTGGCCCGGGGAGAGAGTCCGGTCCGTTGCTGCCTAAAAACCTCGTGGCTGGAAGATGCCCTGGCTCTGGGTTCTCTGGTAAAAATTCACCTGGGAGCCTGAGAGGCTGTGCAAAAACTAATTCTGCTGGGGAGGCGTCTAGATCCTCTTTAGATGCAGCACGCAACCCCAATAAAACCCAAGGAAGTTTATTTACCCAATTTGTATCCGTTAGTGAGGCTCTGAGGGCGGCCTTAAGAGACCTGTGAAAACGCTCGCATAACCCATTAGCCTGAGGGTGATAAGCGGTGGTGCGGTGAATTGTCGCTCCTAAGCTGCTGACCATGGCTGACCAAAGCTCCGAGACAAATTGAGGCCCCCTATCGGACGTGATGTCCGATGGGACGCCAAAACGTGCCACCCAGTTTGTCAAAAAAACGCGAGCGACTTCCTCCGCTGTGGTTGACGCCAGAGGGACCGCCTCCGGCCAGCGCGTAGTACGGTCTATCATTGTTTTTTTTTCCACAATATTTTTATTGAACCTTTTTTACAAACATAACACAAACAATCAAACACTAACACTAAAGTAATAAAAAAAAAATGTACTAAAACACACCAACAACCACTAACAGGAACTGGTCTTCAACAATGCTCCTCTGTTTAGTCTATGCAATCCATTACATAAGTATACATATTATACATTCACCAGTTTGGAATTTATAAGGTCCACACACATCATTCACCTTCCTCTTCAAAAGTTATGTTTAAATTCTTTACATAATCAATAAAAGGTCTCCATATATTCTCAAACACAGTTTCCTTTGATTTCAGTATGTATGTTATTCTTTCTAGTGGAAGGTTTGTTAACATCTGTCTTAACCACTGAGTCACATCTGGTCTATAAGTCTTTTTCCACAATAGTGCAATACATTTTTTGGCGTTAAGCAAACTGAGGTCTATGAATGCTCTTTCACTTTTATTAAAGTTGTGCTTTTCTGGATGCAGACCCAACAAAAACAGTTTAGGATTCAATATGATTTGTTTTGAAATTATTTTTTCAATTGTTCCCCTCACCTCTTCCCAAAAAATTCTAATTTTCCTACATTCCCATAAACAATGAAATAAGGTTCCTTTACTTTCCATACCTTTTGTGCATGTATCTGGTATGTTTTTGTTATATCTATTTAATTCCACCGGTGTAACATACATCCGCATTAACCATTTAAAATGTATCAATTTTAGACGTACATTTATTGATTTGGTTTGAGCTTCTGTACAAGCCAATTCCCACTGTTCCTCTGAGATTTCAGTTTGCAGGTCTTCTTTCCAATAATTCAGTCTTTTCTGTGAGTTTTCACTTGAAGATAATGTCAATGAGTTATAAAACTCTGAAATAATACCCTTTCTCTTACTATCTTTCGTCAAGATTTTTTCCAAGGATGAATAAGTAGGTCGAGTGAGAGCATTGTTTTTTTTTTTTTTTCCACAATATCTTTATTGAACCTTTTTTTTTTTTTAACAAACATGATACAAACAATCAAACACTAACACTAAAGTACTACAAAAAAAAAAAATGCACTAAAAACACCAACAACCACCAACAAAATCAAGTCTTCAACAATGCTCCTCTGTTTAGTCTAGACAATCCAATACATAAGTATACATATTATGTTCACCAGTTTGGAATTTACAAGGTCCACACACATCATTCACCTTCTTCTTCAAGAGTTATGTTTAAATTTTTTACATAATCAATAAAAGGTCTCCATATATTCTCAAACACAATTTCCTTTGATTTTAGTATATATGTTATTCTTTCTAATGGAAGGTTTGTTAACATCTGTCTTAACCACTGAGTCACATCTGGTCTATGAGTCTTTTTCCATAATAGTGCAATACATTTTTTGGCATTAAGCAAACTGAGGTCTATGAATGTTCTTTCACTTTTATTAAAATTATGCTTTTCTGGGTACAGACCCAACAAAAACAGTTTAGGATTCAATATGATTTGTTTTGAGATTATTTTTTCAATTGTTACCCTCACCTCTTCCCAAAACATTCTTATTAATCTACATTCCCATAAACAATGAAATAGGGTTCCTTTACTTTCCATGCATTTTGTGCATGTATCTGGTATATTTTTGTTATATCTATTTAACTCCTCCGGTGTAACATACATCCGCATTAACCATTTGAAATGTATCAATTTAAGGCGTGCATTTATTGATTTGGTTTGAGCTTCTGTACAAGCCAATTCCCATTGTTCCTCTGAAATTTCAATTTGCAGATCTTCTTTCCAGTAGTTTAATCTTTTCAGTGAATTTTCACTTGAAGATAGTGTCAATGAGTTATAAAACTCTGAAATAATACCCTTTCTTTTACTATCTTTCATCATCATTTTTTCCAAGGATGAATAAATAGGTCGAGTGAGAGCTTTATTTTGATTTGATCGAATAAAGTTTCTAAGTTGAAGATATTTAAAAAAATGTGTTCTATTGAGATTAAATTTGATCCTCAGCTCTTCAAAAGACATTATGTTGTCTGCACATGGCAAATATAAATCCTGAATCTTTTGTATCCCTTTTAAATTCCATACTTTAAATACAGCGTCCGCTCTCCCTGGTTTAAAATATTGATTACCCCATATTGGACTAAATTGTGACAATAACTGTGGTTCTTTTAAATAGTTTTTAGCTTCACACCATATTTTGATCATATGCTTTACAAATGGATTTTTAACTTGTTTTTGTAATTTTTTTGCCGAATCTGAGTATATGAATATGGGAAGAGGTAAAGGTAAATTGTATGATTCCATTTCAGTCCAGTGAGGGAGATCATTTGATGAAAAATAATATGTCATAGACCTCAGTTGTGCCGACCAATAATACAACATAAAATTTGGACATTTCAGACCTCCACGATCAAATGGTAAATATAATAAAGACAAACGTAATCTAGCCCTCCTGTTGTTCCATATAAATTCCACTAACTTTTTTTTTATTCTTGAGAATAGATCTAAAGGTGGTGATAAGGGAATGTATTGAAATAAATAAAGTATTTTAGGTAAAATATTACTTTTAAGTATATTGATTCTCCCGATCATCGACATTGGTAGTGACATCCATCTCTGAGTTAACTCACTGATATCTGACATTAAGGCTTCATAGTTGACACTGGCGACTGATTCTAGCTTAGGCATAATTTGGATTCCTAAATATTTAAACTGATTTACAACATTGAATTGATTTACCTCAGGGGCTGGGTAATTTCTCTGGGTCTCATTTAGCATTAATATTGAAGATTTAGTTTTATTTATTTTATATCCTGATATTTCCCCAAAATTCTTTATTAAATTCAACAAGGTTGGAATTGATTTTTTTAGATTCGACATAAACAAAATTATATCATCGGCGTACAGGGAGATTTTATGTTCTGTTGGTCCAACTTTAATTCCATATATTTGTGAATGTAAACGTATCGCTATCGCTAAAGGTTCAATTGCCATAGTAAACAGTAAAGGTGAAAGTGGACAGCCTTGTCGACATCCTCTATTGATTTTTATTGGTTTTGAAATATTGTTATTTGTTAGGATTTCTGCTGTAGCATTATTGTATATTATTTGAACCCATTTTATGAAATTATTTCCAAGTCCAAACCTTTGTAGGACTTCAAAAAGAAAGGGCCATTCAACTCTATCAAAGGCCTTTTCGGCGTCCAATGATAGGAGAGCTGTATCCGGTGCTTCTTTATTAAAATAAATAATATTAAATAGTCTTCTTACATTATGGAAGCCTTGTCTACCCTTTATAAAGCCATTCTGATCTCGATTAATAATATTTGGTAAAATTTCTTGTATTCGTCTTGCTAAAATTTTACAGATTATCTTAAGGTCGGCGTTTAATAGGCTTATTGGTCTCATATTTTCACATTTATTAGAGGGCTTACCTGGTTTTGGCAGCAGTATAATTAAGGCATTATTTATGTATGATGGTAAATTATTATTTTGAAATGCTTCTAAAACCATTTCCAAAAAAGGTTTTATTAATTTATTCTTAAATTTTTTATAAAGGTCAACTGGAAGACCATCTGGTCCTGCACTTTTTCCTGATTTCATATTATCAATGGCTAGCCCAACTTCTTCTTGACTAATTTTAGACTCCAATATCTCCCTGTTTTCATTTGGAATACACGGTATAGATAGTTCGTTCAAAAACCCATTTAGTTTTGTTAAATCAGGTTCATTTTTGGAATCATATAATTTTTCATAGTAATCTCTAAAGGCTCTATTAATTTCTAAAGGATCTATAACTACCTGTCCGTTACTTATAATACTGGTAATTGGTGTTTTAATTTCCAATTGTTTAATCTGCCATGCTAATAATTTTCCTGATTTTTCACCTTGTTCATAAAAAGATTGTTTCAATCTTAGAAGACTCGAGGCAGCTCTATTCGCTGATTTTTTGTCGTATTCAGCTCTCAAAATCAGTAATTCATTCTCCAACCTTGGGTCACTTCCTGCATACACTTTTTCCTGAAGATTTTTTATTTTATGTTCCAATTTAGCTCTCTCCTCTCGAGTCTTCTTAGATTTTGATCCTGTATAACTAATAATATGTCCCCTAATAAAAGCTTTGAAAGCCTCCCACTTTACACATGCTGATGTTTGTGTAGTATTGATGTCAAAGAACTCGTCTATCTGTTTTTCTATATACTTGACAAATTCCTCATCCTGAAGCCATTTATGCTGAAATTGCCATCTACCTGATTCCTTTGTCAATTTTTTATCTACATATATTAGACAACAGGGTGCATGATCAGAGATCACGATGTTATCATAAAAGCAGTTTTGAATCTTGGACCTTAATTCTGTGGAAATCAAAAAATAATCAATACGTGAGAATGTCTTGTAGGTACTGGAATAACAAGAATAGGCTTTAACTTGTGGTTTCATTTCTCTCCATATATCTAACAATCTCAATTCTTTCATAAAATGATTAATAGTCATCCTACATCCAATGTGCGTACAATCCAGTCCTGTTGATCTATCCACACCTGGATTCAATGTACAATTAAAATCCCCTGCTATTATATGTTGCCCTGTAAGTGATGATAAGATGAGAAATAAATTTGCAAAGAACTTCTGATCATCTATATTGGGACCATATAAGTTCACAAGATTTATATTTTCTAATAGCAAAGAACCTTGAATGATTACATATCTTCCAAATTTGTCTCCAATTACATTTTTCACTTGAAAAGGAACTGATTTATGTATGAGAGTCATAACTCCCCTGGCTCGGGATGAAAATGAAGAGGTGAATACACTTCCCTGCCATCTACTCCTAATTCTTTTAACATCCTCCTCTATCAGATGAGTTTCTTGTAAAAACACAATTCTTGAACCCATGTCCTTTATTTTATTCATAACTTGTTTAAGTTTTTTTAAATTTTGTAGACCTCTGCAATTCCATGAAGTTAAATTAAGATTAACACTTTGGTCCATGATCAATAGAGAGTTTGGGATTACCTTGCAGTGTAAACATGCTCATACAGAGAAGCAAAAACATGAGTGGTTGAACATTCATGAA